>JAPXFQ010000702.1:0-439219 GCA_028564705.1 Apricaphanius iberus | reverse complement strand
ATAAGGGACTGCCCATGCAATTGCATGGAGGCAGTGCAATACATTGCTTTGCAATGGATTTGCACTGCCTCCATGCATTGCATTGGGCCGTCCCTTAATTAAGGGCATCAAAACTATGAATGAACACATGATGTATGGAATTACTGTATGTACTTAAACAAAAAGAGTGAAATAACTGAATACATGTGTTATATTTTAGATTCCTCAAAGTAGCGTCACTTTGCTCTGAATACTGTACTTCATTCTCTTGAGCTTCAGCAGGTAGTCACCCGAAATGGTTTTCAAACAGTCTTGAAGTAGTTCCCAGAGATGCTCAGCACTTGTTGGCCCTTTTGCCTTCACTCTGCGGTTCAGCTCACCCCAAATCACCTTGATTGGGTTCAGGTCCGGTGACTTTGGAGGCAAGGTTATTTTGCACTTTTTTGTAAAAATACTACATAATTCCATATGTGTTCATTCATAGTTTTGATGCCTTCAGTGTGAATCTACAATGTAAATAGTCATGATAATAAATAAAACGCACTAAAGCTAATAAATTATGGAGCAGGAAAAGTCTCATAATAAATAAACTAACGCAGGGTTTTTCACAAATGCACACGCAGAGGTTGACAAATATAATTTTGAGAAACACTTGTAATATAAATTCACAAATGCACACGATGATGGTGCATTCAAATCGCAGGCTTTGTCAGCGTCAGGCAATGCCCATAAAGCGACTTGTTCCAACTCATGTACACAGAAGATACATTTTTAAGCTGATACATTTTTAAACTGTCCGTGCGCACAGTTTAATAAACCGAGGAAATGGGTTAGTAATTCATGCCTACCGTTTAATAAACTGAGGTAATGGATTAACAAGTGAGTAGGTTTGATTTTGAGATTGGTGGGGACACAAAAGTTCTCCAAGGCAGCACTCTTGAAAGTTGACGGTTTTTTCATTAGCAATCATAATTTCACATTATGCAGATGTTATAGGTTAAAGTAACTTATGAAAGACAAAAAGGAAAATTCGAAAGGTTTTAATCTTTACTCTTTAGTGCAGGGCTGTGGTGTAACTGTGCATCATGTCAATTAACATACTATCAATATTATGGGAAATAAACATAAATGAAATGTAAATGTGTTTCTCACTAACACTCCAATACAAGCACATTAGTGTCCACTGGTTGCTAGATATAAGACTTTGATTTTAAAGGCACATGGGGGAATCATTGCTATTCAGATCATCATCATACTAAACTTTTTAACTGCTATGTTATCTTCTGTGTTTGAAGGCTTATTTTATTCTAATGTTTAAAATGTTTTTTATCATGTAAACCAGTTTGTGTTTCTGTTTGCATGAAAAGCTCTTTATAAATACATTTGATTTGATCTGTCACAGTGCTGAATCTCATGACTAATCCGTCATCCAGCATTATTTAACCTCACCTGTGAATTTCCAGCCTATTTTTCAGCTTCTCCTTCTCTTCTACATCCTCCAGCCTCTATAATTTCATCTAGTCCAGACTATCCTCCTCTATTTCCTCAAGCCTTTCTCCCTTCATCTGCTCCTGCTTCTCGTCCTCTACCTCCTCTGGTCTCTCCTCTTTTTACATCTCCTCCAGCCTCTCTGCTGTCTGTCACCTTACAAAAATATGTTGATGCATGACAAACAGATTAGGGATAGAATGATCATAGAATCTGATGGTAAAGTTATTGCCAGTTCAAAAAAGGCAGTTACTTTCACACTATTAGGATGTGTAATTTTTTTTTTCAAAGGATAAATAAAATCACATGATCGTCTAGAATATGAGGTTTTATTGTAGTTACACCATAAGATGTATTTATGTGTTTTTAAACAGTTGTTCTTTTCTCCAAGAATACATGAAAAATAAGAACAAGTGAGAATAAGAATAGAAAATAATTTTTAAAAAGTGTATCTCTTTGGAATATTCTATTTTAATATCCATCCATCCATCCATCTTCTTCCACTTATCCGAGGTCGGGTTGCAGGGGCAGTAGCCTAAGCAGGGAGACCCAGACTTCCCTCTCCTCAGCCACTTGGGCCAGGTCCGTGGGAGGAATCCCGAGGCGTTCCCAGGCCAGCCGGGAGACATAGTCCCTCCAGCCAGTCCTGGGTCTTCCCCTGGGCCTCCTCCCGGTGGGGACCAGATGCCCGAGCCACCTCAACTGGCTCCGCTCGATATGGAGGAGCAGCGACTCTACTCTGAGCCTGCTCTGGATGACAGAGCTCCTCACCCTATCTCTAAGGGAGAGCCCAGCTCTCTGCGGAGGAAACTCATTTCAGCCGCCTGTATATGTGATCTTGTTCTCTCGGTCACCACCCAAAGTTCGTGACCATAGCTGAGGGAAGGTATGTAGATCGACCGGTAAATTGAGAGCTTTTCCTTTTGGCTCAGCTCTCTCTTCACCATGACAAACCGGTACAGTGCCCGCATGACTGCAGACGCCTTACCAATCCGTCTATCGATCTCCTGCTCCATTTTTCCGTCATTCGTGAACAAGACCCACAGATACTTGAATTCCTCCACTTGAGGAAGGA
This sequence comes from Apricaphanius iberus, assembly GCA_028564705.1. Classification (NCBI taxonomy): domain Eukaryota; kingdom Metazoa; phylum Chordata; class Actinopteri; order Cyprinodontiformes; family Aphaniidae; genus Apricaphanius; species Apricaphanius iberus. Next base: position 436,677 of record JAPXFQ010000702.1, on the reverse strand, counting down.
CCCCATCCCCGACCCGAAGAAGGCACCCTACCCTTTTCCTGCTCAAGACCATGGTCTCGGATTTGGAGGTGCTGATCCTCATCTCAGCCGCTTCACACTCAGCTGCGAACCCCTCCAGCGAGAGCTGTAGATCACGTTCAGATGAAGCCAACCGGACCACATCATCTGCGAAAAGCAGCGACCCGATCCTGAGGTCACCAAAACGGACCCCGTCAACACTTTGGCTGCGCCTAGAAATCCTGTCCATAAATGTTATGAACAGGATCGGTCACCAAGGTCAACCTTGGCGGAGTCCAACTCTAACTGGAAACGAGTCCGACTTAATGCCGGCAATGCGAACCAGACTCTGACACCGTTCATACAGGGACCTAACAGCCCTTATCAAAGGGCCCAGTACCCCATACTCCTGGAGTACCCCCCACAGGACTCCCCGAGGGACACGGTCGAACGCCTTCTCCAAGTCCACAAAGCACATGTAGACCGGTTGGGCGAACTCCCACGCACCCTCCAGGACCCTGCTGAGGGTATAGAGCCGGTCCAGTGTCCACCGCATTGTTCCTCCTGTATCCGAGGTTCGACTATCCGTCGGACCATCCTCTCTAGAACCCCTGAATAGACCTTTTGAGGGAGGTTCAGAAGTTGGTACACACTCTGTGGTCCCTCTTTTTAAAGAACGGGACCACCACCCCAGTCTGCCAATCCAAGGGAACTGCCCCCGATCTCCACGCAATATTGCCGAGCTGCGTTAACCAACACAGCCTACAACATCCAGAGCCTTAAGGAACTCTGAACGAATCTCATCCACCCCAGGAGCCTTGCCACCAAGGAGCTTTTTAACAACCTCAGTGACCTCAGCACCAGAGATTGGAGAGCCCGTCCCAAAGTCCCCAGACTTCCAAACAGGAAGGCGTGTCGGTGGGACTGAGGAGGTCTTCGAAGTATTCCATCCACCGACCCAAAACGTCCCGTGTCGAGGTCAGCAGTACACCCCCCCCCCCCCTCAGGCGCCGGATGCTGGATCAGAATCGCTTTGAAGCGACACAGAAGTCGTTCTCCATGGCCTCTCCAAACTCTTCCCACGCCAGAGTTTTTGACCATCAGCGACCAACCGAGCCGCACTCCGCTTGGCCTGTCGGTACCTATCAGCTGCTTCCGGGTTCCAGCAGGCCAGAAAGGCCCGATAGGACTCCTTCTTCAGCCTAACAGCATCCCTCACCGCCGGTGTCCACCAGCGGGTTCGAGGGTTGCGCCGCGACAGGCACCGTCCACCTTGCGGCCACAACTATGGTCAGCCTCTTCCACAATGGAGGCACGGAACATGGCCCACTCATACTCGATGTAACCTGCCTCCCCTGGGATGTGTTCAAAGTTCTGCTGGAGGTGAGAGTTGAAACTCCTTCTGACAGGGGACTCTTCCAGACATTCCCAGCAGATCCTCACGACGCGTTTGGGCATGCCAGGCCTGTCCTGCGTCCTCCCCCACCACTGGAGCCGACTCACCACCAGGTAGTGGTAGGTGGATAGCTCCACCCCTCTCTTCACCCGAGTGTCCAAAACATGCGGCCGCAGATCAGATGAAAGGACTTCCAAGTCGATCATCGAGCTGCGGCCTAGGGTGTCCTAGTGCCAAGTGCACACATGAACACCGTTATACTTGAATATGGTGTTCGTTATGGACAATCGATGACGAGCAGAGAAGTCCAACAACAAAACACAACTCGGGTTCAGTTCGGGGGGGCCATTCCACCCAACCACGCCTCTCCAGGTCTCATTGTCATTGCCCACGTGAGCGTTGAAGTCCCCCAGCAGAATGAGGGAGTCCCCGGAACGAGCACTCTCCAGCACCCCCCCCAAGGCCTTCCATTTTAATATTTTAATATAATTCTTATTTTAAGTAGGGCTAACTTAAACATTGACTCCTAAAGAAGTCTCTTATATCGAGTTTTCTTTTGTTTGACATCCTTCAAATCCAATACATCACACAGTGCGCGCACACACACACACACAAACACACGCACACAAGTATACTTGTCTCCCGGCACTCAGCGAGAGCAGACGCTTTTTATCTTTCTCCCTCTCTAGTGTGTCTTATCCCACAGTCCGTTGTCTGTCTATTGCTATGGAGCCTCTTTTTGGATTCTCCTCCGGAATAATCAACGTTTAATCTGGACATAGACTGGTCAGATGGTCTTGTGAGCAAATATTTTCCCCCGGAGAAGGTAATAAGGGAGTGCCGAGCTGTCCTGATGGATTACTTTGGAGGATCCAGGGTCTCTCACTTTGACCATCGAGACACTAGAAACATCTGGACAATTTGATTCATGATAACTGGATATCTGCTGATTAGCGCATGGCAGGTCTTTCCCAGGTATTGTAAATTTCAGGCTTTAAAGGCAGAAATTGGCAGGCTGCCTGGAAGCGGGAAGCTGCATGGCTGTTGTAACGCTCAGACTCTTGCGATTTTCGAGCATGGACTCGTTAGTTTCTGTGTGGGGAAACAACTTGGAGAAGTTCTCAGCCGGCTAGAATGGAAATGACCCCTTATTTGGAAGGGAGACCACTCTGACGGACTCTAAGGCCACGTCCACACTAAGCCGGCTAATGCCTTAAACGTATAAATATTTAGTCTACACCCCCCTATCGTCCACACTAACCCGGCGTCGTTTAAGGTCTGTGGCCGAATAACTATTAGCCGGGTAAGAGAGCCGTGTAAATCTTAATTCAATGGCTAAGCAAGCCAGTGTGGACAGCTTTCCAGGATGATGTGCATTTCTTATCAATTGAAATTTGGCCTAGACCAAACATACTCCCTTGGATGGGAATCTACAAGGACACTCCTTTCCCCCCACCCTACCCCCACACCTTCAACTATGAGCTGGTTCAGCTCTCCAAGGACACAAATTACATCATAGGCGAACAGACTGTGGGATTGAGCTGTGTGGAGTTCATGGGCTACTGACTACTGATACACACACAAACTCACACCCTTACAGATGCAAAAACTTTCCTTGTCATCACTGCTCTAGCAGTATACCCAATCTCTCCTGCCCACTCCATGACGCAGTTAGATGGTGTGCATCTGTTGCAAAACGTCAGCTGTGGATTGGGGTCCCCCCCCCCTCCTATCCCTCCTGTTGTGTCCTTGTTAATGTCTGAAATATGTGGTTCTCTATGTTTTTGGTGTGGTTTTTTCTATTACCTGTGTTGTCAGTCCGTATATGGACCCAGAACGCAGGCGAGCGTTTTTTTCCCGTTACCGTGAAATTCAACTTACACTCGAAGGTGCCTCTAATCCGGCCCCAACTATCAGTTCTAGCCTGCGATGTTAATAGACGTTCGACAAGCTGATTTTACCGCTGAGTTTAAGAATAGATGGAATGACAGCGGGGATGGCCAATCATATGTAAGTTAGCAAGAACCTGGCAGCCAATCAGGAAGTGATATTTAGGTTAGAGGCGGAATTTCTAGCAGAGACTGACATTTAACCCTTTGTGTGGCATGATCATTGACTAAACACTACAAACAGCGGTTGTATTGATAGTAACGACACAGTAGAGGCTAAATGTAGGTAGGTCCATACCCAATTCTACACCCTAGGTTCATGCACATTCAGGAATCTGTATGATCTTAGAGTATATATTTGCAGCTTTTAAAAAAATAATATTTGTAAAACAGCTTGTGTGAATTTGTGAAACAAACTGTATTTTTGAAACAGATTTTGTGCATTTTTTAAAGAGATTGTGTACATTTATGAAACAGATTGTGCGCATTTGTGAAAAAGATTGTGTGCATTTGTGAACCTCATCATGTGCATTTGTGAATTTATATTACATGTGTTTCTGAAAATTATATTTGTGAACCTCCGCGTCTGCATTTGTGAAACAGACCATGTGCATTTGAAGAATTTCCGAATGAGCATATGCATTCGTGAAAAACCCTGCATTAGTTTATTTATTATGCCTGTGAATATTGTCATTCATCCAGCTCATGGTTATCTCAAGGAAATTTCAATCGAACGCAACTGGACTTGGTAATTTGTCTTGGAAGACGTTTCACCTCTTATCCAAGAGGCTTCATCAGTTCATGCTCGCCGCTGACCAGGCTGGGACTGGTCCAACTAACTGGTGTGGGGATTCAGCTATTTAACCTATTTATTTATTATGAGACTTTTCCGGCTCCATAATAAACCTCCTAAACTAGGATTCAGTGTTGTGCATTAACCACTAGTTGATTTCCACCAGTTTTCTTTTTCAAAATTAAGATTGCTTTGACAGGTTGGTCATGATCTGAGGCAACCCCAGCTTCTGTTTGGAACACATTTTTCCTCCGTTTTAGGGGCAAACCCCTCCCTCTCTGCTGGCTAACTTTTGCAGTTTAGGGATTTGTCAGCTGACTGCCTGGTAAAGAACGAACCCACTAAATGAGAAACATATCACGTGTTCTGATACATGTGATTTGCTGAGCAGCTGCAGGGATGTCTAGGCTGGCAGACAGTTGCATAGAAAGTGAACATCACTCTGTTATTTTAAGATTTTTGTCTTTTTTTAAGGCAAATTAAATAATTCAACTATATAATTAACTGAATAAATTATACAAATGAAACTGTCACAAAAGGTACCCTATAATGCCATGTGGTACTTATCAAGGAGAAGCAGACTGATGCTTTTGACACCTTAGGACAGCTGTTCATAGACCCAGATTTTGTCAAACAATTCCAAGTTCCAGTTGGTCGAGTACATACCAGATGTTAAAACCAAAGCTCCTGCACATTTTTCCACAAATTTTTTAATACAATTCCAGAGTTTTCGTTAATAATTAAAGATTAAATAAAATAGGTGGAGGGTTCATAAAAAAACAAACATATCGTTCTAATGCGTGAAGCCATTTATCATCAAATGTTTCTTCCTTTCAAATGAGAACAGAAACTACCCAAATGACCCTGTTGCGTCAGTTGTGGATGAGACATTTGAGTATCCCACATAAAAATGCTCCTCTTTCCTTCTAAGCAAAAAGTCTCCAGTTCCAGTCAATTCTGTTGCTTCAAATGATACCGAGGTCAGAAGCTTGATGTGGCCACTCACAAACCGTAAATTTCTTCTGGCACTGTCAATAACCTACTTGTAATCATAACTTTTCTTTTAGTGACTCAATCACGCGACCCATTTTAATTCATATAGCACCTCAATCCTAAATATTAAACAACTAAACCAGTTTTTTTGCTGGGTCTCACACGATGGCTTAGTTGTTTTTTCCTCTTTGCATTTGGATTTTTCTCTGGTAATTGTAGCTGAAGCTTTTAAGCCACGGTTTGCTTTCAATGCTGCTGATGGACATTGTCGTTCCATTTTTTGTATTCTCTTCCTGATTCATTACGTTCAACTACCTTCTCCAACATGTTTTCCCCATTCTCCAAAGGTCAGCATCAAACACCAGTGTAGCACCGAATAAAAGATGTACGGTCTGTCAGTCCCAGAAATCCTATCACCTATCATACGCCCAGACGCATTAGAAGCAAAAAGATCATAGTTGAGGATGGTTACCTTCAGCTACAATTAAAAAATCTGATATACAAACCTTTAATCAGGGTCACTATGCTTTAAAAAGGGCAAATAGAATTGTTTTATCAATGGCTTCACAGAAACCTTTACCTTTTTAGTAAAATAAATGGTTTTGTACTGATTCTCAATGAAAAATCCAAACAGTCCATGAATATAAACCTATGAACACTTTATCCGCATGACAATGAATCATAAGCTGTTTCACATAGAGGTCAGTTACTCATACATGGTGTCTGGTTTTGTTAAAATAAAGGGGAAATAACTAATTTACTTCCACAGGCTTTTAAAAGAAGCTCCCTACAGGAGTTGGATTTAGAGATCATTCATTTCCCCGTTTATTTTATACCAAGAACAAAAACCATCACAAACTTAAAAAAAAACATGTTTATTGCATGTGAATGGCAATGTAGTTTCAACATCACAACGCAGCACTGCATCATTTTTTAATAAAAGTACACACTAAACAGGAAAACTAAAACAGATAAAAACCCTTCTAAGTCAAATCATTGCTCTTCCGTTTCGGGCAGGGATAGCAGCGCCCTCGAGGAGGAGCGTCTGTGAACAAGAGCCAGTTGCTGAGGCTGAACAAAAGGCTCGGTGTCACATGGCTCTATGAGGGACGAGGGAGGCAGCAGGTGACCGTGCCTGGTCCCCCCTCTGGGAGGATCCAGAGGTGGAAAGAAATATCTGAAGCAAACAGAGAGGAAAGAAACAGGAAGACGACAAACAGACAAACAAGAACAAAAACAACAAACGTGGGAAAAAAGGGGAAGCATGTAAAACAAGAAATGGTAAACTGGATGGAAACATTGCTGCTGATCTTTCAAGATTGGTTTGACATATGTAATAAATGAAACTTAACACAACACAAAAAAACTAAGTATATGCATTCAGTTTTCATGCCAAAAGACGAAAACTAGAATCAGTAATAAACAAGTAGTCTACTATGCAGCTTACAGCACAAAGTGTTGCGTTTCAGGCAAACGGCTGATCGTGTACAAGTGTCATTAGTAATATGCATTACTCTGGTTTATCTTTGGAGAGGTCAGCTGCCGGAGGGGAGGAGCAAGGGGCGCTCGTTTGGCAATCCTGCATGCAACAACCAATACAAGAGCAGGTTAACTTCAAACAACCAAGTCCGCTAGGGATGCACGCTAGATCGGCATTAACATTGGTATCGGCCCGATAACTAAAATGGGGCTGATATCCCGTGTTTATTTCCGCCTTGTTGACATTCGCGTGTGTATTTCAGGAGGGCGAGTGTTTTGTGGTTTTTCTTCAGTTTTAAAAAAAGTAGAGGGGAAAAAAATATTACCAATTACCAGTTATTGGCTGTATTAAAATTGACCAAAAATTTAATATCAGTGCATCCCTAGCTACGACACTGTGTACAGAAATTTGTGAATCTAAAATGGGAAAAATATATTTCTAAGAACGTCAGTGTTAATTTTCTGTTATATTAGATGTGAAGAGCTGGGTCTACAACAATGGATTAAAAATGGGTGTTAAGTTGAGCATAAATACAGCCACATGTCTACTAAGGCAGAACCAGTTAGTCCTGACTCAGTTTGTTTTCTGCCATGCTCATCATCAAACCTTCCAAGTAATATTCTAAATTTTATAGTTTATTGGTCTACGTCACTTTCTTCTCTATGTATCGGCTGAAAGAAAGAGAGGCCCTCATGTCTGTTTGTGTTGTTGGTTGCACAAATCGCTTTGATAAAAACAACAAAACGCAAAGGTTCTATACACTTCAATCGACTCCCACCCCTTTCAAGGCAGACAAATACGACTTTGGTTGTAAGCTATCAAAAGAACCAATTGAAACGATAAAAAAATTTCAACAGTCTGCAGCGAATCATATCAGGTAAGCCTTGGCTAACCAAGACTGCATATGCAAGACATCTGTAAATAATAATGTGAATCAGAGCTAGGTAAAGGCCTAGCATCTGTTTCTGTAGCTAGGCTGCACGTGAATCTGCTTTGTTCATAAAAAAAAATCCCTCTGCTGTTTCCTTTGTATTGGTGTAATTCTAAGGAAATTACTTCAAGTAATAAATAGTTTTTAAATCGTACAAATTTACATTGAAAAACATGGTAAGTAAAATTCATAGGCACAATTCCCCAAAATGACTAACTGCTTAGAAATTACATTCATATCAACTAAAAATACATGTTCTGTCATTCTAAAACTGCAAAAGGCTGTATTCATATTCATTTTCATGTCTTTACAGTTGGTTAAAAAAGCATTCATTAAAGCTGTCATCTCTTTAGGACAGGAGTTTTAGAATACTTGCTCAAAGATAGTCTTTTGAAAAGACAAAAGAGGAGAACTTGGAATGATCATGTTCATCTTATAATGGAAACTGTCCCCAGGTTGCTGAGATGGAAATAATTTTACACAGCAAGACCGCAAAGTTATTTTGTGTCACTGCGTATTCTGTCACTATCACATAACTTTAACTTTAATTGAAATAATAGCCACAAATCAAATTTATATAAACCAATTTATTTAACTTTTTTATAGTTAGTCCTTACACTGGCAAAGCAAAAGGGAAACATAACAGCACTCATAACATGCACGAGTACAAATCAAGGAGAAGCCAACCCAACACACACCATCTCTACAGGGCTGATCCTGACAAGCTGGATGCTGGAAACCAGGAGCCAAGCGGTTTGCCTCAGGGCAGCCTGGGTCAGTGTGAGTCCGGGATTGTTGTCAGTGGTCAGCTGCACTCCAAGTCAGTGTGAGGCACAGTAAGGTTAGCAGTTCTATGTGGCTCGGCTGGGGCTGGGTGAGTGGCGTCACACACACGACACCACCTACCTTCCTGCTGACATCCCGTTCAGGATGTTCTGGGAGTTGTGAACAGATGAGCCCACCACCGTGCTCATGGCTGTGGCTTGGCCGGATGAGCCCGTCAGCGGGCTACCGTCTCCCTTCAGGATGCCCGTGCATTTCCAGTTCTCCATATAGTTTGCTGCAGGGAGAGAGCGCAACATCCCTTATTATTCCTAAAAGCGGATACATTGTCCCTGTTTTCAAACAAGTTTTAACAGGTCTATGGTCTGTACCAAGCATGTTAATGAAGTTCTTTGCATAAAATCCGTCTCACATAAAGCGATCTCACCAGCTCAGCTCTTGACCATTTCAGTTTCTTTCAGAATGAGCTCCTAAGAAGGCTCTGTCACTTTTACGCAAATTAGCAGTTGCATACCACACCCACCTTACTTGTCATTAGGCTTTGAGCTTGTCACAAATGAGAATGGAACTGGTGGTCAGGGTTTAAGGAGTGATGGGTGGTGCAAATTCTGCTTTAGTGACATCACAATTAGGTACTTTTTAAAATGTCTTTTAGAGGGACAAGATTTCTGAAAACAAAAATTTGCCCAAAAGAAGGATGGTTTTTATTCATATTTGGAGTTTTTATAGTGATGCAACAAAGACCCAAATGGCAACACAAACAGATTAAAATAGTAACATTTGCATAAAATATCCCCTTTAAATAAAGTAGGACCCAAATGTATAGGCTTACTTTCTCTGCCCCCTACTGGCAAAACATTTCATATACACAGAGTTCCTACAGGTTTCTTTAAGTTAAATTGAAGTCATTTAAAGAACTGTTTGAGACCATTTATATAAAAAAAAAATGGCATATTTCATAGCCCTACCGGTAGAAAGAAAAAAAGAAAGAAAAAAAAAAACCAATCACTGAACCTGTGTTCATTTATTTCTCAGATAAATGTGGATCGTATAAAAGATTACAAGTCAAGCAGAGGTGTGAAAAAAATACTCCAGAAGGCCACAAGAAAGCTTGCCAAAATATGTTAAGTTTTTTAACTTTTATTAAGTGTTATTTTTACGTTAATTTTCATTTACTAAAGACATCAAGTTCTGAGTTTTCTGACTTTTGAAGTTCAATACAGCAATTTTTTAAGACCCAGATATAAAAATTTAAGACTTTTTAAGTTGTTTTTGCATATTCATAAATTCAATGCTTTAAAGGCTTTTTGGGAACCCTGATACATAAACTGCACACAACTGTGCATTGTGAGATTATTCATCTTCTTATGCTGATGCTATGCTTTATTTTAAGCATAGCATAACTGCAAAGTGGAAGAAAAATGGCACATGATTTTTTAAAAAGGAAAAAAAGGGTGATGAGTAAACAGCTTTCAAAAGCAGATTCCCACCTTTCCACAAACGTACGCAGCCATCGTCCCCAGAGGAAGCCAGCAGGGTGCTGGTGATGTTCCAGCTCACGCGCCACACCTGGGAGTTATGGTTGTCGAACTGAGCCACGATCTGCACCTCAAACTTGGTGGGTCCCGTTGCTGTGCTCTCCTTCCTGATGGAGGAAGCCACATCAAACTGTCGGTTCATTTTTCCCTATTTCAAGTCATCTGAAGAAGTGGCTACAAATGCATAATTTGACTCAAGCAAATATAAGTTAATTATGAAATAGCCACACATTAAAATGCAGGGTTTGGGCGTCTTACTGCTAGTTCTATAAACGACCACAATAAATGTTACCTTAAAGGAACAAGCTTAAATATTCTGACGTCTTTTGTTGCTATGGCGAGGACATGGAAGGATCTCCCCAGGTTGGGGGCAAATGCTATGTCATGGACCGCATCGGCGACCGTCATCAGCGTTTCTGCTTTACTGTATTTCCTTTGAAGACAGGAAGGTTCATTACTGTTGCGATTTTTACTCCGTGCTAGAATGTACAGCCTTCATGGGTTAAGATTCTTACCGTGTGTTTTCATTATATTCGTAGATCTGAACCTTCCCACCGTACGTCACGTTGCTATCGTCGCTGCCCACAGCAAACATAGGGGGGTGGGCTCGAGAACTGCAAGAAAACAGGAAGCGACAATGTTAGGAAAAAAAAACACATTTTATGAATACCAATATCGGACATGCTGCATTAGTCTGGAATAATCATTTTGTGACTGAATCAATTCCTTCCCTGAAACCACTGTCCCTGTCAGGTAATAAAACTTTATTTCACATATATTAAGGATTTTAAAATTCCCAATATTTTTATTGATACATTTTTTTTGGAGATAAGTGCTTTGTTACTGGCTTATGCAGAGCACCCTTTGAAACTGAGTACCAATGTGACACTTACTGCCTAATGCTTAGAAGATCATGAAGCCAGAAAAAAACAGCAGTTAAAAAGAATAAAACTAACTACACACGTTTTCAACTCAATAAAAACTGATGGGGAGAACACCACAAAAGCACACAATAAACAACATTTTGCTTATAGTGCTTTCATGCACAAGGAAGGTACTAGGGGTGAATTTTACACGGGCCCTCTCTACCCATTACCATCAGCACCATTAACAGCGTTTATATACTGATTTGGTGGAAATCTGGGAAAGGGGGCCAAGTTTAAAGAGCATATTGCAGGTTACATATTTACTGAAATCCGTATTAAATGATGTTCAAAAATTACTATATGAAACATTTATCGAGCCTACCTAAAATGTTATGATACATAATGGTCCAATTTTTTAATAAAAAGTGTCTTAATCTGGATGTGTGGCATAAGAAGAGGGAGCTGTTTGCTATCCGCTGCCTCAGCTCAGTGTGGTGAGCAGATGGTTATCAAGTAGAGCGGCTGTGTTATTGAGAATCGGTGTTCAGTGAATCAGCAGTTTTGGATTGCGATCATTTCACTATAAAAATAAAAATTCAATTGTGTTTATGGAATCTGTAAAACCACCGGCCTGTCAGGACATCGTGCATTTTAAATTCTGTTTTGGCTATGGAAAACGTGGTCGTTAGTGGCGCACACATCCCAGCGATGTAATGGAGTTTCATCTGGGATACAAAAGCAAAGATCAGGTGTGACTCTCAAAAGAAACAGTGGCTTCGGTGCATACAGCCTTACCAGGACTGATGTCAGTGGACAGCAGACAGGAGACGCGATCACGGATCGATCAGAGGCCCAGCCCTACGCACACAGCGTCTGTTCTGTCTTATTGTCTAACATCTTATTATTTTTAAAGCTTTGTTGAAAGACTTATATCAAAGATTACACGCAGCGTGACATCTGGGTTGTTAAACATTAAAGCTAGCTTGTAGCACCCCAGCTAACATTTTTAGTTTTAGCTTAGAAATATTTTGCCCATTAATTCTCCCCCTGGTCTCTCTAATCACCGGGGCAATCAGCAACAGGGTCGTAGCTGTATGGTTGTGCTCCGTCATAGGTGTAGTTTTTAACATTTGACGGGTTTCTTCTGTCAGAAAAGGCATTAAAATCCAAAGTTTTCTATAATCGAGCTGACAGGACTCTTTCAGGCTACGTCACTTTTGGTCTGGTGGAGGTTAAATCGTCTCACAAAAACAACCCAAAAAGCTAAAATAATCAATGTATGAGTACATTTTTATTTGGAAACAGTTAACAGTTCCTACTGTATTTCTCCAAACCGTGGTTTAAGGGCGGCTATAACCTGCAACCTGCTCTTTGATTGGTTGAAAGCAGATATTGGTAGGGATCAGATATTATTGAGTGTTTGCTTGACACACAAACAGGGAGAATCTTTCATCCCTTTATCTTCTGTTGAAATCCCAACTGTTTCTTTTATCAAGGAACCAGTGAAACGCTGTTTATTTAAGTTTCTTACTTTTAACTACTGAATAAAAAGATAGTTTACACAAATGGGTTTTTTAGGTGTTTTAGAAATAGGTCCCAGCCACTAAAAAGCCTTCCGATGCTGCTCTCTAGCCTGTTTCAAAAGAAAATGCTGGCATCAGTGTGCCTTTCATCATTCATAAGTCTAGCGTTGCACTAATATTACAATACTCCCGCAACGCTGGATTTATGAATTAGAGATCGACCAATATTCTTTTTTTAAAAGGCTGATGCCTTTTTTTATTTGGTTGCCGATGGCCAATATTTAAGCCAATCATTACGCCGTCCAAGGCAGATATATGTATACTTTTTAGCAGCACATTGATTGTGAAAGACAATTGAATACCCACTGTGTGCAATCTGAATTAAAATGTCAATAAAACTCTTTGAATGTTTACTGAATATAAAAAAACAAACTCAAAACAGTAACCTGAGTGGAAATGGTTTCAGAGCAATAGAAAACAAAACGGCTTCATGTTTCGTTAGGCATACAAAATAAAATAAATTCAAACAGTAACCAGAATAATTCTGCAAGTAGCTGGTTTAGGTGGAATCTTGACTTCAAGTATCAAAGAAAAATTACTGCAAAGTAAAGCATACTACCACATGGTAGAACAAAATAAAATCTAAAATATATATAAAAATTGTGCAGTCAAAGATTTAAGAGTTAAATACGAGTGGGCTGGCTCACTCGTATTTGGCCAGTATTGCAACATCTATAATTGGGTCCAATTTTTAGGTCCAATTGTGAAAAATTATTCAGACTTTATGTTCGTTCATGAAAGGATGGTCTCATTTTGGAAAAACAACCTAGAAAAGCTGCAAATGCTTTAAATGCCCGACTCATTTGTAAATCAGATTTTGTTTTAGTAATATCTAAAACTGATTATGGAATATATATTATCTCCAAGTACATTTCCAGAGCTGGAAAAATAAGTTATGCACACTTTTCAAGACCTTGTAAGGAAGCGCTACTGCAAAGTCAATCTGACTACCAAACCTTGAAGGGTTCCATGATATGCAGCTGCAGCTAAGCTTGCATGAGATCTCGTGCTGCAGGGACCACTGGCTCAAGTTCATCACATCAGGAGCCTCATAGATCCTCACCACTCCGTCCGCAGAGCAAGTAGCCAGCATCAGACCCATGTGTTTAGGAGCAAACTTCACGTCTGTCACAGAGGTTCTACTATCCACGAGTGTGGTTCTTTTGATCTGAAAAAGAGGCGACATCAACAGCCGGGGTTAGAAACGCCAATAAAAAGAATCAGACAGGCTAGTTTTCATAGTGCAGCTGTACCGACTAACCCAGTGGCTCAGTCCTCTCTGCTTGTCGTTGGACTCGCCGACAATCTCCTCCCAGACGGCGGCTGTTCTGTCAAACGAGCAGGAGGCCAGAACTTGACCAAATTCTGGATGAGCCCAGGTTACTCGCCACACCGATCCGCTGTGTGTCTGCACTCGACAAAGCAAACCATTTCTCAGAATAACATCAACTCAACGGTATTTAAACGCGACTGAATTTAAATCTTACACTTTTTCTTAATAAATCCGATTTGTTTCTTTTTTTTCAATCCATGTTTTCTTAAAAATATATTTTTAAAGTGAAACTGATTTTGCTTTTATTTTAATCATCCTCTCCTGGAGCTGACCTGAATTCAAAGTCCAACTAAAAACAAGCTGTAAAGTATCCTTGCAAAGAAAACGGTAGCCCCTGGGCTGGTTGGGGGAAAATAAAAAAATTTTGATTTTCCAAAAACACTGTAATCTTTAGTTATTGAAAGTTTGATTAATTGACTTAATATATTTATTGCCCAGACCAACACACAAACTCCTTGATAAATATGTCATATGATTATGGGTGCACTGATGTTAAAATTTGGGCTGATAACAATGTCTGATATTAATATTGCTCTTATCCTTTAGACAGGGAGAAGAAAAAAAAGACAAACATCAGCCGATACCGATGGTAAGGCCGATATTTCTGCAATCCCTAATCAAGAATGATTCTTTCAGGCATCAGCAGTTTTATGAGATTACTTTTTGTGTAAACTTTATTTAACAAAAAAGTTTCTGTTAAGATTACTGTGTCTGAAGAGAAGTGTAGGTGTGTGGGTGTTTGTGTCGTGTATGGCACGATTTATTTACCTAACCAGCAGCGCAGGTAAGATACATTATACAGTAGCTGACAGGGTGATTTCAAGTGTTTATAAATCAGCTAACTGTAATTTGTGAAGTAATGCGGGTTGTCTGCAGCAATTTTCACTGACAAGAGTTAAAGGAAACTTTGGGTGTTTTCATAGGACACACTATGCCCTCATATTGGGGTAATATTCCTGGCACGGTGGGTCTTATGAAGGTGACATAGCATGTCGACATCGCCCCGACAACGCCCTTTATCCTGCCCTTGTCAAAATCTTTTTTTGAAAAGCAGCTGATCGTGGAACATTGCCGCCACAGGCTGAGTCCTTATCAATGACCAAAAGGCTGATGGCTGCATTATCTTCTTAAACAGCGTTTTCAGACGGTGTTAATCTGCAGAATTCAGGAAGCTGAATGTATCATGCATTTTTTGGGAGAAAAACAAAAGGCCTATTAGTAGATTTTCTGTGGAACGTGACTGAAATTCAGTCGTGAAAATTTTCTAAAAAAAAATTCAAAAAGTGATGAAATATAAAACAAACAAAAAAAGGCGGTTTGGGAAGCAAAACAAGAATACTTAGCACATTATTGGTTGACGTTTACATAGCAGCCAATTTTTCATTTTTCTAAGCAGTGTTGGCTGTAACCCAAGGTGTGGAGAAAAGGAACTGTTAGCTTCTGCAGTAGAGCTAATATAGTTTCCACTGTGTACATTAATACAGATTCAGGTATATTTGGTTTTGTTAACAATTATAACGTACCGTAGACGAGTAATTTGAGCAAATACTTTGCTAAAATACACCAAATACAAACAGAGAGATGCACAGTGTTTGACCGCCTCAGTGTTGCAGTGCGGTGAGTATTTCTTATGTGCTAGTGCTAGCTGGCGTTAGCTCTGTTACGTCATATATGCGACTTCTGATTTGTAAGCATTTTAATTACCAATTTGTACGGTGAAATAAATACCAAATCACTTGACAAAGTTCTAATGCACATAATTAGTTATTTAAATGGAGGTACAACATATGTGTGATTCAGGACGTAAGACAAAACAGACCAGAAAATTACTTTCATTGCTTCATCGACTTCTACTCATTTTTTCAGTCAGGGGCCCATAGACTTAGTATGCATTTTTTTTTAAATAACTTTATTATACCAAGTATACAAAACACGAACAAATATAGTATATAGAAGAATTCAACAGATACAAATTACCATGGATATTAAATAAATATCACAAGAGCCTGCAGTATATATTTCAATGTGAATTTTCGGTCAAATAAAAAAAAATACAGATTTTTGGGGGTGGGAGGGGGGGCTTTTTATTAATAAAAATCAAGTACTGCTTTAATAAATACGTGTTTTACCGAGGTCTAATCACAATCGCATTATCATGAAAGTGTTCCCGTGTCTTAAAAAAAGTTGTTTATAGATACAGAGGGTGCACCGCCCCCCCATCAGAGGCAGCCATTAAACTTTTTTGCTTTACGCGTTTTAGCCAATAATGTCGGGGGGAGGGGGAGAGGTGAAGAGAAGAAACGAGCACAGGGGACCGAGGATCATAGTTTTCAATTTCAATGGAGGACCATCCGTACTCTTTTCCCCTGAGAGGGAGGAAACCATAGCACAGAAAAAAAAAAAAATAAAATAACCGGGAGAAAACAAGAATCTACATCGGTGGAGCGTTTACTAGATGGAGACTATTCATGAGGGACACGAACTTGAGGACGAATTCGGAGGTTTCAGGCTTTCTGCTGGACACGTAAGTTAATTATGTTTGACACAAGACAGGTTAGTCCAGCAATTCTTTGGTCTTCCGTTTAACTTGGACAATTTACTACGTGGCTTCAGTAGTAGTAATGACGTGTTTAACGGCGAGAAGCCAGAGAACACTGCTCAGTTGATGCATTCACTGAGCGCACCACTAGTTGGTGGTAATACTTACACACAGAGGGTTCACTTAACTTGTCAGAATAAGCACTATAAAGTGTGCGTGTGTGTTTTCCAGACAGTCAACGCCATGTGGAGGGCAAAGTAAATCAAAGATCATAGCCAGTACGGTACAAAATGTATATTATTTCTTTAAAGTACTGTAATCACAAATATAGGTTTTATATGGAGTGTTGAGTTTGAAGTAGAAACAGCAAAAACTGTATTAACAACTGTATTAAGGTATAGATGGGCAGTGCTTACAATCCCATCTATGACTAAGTAATTGGCCATGTAAGTACCAATACTTATCGGTGTACCTTTATTTAAATAATGGTTCTGGAACCGGACGTTAGGAGCCGGTTCCTATTTGGAACCGGTTCTCGGTGCCCAACACTACTCATCACACCTCATTTCAATTGATGGCTGAACAACGCCTTTGGTGAACTGCAGCCATCTGAAGCTGGCGTGTTAAAGGAGAGAAGCATCTAATGCCCCATTTCCACTAGTGCCAGTACGGTACGGAACGGGACGCTTTGTCATTTTTCCATTAACTGCGTCTGTTCTGAACCAACCCCAGCCGACCCCTTTTTTTCGGACTACCTCTGCCTTGCTTCCAAGCGTGCTAAAACGACCCGAAACGCCCTCCTATGGACTGATTTGTCCGGTAATATGACATCCCTCTCACTCCTATGCAGCAGCGGTAGCCTCTGATTGCTCTGGAATTGCTTGTTTGTCTCAGATAAAGTTATAGTTTAAAGTTTCAAATAAGCAGAGCACTGCAGTCAACTGAAAGCAGCCTAAAATCATAAAGAAATCAGAGTGATTAGCGAATTATATAAGTCTTAAACAACGTGGGGATCTTGTCAGTATATTTACTATTGAATCCATGTGTATCACCATGTTGTCATGCTGGCTGAGTGGTTAGTGTTAGTGACTCACATTCAGAAGGTCCAGGTTTGTGTCCCGCTACAACGGTGGTTGAAGATTTTTTTCACAGTACGTTCAGGTTCAGAGATATTCTTCCTGGTTCCAGAAAATACTTTTTCTAGATTTGTTTAAAAAAATATTATTTATATTTGATTTTTAAATTGTTTTACGTTTTGCATTTCAATAAATGAAACCAAAAACACAATTTTAATGGCAGAACAGTATTTTTAATTTGAGATTTTTCAATACACTATTTCTTCTATTCATTTTTGTGTCAAAATCTGTTTCCCCTTGCTAACATTATTGAAAAATGGCCAAACCACACTTATTTTACAGGATTAAAGGTTCAGAATGGAGGATGAATATTTACAGAAACACTTGGAGGTAAGGCTGGGCAATATGGTTTAAAAATTAAATCTCTGATTTTTTATTTTTTATACCAAATCTGATTTCAGATTTCAATCAGTTTTTTTTCCTACCCGTTTTTTTTTTTTTTTCGTAAGAAATTGCAAGTGATAAAAAATATTTTCAAAAACCTGCTTTTATTGCAGTCATCCTGTCCTGGAGCTGAATTTACCGTCCTTCTAAAAACAAGCTGCAAAGTATCTTTGTAAAACAAGATGGCTAGATTGACATCACTCTGAGCTATAGCAGTCTAAGTAGTCCAATGGTTGAAAAACAATCTCTGTTTTCCAAAAAAATGAAGGTCATTAAGGTCAAAATATTAATTTTGTACCCAAAACCGTTAGTTTAGTGCCTCAAGTGGTTAAACGATTACACTGCACTGCAATTCAAATCCTGCATTCCTAACGGCTAATCTCGGGTTATCTACGTAGGCTTGGAATAGTGACGAAAGCAGCCTGGCCGTGATGGAGTATTTAAGAGCGGCGAACTCGGCCACACCTCCGTAGCGAGGTGCTACGAACTGCTTGCAGCACAAAACCTGAGTGCTCCGATATGCAGGTGGTTACACCTGCTTGCTGACATTTGGTCATTACCTGTGATGAAGGGAATAACTGATATATCATGAATGGAAAATAAAATCTGGGCTAAGACTTCATTTTAAATGGAATAATTGTGATAGGTGTTTTCTTTTCTTTTTTTTTTGCACATTCGTGAATGATTTTCTTGTCATGCTTGGATACTTTATACCGGGCATATCTCTGCAACGCATTTTCTGCTGCAGACGATGATACAGTTGCGCCTGTCGAGGCAGAATCACACAAAATTACTCGAGCTAATCGATATTTAGCATTAGATTTGGTAACAACAATGTACCACTCTTAGACGGCGCTCATTCTATGCTGCGATGCCGCTACAGGTTTGGCACCTGCTGCTGCTCCGGGCAGAGGACGAGACATCGGCCCGTAATGATATGACTCGGATCCACTCAACTACTCCACAGAACTGGAGACGGAAGTGGAGAAAAACCCAAACTACAGATTATTTCCCTTTGAGGCAAAGGAGCTCGCGTTGCTGTGGCTCTCTCCATCTTGTGACTGCGCCGCAGCAACATGTCAGTCACAGCCCAGACCATGCCCAGCCCTTCATCCCCAAGTGTTTTTCCTGGTCCGCCAAGCAACCCCTTCTTTTGAGCCGTTTTTCAAAAATATATTAGGGCGGGGTTATACTCTGGTAGGGGGGTTAGTTACTCTTTAAAGAAAAAAAACTCGATCCACACACAACCAGATAAATGAGTTTTCAGCACATTCATAGACGTGGAAAACCTGTAGGGGGCAGTAGTTCTCCCAAATCCTATCCACTCAGTAAGTTTCTATCCATCTTCAGCACGCAGCAGTCATATGGCTTATAAAATGAAAAGAAAACAAAACGCGCTTTTAACAATGGACGATACCAACACAGCTCTGAGGGCGTAAATGCTGTTTCTGAGAGTAAACACAAGTTGCACAAGTGATGTTGCTTCATTTTTTGTTGCGGATAGTGACATTAAGGTTCTTAATACTCGGAGTGGACAGGGCCTGAATCTTCAGCAACCGAAGATAGATGCTTTTTGCTGGAGCTTTTGTTAAGCTAAGCCCGCCCACGTCCTCGCCTACTACAGTTCTTTTGAGATGGTAAGGGAGACACAACCTACCCGTTCCAGACCGTACTGAACCGTTTCATACTGTACCGTACTGGCCCCTAGTGGACATGTGGAATAAAACATCAAGGGCAGTGTGCAAAAAAGGACCAAAATGGGGAAACATTGAGTCTACATGCCCCATAAGAAAATCCATTAAACGGCAGTACCATAACAACAAAAGCAGCAACAACTCTAGTTTGTTTTTTATCTATTCGTAGTGCTGTAGAATTACAAATAGATCTATTAGACAACCTACTGTCGGGCTTAAGACTACTTCAATAGATCGATTCGATTACAGTTTAATGAGAAAACGGTCGTTTTGCCTGGTAAGCATTTGTCAGCGAGTTTGAGTACGATAGAAAGCAAATATGTTTACCTTCCAGCTGGCTGTGCATTGCCACTCTCCATTCTCACTTTTATCCCACACCTGAGAGGCAGAAATTCAGACTCAATCATTGGAACAGTTAACATTATCAGTGAGTCTACATGTACATTTCTACTATCTAAATACATTTCTGTCTACCTAGTCGACTCGGTCGGAATAACTGCGTGTTAAACACGCTTTCTTAACTAGCAGGTTAAATGTGCTAACCATACTTGTAATATAATGAAGGCTTACATTTTCCTAAATAAGTCTATGCTGTTTTCACTCAACTTGCAGAGCTAACAGTGTCTAACGTGGGGAATGCTAACATGTTAGCTTCAGCATCAGCGTCCGAGTTAAGCTCACCTTGACACTTTGGTCGCTGGAACAAGTCGCCATTCTCCGGCCGTGAAAATCATACGAAACATCGTGAATTAGATCTTTATGGTCAGCGGCAATGCTGCGAGCAACGAACATAGTTCCAGCACCTCTAGTTCCAGTGGTTTAGCTAGTAGGCCGCCAGCCGGTCATGTGTCTCCTACCCAGGCTGCAGAGTTTGGCGCCCGCTGATGTGTCGCTAAGCTCAGTTGGCCACAGAGGGGCGCCCTCTGATAAACCTGAAGGAGCAGATAGAACAATGGTTTTGCTTTGATGTAACTGCTTCAAATTAGGACAAACATGTCACACTGTACTTAAAAAGTAAATCAAAACAAATATAAAATATACAAATATAAAAATAAATTTTAAAACTTTAAGGAATGTACAAAGTTACTACTTTTACTCAGGTAAAAGACAGACCAGAAAGTGTTATCTTGTAGGTTGCCATGTTTGCTCCAATGTGCTGCACTGTCGTTGCTTAACTTTCCATTCTTTTTGCTTATATTTAATATGTCATGATTACATATTTAAAAACCTAACCGTTTCAAATGGTTAAATGCGTAATTAATGCATTTTTATTTTGCTTTGCTTTAAAAAAAAATCAGCCATGTAGGACCGGTTAGATTAAGTTTCTGATTAATGTACAGTTCTGCATCCTAAAAATATATCACTACAACACAGCACTGATGACTTATTGATGAATGAATCAATAATTGTACTGAACTGAGATTTTTTTAAAGCTAGTTTAGATTAATAAAAAACTTTATTTTATTTGTTAAACACACAAACTAAACATGCATTTTATTTGCGTTCCTGGCATGAAGACCCACCTCAGATTGAAAAAAGCATGTAAATTATATTATGAAGACTGGTGAAACCTGGAGTGATTTGTTAAACATGTAATAAATAAATAAATAAATACATTTCCATTGATTCTTTCTTTTTTATTGTTTCTTTCTGCTTTTATAATTTTTGGAGTCACATAACCACATTTTAATGTTGCAAACTATGAGCACTTATCAGAAAATCAGATTTAGTAGTTTTACAGTTTTTGTTATTTTGTATAGACCATTATTTGACTTACTGGCTGATAGTATGATTCATGGAAATGTTAGATAGATTAAAATAGATTTTAAATAATTTAATGTTATCTGTTGTACTTGTGGGTACTATAAAGGATTTTTTTCTTTTTAGGCTCAGGTTATTTTGACCAGGGTCTTTAACTGCCATATTTCATAATAGTCAACTTGCCCAACTCTAGGCCTCCTCGTCATGAGACTGTTATACAACAACGGTGTCTTCAGCCAGAGCCTTCTTCAGACTTGTCGTAATACAGACTGCTACAGAAGGATCCTTCCTGCCCACAGCTGACAACATCTACAACTCTCTGAAAAACCTTGAATAATATGAGTTACAACATTCAACATTTAATTTTCTTCTGTGATCAATACTGTGTTTTTAAATTTGAATAAAAATCACAACCAAAATAAATAGAAATGGGCGTAACTTTAGCATATTTTCAGAAATTAACATGCAGTTGAATTAAATCATGGACTACATGAGATCGGAGCATTTCAGTATTTCTATTCATAATTAATCTAAATCAATGAACTAGGAGATATAAACGGATACACACAAAGTTCTTGGGCACAAAGTTTGTTTGAAGTGGAAATGGTAAGGGATGAAATGGCCCCCT
Source organism: Apricaphanius iberus (assembly GCA_028564705.1). NCBI lineage: Eukaryota > Metazoa > Chordata > Actinopteri > Cyprinodontiformes > Aphaniidae > Apricaphanius > Apricaphanius iberus. The sequence continues at coordinate 414,953 of JAPXFQ010000702.1, read as the reverse complement.
GTATGTAGGAGATGGGTGTACCAGTAGGCAGAGATCGGGAAGTAACTAGTTACATTTACTCAGTTACATTTAATTGAGTGACTTTTTGAAAAGAACATACTTTTAGGAGTAGTATTACTACCCCGTAGTTCTTTACTCTTACTTGAGTAATATTTTTAAGAAGAATTGCTACTCTTGGGTGGAATTTCTCATTAATCTACAAACAGCGAGTAACTTCACTAAATGAAGAACAGGCTTGGTTAAACCAAAAATGCTAGAGACTCTACTACAGTTAATGCTGAAGCGCTTGTTCGTACACAAGCTTTAACATTTTAAGGTTATTTTCTATCTGCTAAACTGTTGTGACATTTGGAGGTCAAGTGGGGGTACCTTACCTTAGTTTGATGTATAGATAATACATATACATACTACATGTGTATACATCACCCATTGTAAGTATTTGGTTAATTGGTTTTACTAGTTTTTTTAAACTTTATTTAATAATAATAATAATAATAATAATAATAATAATAATAATAATACATGTTTAATTATTGCTGCGATGGACTGGTGACCTGTCCAGGGTGTACCCCGCCTCTCGCCCGTTGACAGCTGGAGATAGGCACCAGCCCCCCCTTATTATGGATGTTTAATTATTGTTAAATTTATCTAATTATTTTAGTCTTTAAATTTGAACATAAATATCTATTCATGATTTTAGCTATTTTACCCACCCCTGCCACTAGGCGAATCTTGTGGTATCATTGGCTGTCAAAGCGCAAACGAAATGAAACGTCTCCAAGCCGGTGCACCAAAAGTACGAAACGGGCCAAGTGACCAGGAGGCGTTACGCAACCTGGCAACCCGCGAGAGTCAGAGCGAAGGGGAGGCAGATCGACTCCCCGCAGGGATTCATCAGGTTACACACGTTGTTCCTCAGATGGCCAACCGAGTGGAATAAGTTGGAAAACGGTGCCGAAAACACCCTGAAGTCATTCGGCTGGCTTCTCACTTCACCAACTGAGACACAATGGAGCAAGAATTCGAGGATATCGATTCGTCCGGGAATTGGCAGAACCTTTACAATGTAAGTCGGGACACTGAGGGCCTCTCGTGTTTCTATGACGATCAGTTGCTAACCAACTTAGCTAGTTCACTTCTCAGACCAATGTCGTTGTTTTTTAGGGCTTTTCTGCTTTTTGGTGGCGCGTATTTAGTGTTAACTAACGACATTTATCTCGTTGCCTGGTGGAGACACAACGGGCGCCACAGGAAGCCATGGAAGAATTAATAGTGAGAAAGTAGCGAGCAGCGCTAGCAGAGGCTGACTTCCGTAGCTGGGAAACGTGTGTCGGCGGTGCGCTCTGCTGGGTGACGCGTTTAGACGTCAGCTGCAGTTTCTGAGAACTCAACAAGACTTCCAGAGAAAGGCGCATGTGTTTTATCACCAGCAGTGTTTTCCAATCTGGTATATTCAGGTTAGGGTTCTAACACTTTAGTTCCTGTTTAACGTAGGATCAAACTAAGAGATTTATTGACGTAAATTGAGGGATGTCAGGGAGCGGGACGTGTTTATTTGTGCTCAGCTGTTTCAAGAAGATGCACAAAAGACACATTGAGATTATTATGATGTGATCTTTAGAAAAAGTTCCCCTTTGTTCTCAGTTACATAATACGCACGACACCCTGCACGATGGGATTTGATTATAATAATTTCCAGATCAGGATAAATCCGGAATTAGAGAATAATACATTGACAAAAACGATAATCATATTTTTTTCTTTGTTTAACGGTTTTGATTAAAAAATGAAATAAAACAATACTGTATTGATTCCAAAGGGAATGTAAATATGACACAATATCAAATTAACAACTCAAATTTTAATTTGGATTGTTAATTTTGATAATCAATGTCATAAGAAATTCTTTTTTCCCTAGGCCTGTCACAATAAACAGTAAATCAATCATAATTCATTCAAATAAGCTCAGTAATATTTCCAGCCATCATAATTCCATTTGCGTGCGTGTTTGTTTCCTTGCTTGGCATATATGGTCCATATACCCATTATGGTAGAATAAAATGGGATGTCTTTTTTATTATTCAAACTGAGTGTTTTTGTTGGTAAGTTGCACTTTTTGTTTACAAAGTTCCTTAGTTTTGTTTGGATTTATTCTTCATAACAAGTTTTTTTTTTTTTTGAAGCATAACTTTGTTGACAGGTTTTTTATTTTTATATATATTTAACAATGTCTTCCAGTCGTCCAGCAAAATGTTTTATTATGACAAACCTACTCATAGCATCCATGTATCTTCAATGAGTCTGTGCTGATGTTCATGTTGTGGGAAGGAAGGATCTCAGTCTGGGCAACAAATCTAGAGAGACCAATGACTGAAGAGTGATGCTGTGTGACGGAAGCGACATGCCAACAGCTTAATATCCGGGCAGAAGAAACGATATCCCACAATACCATGTGACACTGATGTCTAGCTGCCACGATAATGTCGACAACCAAAATTGTCGACAATAAATGTATTTTTCAACATCATCTTTTTTTCTTTCTTTTTTTCAAGCTTTGTTTTTCTCTTAAAACTGCAGCTGTACCACTCACTGCTTTCTATATGCTGTATGTCTATGGTTCTGTCTGCCTCTCAGCCCCTGATGCACATGGGCAGCAGTGGGAATCCGAATTAGTCCTGGCGTAACACCGGAAAAGCCCAAACTGTCAACAACGGAGCTCTAATGTTTAGGAGGGTTTTATAAAATTTGTACAGAAGCATGTTTAATCCAAAATCCACAAGGTAGAACCTGCTTACCGTGTCAGGACAATGGAGATGCTCCAGGATCTTAACAGGAAGCCCAGCGCGATTGACTACGAAGAGGGACAGTTGCCTCGTTAATCTAATTAGCGCGTTAGCTGCTAATGTTAACACTAACAGTAGACTTACTGACCAGCCTCTTTTACCCGGACATGTCGGCTTTGCTTGTTCAGTATGGGACATTCGTAGATCAATATAAATGTGCAGGTTTTTATATCTATCACAGCTTTTCTCTCATGTCACCAACACCTGGATGTTGGTTGGTTCTGATCTGTTCAAAGCAGACAACGTAGCGCTGCTGCTGTCTACAAGAAATCAAAGCATGGGTGAATTGTCGCGACAATTGTAGAGGAGTGCACATAGCTGGCTCATTTAATTCTGTTTATTGCAGCAGCCCAATACCCTCTTGGGCTCATGGACGCAAAAACTATAAAAAGGCTGAACAAAGTGAGTTTATCTATTAGATGGAAAATGCTATTAATTACTTGTATTGATATTTGTAACATTAAGAATAGTGACTGTGATTTTATTTCCCTTGGCACATCATGTGTCTACTGTAACATTGTTTTTTATTATTTTTATTATTTTTTTTTATTTTCATGCTGAGATGATCAAATTTTCAATACTCAAAGAGACAAATTGAGCCTTAAAGTGGGTGTCCTGTGGAGCTGATTGGTCCACCAGTCACAGCAGAACCAGCAGCTGTTTTGTCTCTCCTCCCTCCGTCTCTGACTCCAGTGATGAATGTCATGCGTTCAGCGAAGTGTGGCCTGCTTTTAGTCGTTAGTTCCTCCTCTTCCTCCTGGTTCTCAGTTGGGCTCCGTCGCAGTCAGCCCCCGGTCACGCCGGCCCGTAATGGTCCTGACGCCTGCAGGTTTGTCATTAACTCGCTGATGCACCAACGCTCTCAGCTGAACGCTTATTAAACTCTACAGACACTTATTGTTTCTCCTGATTAAATCCTCCTCCGCATAGTAATATGAGCTCCCAGAGGAGCAGTTTGTGTTTGTAGGACAGATGAAGGAAGAGCCTGACAACATAGTTTAGCTTTTATTTCCTCATATTTCATGTTTCACCTAATCATCTATATCTAATCATATCTATGCTTCCATCTGACGATCCCCGTCCATGAGCTGTTCCAGTTGTTTTGTCCCTTTATTCCTTAATGTGTCCACAAGTACAGTCATTTCAACCAGTCTCTGTCAGGGACAGGACCCTGCTCTTCCTCAATGCTTCATTTGGAATGTGGTTTTCCATCACTTTAGTGAAAAATCAGAGGCATTTCTACACCATTTATCTTGAGAGTTAAAATGAAGTCCTGGCCGTGGAACACTGGACCAGTTCTACACCCTCGGCAGGGTCCTGGAGGGTGCGTGGGAGTTCGCCCAACCGGTCTACATGTGCTTTGTGGACTTGGAGAAGGCGTTCCACCGTGTCCCTCGGGGAGTCCTGTGGGGGGTACTCCAGGAGTATGGGGTACCAGGCCCTTTGATACGGGCTGTTAGGTCCCTGTATGACCGGTTTCAGAGTCTGGTTCGCATTGCCGGCAGTAAGTCGGACTCATTTCCGGTGAGAGCTGGACTCCGCCAAGGTTGCCCTTTGTCACCGGTCCTGTTCATAATGTTTATGGACAGGATTTCTAGGCGCAGCCAAGGAGTTGAGGCGATCCATTTTGGTGACCTCAGGATCGGGTCTCTGCTTTTCGCAGATGATGTGGTCTTGTTGGCTTCATCTGAACGTGATCTACAGCTCTCGTTGGAGCGGTTCACAGCCGAGTGTGAAGCGGCTGGGATGAGGATCAGCACCTCCAAATCCGAAACCATGGTCTTAAACATTGTTTTTTATAATTAGTTCATAAATGTTTAAATAAGCTATCATTTTAACTGTCGGTATTTAAGATAGCACATAATCCTTAGAGAAAACACTTTCAGCTGGAAGCTAATGATGTATATATTTGAGCAGCTGCTGCGATAAGATACAGTTTATGGGTGATCCGATTAGTCGACAAATAGGTAAAGTAATAGACAATTAGTTGATTATCAAAATAGCCGTATTTGGCAGCCCTACACTGATGACGGCATCAGTTGTTGACTAGCCTTGCTAACCTACCTCATTTGCTTTTGCCACTCCTCTGTAAATCTGTGGGGGTATTTTTGGGAAGCAGAGCATGGAGATGTTGGAGTTGGGGATATGATCCTTGTCCATTATGATCACGCGAAGAGATTAGGTGCGTTTCCACTATCAGAACTTTCTGGTAGTTTAACCAGGTTTTTTCTGACATGGTTTTCTGTTGGCCCGCTCCTCTCAGCCACCTTGTCTCCATACACAATTGGCCATTTAAGGAATCAGCTAAAGACATCTGCATATCATGACTGTTTCAGATGCAAGTAGCATCACTGATCAGCATAAAAAGGCTCCAAGAGCAGCAGAAATAACAAGAGATTGACATAGGAGAAGCAGGGCTTGTTGCTGCGTTCCTGTTTGCTGTTGGTATAAACTGCTTGGCAAGCAACTCTTTTAAATTTTACAACTCCGGTTGTTTGGCGACACCTGCTCATTTCCCCTCTGAATTACAACCAATCAGCACTACATGACCACAGCTCCTGCTGACTAAATTGGGCCATTCCGAGTACATACCCCCATTCCGGTGCTCCATTGGTTACTAAACTAACCCTGAAAATAACTCTGTCAACTCGGCCCCGTGAAGTGGAGACACGCACATATCAGGAAGGTCTGGTCAAATCTTCCTGAAGTTCTTTTAGTGGAAACATGCCTATTGTTTGAACCTTGAGATGCTAATCAGCTGCTCTCAGTTGTTAAAAACATTACCCTGTTGCCTCGGAAATTCATTAAATAATTCTCCCCGAAAGTAAATGAGTAGGACCAAACATCTTTCCAGATGCACAGCATCTAAAGTAGGGCTGCACAGATACTGGTATCAGGGCTAATACCATTCTAATGTACTCATATCGGGATCGGTTAGTTAACGAAACCATGAACCAAATCTTGAATTGTTTATTTTAATCTTTTTTTTTTCTTACTTGAAATGTTAGTTTTATTGTCATTTTTATTAAGATTATATTTTTTATCTTATTCTCCATCATTTACTGTAACAGGCAAAGAATACAATGAAACCTGTCTTCCAATTCACTGCATTTTTTGTGTGGTAGAAGTATCGGCATTGGTAATTGGAACGGCAAGTACTCAGATCCAAGTATCTGTATCGTATCGGTTTGAAAACAGTGGTATCGTTGCATCTAATCTGCAGTCAGGGGATATAATTGTCCAAACATTACATTCCCCAACCCAAACAGTAATAAACAGTTAAATACACGAAGAAACAGTCAGAACTAACAAAACAGAGCCTAATGACTAACCTGCAGTTTGTCTTCTTGTCTGCTTTAGGAAATCCGTAACCAAGCCATCGAACATTCTTACAAAATAGCTAAGCTTCCAGTGAACAGGAATTTGAATCGCTACAGAGATGTCAGTCCATGTGAGTCTGGGCACAAGAATGGATCTGTTATTTCATATATTGTGGCAAATAATCGCATTGTTGTAATCGCTTTCCTGTCTGCCCATTTTTCTCATCAGATGATCACAGTCGGGTAAAGCTTGACAACTCAGATAACGACTACATTAACGCGAGTTTAGTCACTGTGAAAGAAGCAGACAGAGCTTACATTCTATCTCAGGTACGGAAGCTGGTGAATGAAAGCTGCTGTATGCAAACATCTTCCTATTACAATATGTCTCAAAGCATTTTACATGAACATGTATAAATATTTTTCCTTTTACTTTGACAGGGCCCTTTGAGGAATACATGTGGCCATTTTTGGTTGATGGTGTGGGAGCAACGTTCTAAAGCTGTTATAATGCTCAACAGAGTGATAGAGAAAGGATCTGTGAGTAGAACCTTAGCATGCACATGCCTATCAGTGATCTCTGATGTGTTGTTCCTGCTTCAGATAAACATTCAGGAACTGTGATTCGAAAAGTCGATCTTTATCATTTACTGCACGCTAGATTTGCAGTTAAGCCCGAAAAACATTCATACCTCTGGTAGTTTTAGATTTAAAATATAAGACCGGGATTTATTTACTTCTAATACAAAAATGTCAGAGAAGGATCAATTTTGAAAAATATTATCTTTTACAATCTGCTTTATTTTAAAATGAGTACTGTTCATGCCCTTCTAATAATCAATGGATAAATCTTTATTGGAGAAAAGGAAACTTCTACTTATGGAGCTGCTTTCTGTGTGTTTCAACTGGTAGTTTGAATTTTTCTCTTCGATGATGAGCTCCAGGTGTTTGAGGTTGGAGGGCCTTTTCCCATCTCTCTAATCTGAACTTTCTTTTACCAATTTCTATCATATTTCAACAACTCAGACCACTTGTACATTATCTCTTCTACTCAGAACAATAATGTTAGTCGAATAAACAGTAACTTTAGACTTAAATCTGCTAGAAGTATGAATAAGTCTGGGCCTAATTGTACATTAAATATGTTTTGTACTTCTTAATCTATACCGTTTTGTTGTTGTTGTTTTAATCCTGGTCCTCAAGGCGCACTGCCCTGCATGTTTTAGATGTTTCCGTGGCTCCACGCTGCTGATTCCAGTTAATGGCTCACTAACAGGCTGTTGTTGAACTGCGATCATCTGAAGCAGTCGGGTTAAAGCAGGGGAAACATCTAAAACATGTTTGCCTGGAGTAGCAGGGTTGGGAAACACTGCCGTATAGAAACATGCTGCTCTTGGTTGTTTGAAGGTTTTATTCTTCATGACATCAAGGTAGGAAAAACGTATTAATAAATATATTAAGTCAGAAGAACATAGCACATGAAATATAATAGTATGCAGTTGTTTATTCTACAGTAACCTAGTCAAATAGCAGGAGCATAATGGAGAACAGCGCTCCTCATCGTGTCATTCAGTAGATTGTACCAGATAATTCCAGAAATGTCGGGATGTTATTTAAAGTTGAATAAAATGAAAATTGACTTTCAAATCTCTTGAGCCAATATGGTATTCACAGCAGAACAAAAATAGTGAGAGAAATGTTGAAACGAATAAAAAAAAAAAATCTAATATACAAAATGTCGCTGTTTTCCGCTCATTTAAAACTTGATGCCGACTACAGGTCTCTAAATAGTTGGGACAGGGCCAACAAATGACTCAAACAGCAGGAAAGTGTAAAATCATTAATTTAGTATAACATCTAGAAACTTTTAAAGGTAAGAGATATCATGTTTATGTCATAGCTAACATGATTAGCTATAAAAGGGATTTCCTAGATTGTCTCTCAGATGTAAATATGGGCAGAGGCTCTCTGATCTGTGAAATAGTACGAAAAGAAAAGCGTGGAAAACGTGAGGAACAGTGTTCCTGAATGTCAAATGCCAAAGGCTTTGTGAATCTTACCATTTACAGGGTTAACATCATCAACAGAATTCGAGAGACTGGAGAAATCTCTCTGCACTAGGAGCCAGGCTGGAGAAGACCTTTATTCGTGCCCTCAGATAACACTGAATCACTAATCGATTGTGTCATTGACATTACTGAATGGGCCCAGGAATAGTTTCAGAAACCACCATCAGGAAACACGACTTACCGTATCATCCATAGATGGCAACTAAAACTGTATCAGGCCATCAACAAATCACATGTGAACAGTGGCGCAGTTGTGTCCTGTGGGCCAACCCTCATTTGAAATGGACTGTTTCCAACTGGAAAGTGCTCATTTGTCAAACTAATCCTCAGTTGGCATTCTTGTTGGTAACGATGGTCGCCGTGTCCCCCAGGCGAAAGAGGAAGGAGACATTCCAGACTGTTATGAGCTTTTGGTCCAGAAGCTAACCTCTCTGATGGTGGTCATAAGTGCATACTGTATAGGCAGTTTGCATTTTCTGAACGGAACGATGAGAGGACACCTGCTTCAGTGAAGGCCTTGTGTATTTCAGCAGGACCGTGTGAAGCAACCTACTGCAGCCATTGCAACGAAGTGGCTTCGTCAGAGACACGTCCAGGGCAGAAGGAAATCAAATTGAAATTTGAAATGAAATTTAGAATGTTTGTACAAACAGTCAAAAGTCTGATTTATGAAATGTGCGGTGGCCACTCTTACGCAGGCTCTTCTTGGCAAATGCCCCACATTTCCTGAAAGTTGCATAAATTTTGAATTATTTTTGCTAAAAGACAAACACCAATATGAGCTCCTTGGCGGAGGCGATAAACTGCTGAGAGAAATATTCTGTCAAACTGTTTCAGTGCTGCAGTTCCTCCGTTCCAACAGTAGATGCTGTGCGTACGAACAATCAGAACTGTACTTGTATTTAGGAAATTTTCCACGCAAAAGTACAAACTGATAAATACCACACAACGTGTAGAATTATTCCCACGCACGACATACAAACGGATCTGTGTGCGTAAGTACGGTTGATAAATGAGGGCCCTGGTGCTGAATTGGCCCGTCTGCAGTCCAGATTACATCATTAACCGAAAAATACGTCAAAGATGACTAGATGCTCTTCAGCAGCTGGACACATACACCAAGAATGGAACCAAATTCCAATAACAAGAAACTCCAGAAACCCCTAACCTCAATGCCTAGTTGTCTTTGAACTATTCTGTATCGAAATGACAAATTCCCTGTTCTTGTATAGCGCTTTATATAGTCCTGAGAACCCTAAAGCGCTTCACGCTACATTCAGTCATTTATGCACACATTCACACACTGGTGATGGTAAGCTACAGTGGGGCAAAAAGGTATTTGGGAGCCAGGTACACTTCAACTGTGAGACAGAATTTAAAAAAAAGAAATCCAGGAATTTACATTGTATTATTTTGAAAGAATGTTTTTGTATAATGGTGCAGAAAAAATAATTTAGCCCCTACAAACATGCACGAATTCTGCTACTGTTTCAACTATTTTGTAAGTAAAATACAGCCTCATTATTTGAAAGTCTTTTCTTTTTCATTTTATTCAACTTTAAAGGATGTCCCAACTCTTCTGGAATTTGTTTTGGAAATCAGTCTTTAGCAGCAAGAATTAAATCTTATCACAGTCTCTGTGTTCCTCACACTCTTCCACTGTGCGGTAATGTTAACTTTTCTTACTCTGGTAATTCAGTCAGGAGGTTTTGGATGTATTTGAACACACACACACACACACACACACACAACCACCCATAAATGAACAAGCACACAATGGACAAAAACAAACAAATGGCTGACTGCATCCTCATACACACAACAAAATCATGGACTGAACCACCACTTACAACCACCTGCACGTTATATCATCACTGTATAATTTATCCATATATCTCACTGATCTCAACTGGACTACTGTAAATACTGTATTGACAACCATGTTGTACAATACAATAATTAATGTTCTACAACCGGTTAATTCTTGCAAACTGTATATCTATAATCTGTTATAGCTTTTCATATTTATTACCATACGCATAACCTGTTCATAGCCTGTAAATGGCTTGTACATTCACTACAGTTATAGCCTGTATATACTTATAGTATATTCATAACATACCTTCATACAGAGTACATTTGTAACATACCTATAATAGATCTATATTCTGTAATGTATCTATAATATTGCTAAATCACTTCTGGATGGATGCAAACTGCATTTTGTTGCGTTGTTCTTGTGACATGTTCAATGACAAAGCTCTCTTGGAGCGTAACACAGTTTGCCAATCAGGTTGAATGCCAGATGTTGTCTGGCTCTCATTTACATCCTGATTATTTTTGTCATTTGTATTCTTGTGATCATGATGACCAAACCTCAGCTGACAGCCAGGAGGATTTCATGTTTGAAGCTGAGGCTGCTTTGTGATCATAGTTCAGTGGCTGTAAAACGAGTCCAAAGTTTAGTAAGGGTTTTTTTTAAGTTCAGTTCTCCAGACCTGTCCCCTCCCAACCCACTCAACTTCGCGACTGCTCTTTAATTCTTTCATGAACTATAACATCCTAAAGTTTAAAGAGTACTTTTTTTTTCTCTAAGCACTGGATGTCTGATCTTCGGAGGAGCTTGATAAAAGGTGTAATGGTTTGTCGCCCTTTTGTGTGTGTATATATATATGTATGTATGTGTATATATATATATATATAGATAGATAGATACGCTGCTTTTTTTAAACTAACACTCCATCATAAAGTGACTTACTTCCACAAACTCAGAAGATGCCTTTTTAACTCTTGTAAAAATGAAGGACATTGCTACGGTTTAGATTCATGGTAACACACAGATAAACATTAAAGAAGAGAAAGCTAGAGATGCTTTCTACGTACTGTGGACCATGTAATCAGTGCATTTGATCTGCAGCTACTTACAATCTGAGTTTCTATCTTCGAAGAACTGCTTGTCTTACTTCCTTGACACATTTCTTTTGCGTTTCAGTTCGGCTTTTATAAAACAAGGAAATACGTTCAATATCATAAGATTTAAAAAAAAAAAAACTGAGAGTGTATTTTTTTGTTTTGTGTTCATTGTTGTGTAGTAGTTGTTTTTACCAGATACTGTGTTCACTTCTAAATATGCTAACTTGCTCATTTGTCTATCAAACTGCTTCCTGTCCAAGGCTGACTGACGTCTCCTCTGTCTCCACAGGAAAAGTGTGCGCAGTACTGGCCCACTTATGACGAACTGCGCCTGTCCTTCATAGACACAGGTTTTGCTGTTCAACTTTTGTCAGAAGAGGACCAGTCCCATTATAAAATCAGGGTGCTAAAACTAGAGAACACAAAGGTGAGCTTGATGGCCATAAACCAGACAGTTATGTTAATATCTACCCATTTTTTTCCCCCCAAAGACGCATCATAACTCACTGCGCTCTCAACTCTCATCACGTCTCCACCTGATGAAGACATTGCTAAGCGCACAGTGAGTTATGATCCTAGTGGATCCCCATTAGTTTCCCCCGTAGTGGTTAACCTTCCTGGAGTCCAATTAATAAAATGTAGTAATCATATACAATACCACAATGATAATTGACATTATATATGACCTTTTAAAACAAAATTCAGACATTGTACAAGATTGTATTTTTTTCCTACTGAAAATTGACATTTAATATAGGCCATGATAGATTGCGATGCCTTTCAACGACATTAGTCGAACAAGTACATTTTAACGACCTAGTTTGAATCAGTTTAACCGTGCAAAATGATGTGCACATGCAGCAGAGAGCAGCGCATGTACACCGCATGAATTACATTTATTACTGACAAACGAAAAACAGAATTCACAACATTCTAGCCTAATAGTAACCTAATCAGGTTATAGAAGGGGCTGGAACTGCCAAAATGCTTCAAATCTGTATATGTATCCCTACTTGGACGTTTTGTGAAATTCTGTTTTTTTATTTATTATTTATTGATTTATTTTTGTGTTTTGTATTTTATTTTATGTATTCTTTAAAAGATTCAGTGTTTTGTTTCAAATTCCATTTGAGTTGTCTACGTTGCATAAATCATATGGCCCAACAAAAGCAACATCAAAGTTTAGAAGATCCTGTCACTGTTGCCTGTTTAAATGACTTTGATGGATCTTCATTTAGAGGTAGAATTAAGCCTAGTTTATGCTTCTGTGTTCTGATGGAGACGGATTGACGCAGCGCCATTATCCTTCAACGCAAGGGCTCTCCGTCACCTACGCAAATTTTAACTATCCGTCTCCGTCAATGGAGAGCGTATGCATCTGATTGGTCAGTTTCATTAACAACCAGAGATCACTTCACCAGAACGGGGCTCTGTAGTCTCTGTAATCAGTAGTTAATGCAGCATTTGGCCACTATATGCTTTACACTGAAAGGATAACTTATCTAATCTGTTCCTTTGGCGATTTTGAACACAAGGAGGTGTAGGAAAACAACAAAAAGGCTGCTGTGTTTGTTTCCATGTGTTTTCTAGAGTATTCCATAATCTGCACTTCTAGTACAAAGCTTTACAGCTTAATCAAAACTTACTTTCTGTCGTTCATTGTTCCTTGGGGAAGAAATGCGTTCACAAGCCTAGAAAAAAAACAGAAACGGCGCTGTAGTAGGCAAAGACGCCATGAAACCTTAGCATCCCCTGCTGTCCTGGTCGAGCAACGCTGAAAAAACAATAGAGCGTGGAGAGGACGAGCGGAGTACTATAAACAGAAAACGAGTGCAAATTTGCGGTTGGAGAAGCATAAACTAGGCTTTAATGTGTTGATATATTATAGCAACTATAATGCTTTGCTTTACCGCCTGAGTTTCCTCTTCATACCAGTCTATTATTTAAAAAAGTCAGTCTACGTTTGCTTTCATGAGCTTTTATGAGCTTGTATGTTGAATTTCATATATGCTGCACATTATTCATGACTTATTCCATATGTTTTGGTCAGACAGGGGAATCCAGAGAGATCTACCACTTTCACTACACCACGTGGCCTGACTTCGGAGTGCCTGAATCTCCTGCCTCTTTCCTCAACTTCCTCTTCAAGGTTCGGGAGTCTGGCTCCCTGGGCCCGGAACATGGGCCCTCAGTGGTGCACTGCAGCGCAGGGATCGGGCGCTCGGGGACCTTTGCATTGGTGGACACTTGCCTGGTCCTGGTGAGAGTGTTGTTGTTTGTGGATGTAATGTTATAGGGAGAGAAACGGGTTAAATCATTTCTGTTTGGGATGGAGGAAAGATGAGTCATTCATCATGAGAATATTGGTGTGTTCTGAAAGAGAGAAGTTGTGGCATGTTGGTTCTCAGCTTTATTCAAGACTTGTTCAGTTTCTGCATTGAAGCAGAAAACATTGATGTTGGTGATTACCTGGAAACTCCTTCACAGATTCAGGAATGATTCTTCCTCTTCTGCTTCAATAAGCACTAGGAACTTTCTTTTGATTTCTGTTTGGGGTTTTTTCTGGCAAACCTTCATTTGAAAATATTTAATTCAGTTGATTTCATTTAAATATCTAATATGTTTAATATATATAAATAAACTATATTTAGGAATTACCCAGGAGGGCGTGCAGAACTTTTCTGGTGGGTTTGTCTACCATTGCCGTTACATCTCTGGTTGCCGACAGTTTATTTACTTAAGTCTATAAATGCACATCCACTCAAAGAGTAGTTTTGAGCTGGAAAGGTTTTTACTAGAATTTCAGCTCAATGAATACTCTAAAAACTGATTTAAAACAAACAGTGGTCTGCTGTATTGTTTCTCTACACCTCCTGGTGTTAAAATCAGCAAAAGACCATATTGGATAAACTGGCCTCGCAATATAAAGCATCTGTTGCCCAAAAGCTGTATCGACTATTAATTACATCAACTATAAAGCACCGTTCTGGTGAAATGATTGGACTCTACCCCATCCATTGTTGCATCAGTGACAGAGTCCTTGTGTCAACGAATAATGACGTTGCATATCTCTGTACCTACGCAGACAGAGAAGTATAAACTAGCCTTTAGTCTTTTTTTTATGCTTGTCAGGATTTACTGATGTCATTGGCGACTCTCAACTTGATTTATTTTCTTCCAAATGTTCAGTTATGGTAAAAATGTGTTTGAATAAAGGCTTGATTGATTTCTTTTTTTTTTTTTGTGCTTTATTAAAACTTGTTCATTAGAGAATAGTATAAAACAGCCAGCGCTGCTCTTAGAATATATTCTCAACACTTTTTGACAGTTTTTTTCAATACCAATCAATACAACTTTTCTGCCCGTTTTCAATTTCATCCAGCCGTAGTATCAGTATCAAGTTTGAAATTTAGGTACCATGAAAACCATACTACTTTATGGATTTCGCATTGCAATTTCTCTTTATAGAATCGGAATAGTGCGGCATGAATATAAATGATGGTTGAGATCTGCAACTTTGTTGCATGATTTAACCACATCCTTCATGTTTACTTCTGTTAGGTAACATAACATATTTTACAAGTGGACTTAACATAACAGTAAGTAGAGTATTATGGTGATTGGGAATTGCTATTAAAATTTAATTAACTTAAACAATATCCTAATTCTTCCGGCCATGCATATTTTACCCTCTCTTTAAAACCGAACAGTTGAAGTTTTTTCCCCAGGACATCATGTAGAGGTGGTGAAACAGTTTAGCCAAAGTTATGTTGTTCATGAGGCTAAACGCCTCTGTTTTAGTTTTAGTCTTAGAAAGTGTTTGATGTTGCACAACACAGTGACCTTGTGACCTCAGGAAACCAAGTGAAACATCCTGTTAAGCAGTCTGCTGTGTCTCAGTATCGAGTGAAAACACTGGCTTACCTGCCTAACCTTTCCAACTGTATTCTATAAACAGATCAATCTATTTTGTAGATGGAGCGCAGCAGGAGCTCGTCATCGGTGGACATTCAGAAGGTGCTGCTGGGTATGAGGGAGTATCGCATGGGCCTGATCCAGACCCCTGACCAACTGCGCTTCTCCTACATGTCCATCATCGAGGGAGCCAAGCTCATTCTGACCAACAGCTCTGCAGAACAGGTAGCTGGGTTCAAATCCAGAAATACTTTATTGATCCCAGAGGGAAATTAAGTGTTGTTGCTCTTACTAATTATTTACATACTAAGGATTTCCCATAGCAGCCTGTGTTGCAGTGAAACTGAAAAATCCTCTGACTGAAGACACTGTTGTAGAATGGTCTCAAAAATTGGATGCTCAGGGTTGTTGCTGTTGCTAGACTGGGAATGTTGCCAATTTGGAGCAATCAAGGAGTTTAATTAGTCTTTGGTTGTAAGCTCGACAGAAGCACATCAGAAATGTGCTTAGCTTCATTCATAGATGAGTGTTTTAAGATCTGTGACCCAAGAAAACAGAACAGCTTCTGTTTTTTCTTAACGGCGGTCACAAAGAGAAAGAGGTCAGTGTTGAGGCCTGAAACATTACACACCATCAGTTGTCTTTTTTTTTATGAAACTATGTTATTGTTTTAAAAAAATGTAACAAAAAAACAACTGAGCATCTGAATATAGATCAGACAGCATCGATGGAATATGAATTTTTCTAATACGATACTTGACTGTCTTCATGCTTCCATTTGCCCATGCCTCTGTGTCTTGACCTTTACTGCAGAACTCAAAGGATGGCGTCCTCAAAGAAGACCTGGAGGCACATGTGCCACCTCCACCCAGACCTCACCTGAATGCCAGCAGGCTGAACGGCCCGTGTTTGGAGCCACAGCCCAGCACAGGAGACCACCTCTCAGCTGGAGATTCGCACTGCCACACTGTGGCGGAGAACTCTGTGCAGTGAGTGATTGTTCTGCACATTTCAAAGGGGTGGGGCGGTCCTCATATAAAAAGAAAATCATTAGAGCTGCACTGATTAAAAATTTGAGGTGCGCTTTTTTATCTAAAATTTCATTTTGAGCTACTGATTTCTCTTTTAAATCGAATCAAGTTTTGGCTAATTCTGCCTCTATGCCTGTCAAATAAATAGAAAAAATGCATCCACTAAGATTAATTTCATAAATTTCTTTCTAGCCAATTAATAATGAATTATTTTCATTAGGAAAAGAGGCCTTGTCTCAGCGAGTGTGGGTAAAGTGCCGTAGAACTTGTTATTTTTTTCTTAACAGAAACAAATACAAAGTGATTTGGAGTTTAAACTATTTTTAGCCTCATATATAAGTGAATAGCACAAAAACAGCAGTTAGGATTACTAACTGAAGACATCATTGTCTTGATGTATTCCCCAAAGAATCTTAACCCAGAAGTCCCCAAAGGGCCGTAGGCATTCCAGTGCGTATCTAACATGAACAGTAACGGACAAGGCTAGAAAAATGATTTATCAGATGCTGTAATAATGCTGTAATATGTTGAGCTGTCCTGTTATCGGCGGAAGTTGGTGCCTCGTCAACTTGATCTGTCGCAGTTTTAAAAAGGCAGGCCGAGCAAAATGACCAGCACTGAATGAGCTGAAGGAATAGCCCAAGATTCCTTCTCAGGCCTGGAAAGTCTGGAAAATGCATGGAATTTGATTTCAGTATTTTTTAAAGTCTGGACAGGTAAGAAAAAAGTAATTAGTAAAATATAAAAATGTTTGTATCCATACTTCATTCTTCATTCCAATGTTTTTAAAAAGTGGTTCTTTCCCTTGTTACTTTATATACAAAACACTTTTTTTAACAAACAGAATAAAGGTGTCTTAAACTACCAATAGCTCCCTAAAGATTTATTATAATTCTAAAACCAAATTGCTAAACATAAATTTAGTACTGTAGCCTTTTATGATTATGGCTACATGACAAAATAACTCAAGCAATTTGTCCTCAAATGCCCAGAACGTAATAAAAAAAATCTTTAAAACATTAAACAACGTGGGTCTGGAAAGTCTCGGATTTTAAAATGGTGGGTGCTGAAAACTGAAATATTTGCATTAAAAAAATAAATAAATATATATTTGTATATAGCTTCTGATAAGAGCATGAAATAGGCTTCTTCTAGCTTTGTTTCATTTATTCCTCTTCCCACAGTAGCACCTTCCTCACCAAACAGTGTGCTGGCAAGTAAGGCCCAGTAGACCTTAGGTTATGGTGCGTTTCCTGACTGGAAAGAGATACGATTTTTGAATTTCTGACCTGCTGGTCACAACTCAAACTGAAAATGTGGACGGTTAAAAACATGTCCCTGCATTATGGAAATTCCAACTGATTTGCTCAGACAGAGCTTTCTCTGACTCCTCATTTTGTTTTGTTTTTTCATCTTGTTCTGTATTTCTTACAGCGTTTTCCCTTTTTATGAACCATTCACACATTTACCTCACTGCTTAACTCTTTCCGGTATGTTAGGTTGAGGAAGCGGCACCGTGAGGAGAGGATCGCTGGCACTACACAGAGGATCCAGCAGATGAAACAAAAACTGACGAACTCGGAGAAGAAGCAGGAGAAGTGGCAGTACTGGAGGCCCATCCTGCTCACCGTGGGTGCTGGTGCTGCCCTGGTTGTTGGCGTATTGTGTTGGATGTACTTCCAGTGAAAGAACTCTGGTTCCCCTCAAGAAACTGACTCCTAATTTGCACCGGTACCTTGGAGAAGGTACTTCTTCAAGTAGATGTAGATGGTAATATTTGCATAACTGAGGGTATTTATTAAGGTCAAAATGCAGGAGCACTAGATCAAATGAGTGTGTGTATATTTTTCTCATTAGATCTTAACAAAATAGTAACATCTCAGGATCTTGGTGCCAGCACGGTGATTTTCGTTTTTCTCCTTTCTTTGTCACTTTTCAAGAATGTACTGTGTCATAGAAACATGGCTTTGAATGGAACTTACTAAAGGTCCAGTACATAGAGAGAGATAAATCAGACAGGCTTATTTTTGCATTCTTTATTTGTAATAATCAAATGTGTGTTTATCATCTTTGGATACATTTTTGCATTACAAAGTCACTGTTAATGACTGTCAATCAAACCCCTAAAATGTAGGGAAGACCCCGGAGCCAAGAGGTCAACTTTGGGATTTTTTAAAAGTTATTTATGATAAAATGCATGTTTTGGCAGGTTTTCTAAAGCTCCATTTGTTCTTCCACTGTTAATAAGCAGGGCATCCTAATGTCGTTTATTTTCTCCCTCGGTTCTAAGATGTATTTTGGTTATGTGTATCATAAAAACTGCCAGGTTCCTTGCCATTTACTGCATGTATTTACCCACTGGTTGGGTACAAGTTTTCCTGCTGTTCTGTTGTTGAGAAAACCAAAGCGAAGCTGTCTGTGTTCAGGAAGTTAACAGCCAGGCCAGCTCATGGATGAAAAAGCCTTGTACTCCCAGGATGTGGAATGTATTTTTTTTTTGTTTGTCTTTTTGAACCTTTGACATAACTCACAACTGTGTTACTAAATGAAATTACTCATGGTACCCATGAAGTATTTTGATGTTTGACTCCTTCATTGTAATCGACAGCAATGACTTCTCAGTTACCAGTGACCACTCTGAAGCAGCAGTACGTATAGCAGTGTACGTAGAAGCTGAGACTGAGCACCTTGGATTCAACTTGATGTTAGCTGACATACAGGTGCTGGTCATTAAATTAGGAATACCACAAAAAAGTTGATTTATTTCAGTATTTCCAATCAAAAAGCGAGACTTGTATATTAGATTTATTCATTACACGCGACGCTCTTTTTTAATTATAACTGACAACGAAAGTCCCAAATTCAGTATCTCAGAAAATTAGAATATCAATTAAGACCAATGAAAGAACTATATTTTTTTAGAAATGTTGGCTAACTGAAAAGTATGAGCATGTGGGGCACTCAATATTTAGTTGGGCTCCTCTGGCATGGATTACTGCAGCAATAAGGCATGGAATCAATCAGTAGTACTGTTCAGGTGTTATGATAGCCCATGTTGCTCTGATAGTGGATTTCAGCTCTTCTGAAATGTTGGGTTTGCAAGATTACGTCTTTTCACAATACCCCATAGATTTTCTATGAGGCCGAGGTCAGACAAGTTTTCTGGCCAATCAAGAACAGGGATACCATGGTCCTTAAACCATGTACTGGTAGTGTTAGCAGTGTTTGCGGGTGCTAAGTCCTGTTGGAAAATGAAATCTGCATCTCCATAAAGTTAGTCGGCAGCAGGAAGTGAACCCCAAACAATCACTGAATGGAAACTACAAAGGAAATGCAATATTTTACTTTCATCAGAGAACATAACTTGGACCACTCAGCAGCAGTCCATTCCTTTTTGCCTTTAGCTTCTCTAGCAGTCTCTTGTTCAAGCGTGGCTTGACACAAGGAATGCATTAACTGAAACCCATGTCTCTTGCATATCTCTGTGCGTGGCATTCTTGAAGCACTGGCTCTAGCTGCAGTCCACTATTTTATCCTCCCAAACTTTTTGAAGGTGCTTTGTTTCACAATCCTTTCCAGGGTGCGGTTATCTTATCCCTACTGCTTCTACACCGTTTTCTACCACATTTTGTCCTTCCCTTCACCTCTCTTTTAATGTGCTTGGACACAGAGCTCTGTGAACAGTCAGCCTCTTTAGCAATGACCTTTTGAGTCTTGCCTTTCTTCACACTGATATATTTCAAATGAACATTTGAAATATATCAGTCTGTGTGTAATGACTGAATCTAATATACAAGTTTCACTTTTTAATGTAATTACAGATATAGATCAACTTTTTATGATATCATTTTATGACCAGCACCTATAAGCAATCAAATCTGCAAAGGTTTTCAATAGTAATGCACCAAGTTACTTGTGTTCCATTTGTTGTTGGAACTCTGAAATTTTGACTTCCTAGTCAGAAAAATATTCCACTTGGAAAGTCCAGTTTCAACATGTCTGCTCCTCACACAGCAGTAGTAACTGTTGAGGGAACATGTTTACAAGACACTCCAGTAAGAGAGATTCTAGAATCACTGTTACAGGTAGATCCTTCAACTCTTAAAAAAAAAAAGGTGCATATGGAGAGTGCAGCTTAAAACGATGTAGAGGTAATAGGCCTACGATGCCTACCCAGGCGTCGCCATATTTGAATCCTGGTGATGTGACTACCTTAACACTGTTTACTCAGGTCACACCATGAGGTCAAACCATCAAAAATAAAGTCTGTGGATCAAACCGCTCCGACTTATGTCTTCTGAGGTAAATTGAACGCACCATCGCTCCTTTACGAAACAATTAATGATTTTAAACAGAACATGTGCAATATAATAAAACAAATCATGTTTCACCAGATGTCTTGAACATAAACAGACGTATGATTGGCTGCTGCTGCAATAAACGAATTTTAGTTTTCGTAGAAGTCTGAGGTTATGCTGTGGCTCTCAAATGTGCACACACTGCTGTTAAAATACCAGGATTTTGTGATGTAAAAAAAGTAGGCCGTGATAAATTATTCCCAAAGTGTTTTCATATAAGTGGGAAAACATCCTGTACAATTTAGCTGAAAAAGAAAAGTGTGGAGAAAAACAGCACAATTACTTGGTAGCATGAATGCTCACTTCCTTTTTACTTTATTGAACAGCTTTTGATAAAAAAATTGTACCATTCAGTTGTTTTTGGTAATTAACTAGGACTCTCCAAATTTGTCTCGAGCCTCGGGACATCTCTTGTTCACTGTCCTCTCTGAGGTGCAGCACAGATTTACTGGGCTTGATCAAGATTATTCCAACGCTTTAATTTTCTTCTGAGAAGTTAAGTTGGTTTCATGCACGGACTTGTAGTTATTCTGAGAAATAATATCTAAATCTTCATCTGAACATTTTGGGTCGAAGCTCACTAGTATTTGAAGCTGTTCAGAATTTTATTTCACCTTCTTTGATTACAACGGCTCCTGGTTGGAAATTCCTGTCGGTTTTTTAGTATCGTCCGCCTCCATGATCAATTTTGCAACGTCCAGTTTGTCCTATATTTTCTGTAAATATTGCGTTCACTGTGTTCCACATAATTTTAAAGCCAAATATTTATCAACTTTCAGTTGTTGAAACACTCAGCCTTTGTCTCATTTGACCAAACGACATAGTTTCAATTAATGTGCCAGTAGAGTTACGCAAAATCATCCTGTTTGTGTGGCGTCACTTCCAAACGAGATTTGGATGTAGTTGGCGTCTAACGGTGTTATGAAGACTTGGAAGCCAGACTTTAATGTATTTCTCTAACTGAGCTTTGAAGATGTTAGTCCTCTCTTACCTCATTACACATATGACAAAAATGGGTACTCATCCAACCAAGTGACCATTAAGACAAATTGGTCATTGTTAAATATTTTTCATAGAAAAATATACATTTTTCTTTTAGCATATATATATATATATATATATATATATATATATATATATATATATATATATATATATATATATATATATATATTTTATTATTGGAATCACAAAGTTAGAGATTAGTTAGACGTTCCAAGGAACTAATCGATTTTGAAAAAGTAGAGAGAGTAGGGTTCTAGCATAGAAAAGGGTTCTAGGCTACGAACGATCTAAAAGGGGTCCTCTTTTGCTGGGAGTCGCTAACCCAGTAGATACTTGGCCGACCAATATGACTCCTGCATATATTTTATTTAGCTAAATCTGTATTTTCTTTTGTTGGAATTAAAAGTTCTGCTAGACATTTAAAATTATACTAATGTATTCTAGTTCAGTATTTAATCTGTTGAGTTTTAAAATATAGTTTGGCAGCTTTTTGTTGCTATTTCTTTTTCTGTCAGGCATTATACTGGACGTCTTACTGTTTCCTTTTCCCCCAAAGTTTAAAACTGGCAGTTGGTTGTTTGGAGTAAAAAGGTGCCACCAGAGAGCAAAAGTGTTTACAATTACCAGTTTAAGATTAAGCCAGAAAATATACGTGTTTATAACTGCTCTATGCGTGTCTTCGCTGGACTGACCGCTGACGCTAATCAGCCATAATGTGTCTTCCTCCTGAAAAAGCTTCCGAGTTAAAGCAAATAATACACAGCCATCTGCTCCGGGTAAGCTAACAGAATTACTTTAAATTTGCCCCCGATTTGGCTTTTAGCTACAACTGTTGTTGGCCAGTTCGACGGGGGCGCCCATTTATTCCTGCAAATGATTAAAGGATTGTGTGGATTGTATGCCTAATTGTTATATTTATATTTCAAAATGTAGCAAAGGTTTATCTATTTATTTACTTTTTCAAAAGTTGACATGATGAATTATATGTCTTCATCTGTCATTAACTATTAGGTCCACTGTTAAATTCAACTATATGAATTATTTATAGGGTTATGTAAAAAGACTATAGTTAAATTTTTGTGCCATTTTAAAGATCCATATATCAATTTCTCAATGCAAAACAAAGTAAAATCTTATCAGTTTGTATTTGTCTCCCTGTCAGATGGATATCCATGGAAGGATCCGAGAGGTCCTGGCAGAGACTGTGAAAGATGATCAAGGCTCAGCTCATAGACCTCTGTCTGAGGCAGACTTTGTGCGTGCGCTCCAACGCAGGGGCATCATTGACGACGTGATGAAAGACCTCCATTTTACCCAGGTTTATCACCATTTTGCAGACAGTGTCAGACCTCTAAACTCAGTTGAAATTGGAGTAATTAAGTAGTCATTGGTCATTAGTAACTGGGATGTCTGTGTACTTGTAACATAAAGTGGTGTATTTAACATTCCTATCATTTTGAATGCCACAAATGAAAGACTGAATATTTCTCACTTCTTTATGAAAGGAAAGTTCTACAGATATTGGGGCAGAACCTCCTCCCAAGTCTGCTGCTCATTATGTTGAGCAAGACAGCACTCATCTTAAGAAAAGTAAGACACTTTACTCATAATGCCTAATATAAGAGAATGAGCTAATTCCTAGGTCTAATTTGTTTTCATTCTCTCTAAGCTAATCTTGATCCATCAAGACGATACCTTTATCTTCAAGTGCTTGGAGGTAAGGCCTTTCTTGAGCACCTCCAGGAATCAGAGCCTTTACCTGGTCAGGTGTGTTCTACGTTTACACTCTACCTGCACTTCCGCAACCAGAGGTTTCGCTCCAAACCAGTTCCTTGTACCTGTGAACCTGACCTGAAAGAGGGTTTCCTTCTGGAAATCCATAGGGATGGCTTTGGTAAGCGGAAAATCTCCCTCTGCTGGACTGAATCATTAGACATCTGCCTCTGTACCAAGTCTGTTTTTTATGTCATTTTTGTCTATATCTGCTGCTGCAGGAGATGGCAGTAAGATGGTGGATGCTACAACCATGCTGTCCATGTGCAATCCAGTTCACTTTGTGCTGATCAAGACAGACACTTCCAGTGAAACAACACTGGTTTCATCTTACTTTCTGGACTGGAGGACAGTCCTCAGTTCATCCAGCTGCAAGACGTGCTTTGCTGTTGAGCTAATGGGAATCGGTGAGCATGACTGGATAACGGTGAAATCAGCTAATGTGTGGAACTGCATAGTTCTTTGTGTCATTGCTCTAAAGTCGCGCAAATAAAATCTTTGACAAAATTTTAACAAATAAGTATTTTGCAGCCACTAATTGTGCAAGATGTCGCACTTAAAAGATAAGAATGTTCATCATAAGTAAGCCTCTAATGTAATGTATGAGACAGACGTAAAATTAATTCCAGGAAGTCCCATTGTATGATTTTTAAAGAATTTATTTGTATAATGATAAATATTTGGGACCTACAAACAAGCAAGAATTCTTGCCCTCACAGACCTGTTACTACTTCTTTAAGAAGCTCTTCTATCTTCCACTCATTACCTGTATTAAAGGTGTTATATCATGCTATTTACCAGCTTTAATGTCTGGGATAGGCACATATATGATAAAAGGTTACCACTGGCGTTATATAGTGTCCTGGACCTATTCTTCGACCTGGAACTAAGACGCTTGATTTCACTATAATCCTGCCTCCCTCCCCCAGCTTCTTATCAATAGAAAATTGTAGACGGAGTCCATAGGAGTGTGTAGACTGAGGCCAAACCAGAACTGTGTGGATATTATAAAAGCCGTGGGTGTTGTTTGCACCCGTTTACAGATCAATAATGTACCACACAATGCTGTTATAAGTTCACAAAAGCAGTTTCATAAATGGAACTAGTAACTAATATTACTAATAGTAAAATACAATGTTGTCATCAAATAAAATTCTTCAGCGTTTGAAAGGTCCTCCTACTTAAGCCAGAATATGTCCACGTTTGTCTAATGTTTGCCATAGACCACATGATGATCAGAGGAGGATTGGGAGAATGTCATGTGGTCAGATGAGACCAAAAAGAAATGTGTGGTATAAACGCAACTCACCGTGTTTGCATGGGGAAGAATGCTGAGATGCATCCCAAGGACACCATACCCCCTGTGAATCATAGGGGTGAAAACATTAGGCTGTTGGGCTTCTTTCCTGAAAAAGGGACTGGACGACTGATCTCTAGTAAGGAAATGATGAATGAGGTGATGTTTTGTGAGATTTTGTGCAAAAACGTCCTTTCATCGGTGAGAGGATTGAAGATGAAACATGGCTAGATCTTTCTGCTGGAAAATCATCCCAAACACACCGCCTTGCCAAGGAAGGACTAGCTATGGAAATATTATATTTAAAGTATTTTAAAGTTCTTGCCTTGGCCTAGCCAATCTAGACCTGAATCCAACAGAGAATCTGTGGAAGGAGTTGAAAGTCTGTGTTGCCCAGCGACAGCCACAAAACATCACAGCTTTAGAGAAGATCTCGATGGAAGAATGGGCATAAATACCAGTTACAGTTAGTGCAAACCTGAAGACCTATGGGAAACTTTTGACCTCTGTCATTGCCAACCAAAGTTATATAACAAAGTATTGAGTTGAACTTTTGTTACTGAAGAAATACGTATTTCTTCCACCATGATACAAGTAAATTTGTTAAAAATTGTACAATGTGATATCCTGGAATTTATTTTTTACATTGTGTCTTTCATAGTTGAAGTGCTCTTATAATGAGAATTAGAGACATCTGATCTTTTTAAATGGGACAACTTGCACAATCTGTACCTGCTAAAATATTTATGCTGTGTTTGTTAGCACAGCAAAATATGTTAGAGAAGGTAGGAGGGGTCAAATTAGTTGTCCATCTAAGCCAAGGAGTAAAGTAGTTAGAGTAGAGAATAGGAATAGTTATGTCCTTTAGTGTCTCACAGTGGGGAAATTAATGTGTAACAGCAGCAAATTAAAAGGTCAGTAAAAACATGCATATTCACACAAAATAAACATTGAGAATAACAGCCTTAGTTCAAAAAAGGTCAAAGAAAAATACTTTTTGGAAGAAGTGGAAAAAAACAGATGCAAAAAAAACCTGCAGCATTAAAAAACTTGAGTTTATAGTAGCAGTGATAGTTATAAAAGGCTTCCAACTGCAGGGGGAGCCTGTGATAACGCTGCTAGGATGCAGCTGTGGGTCACAGCAGCTCAATGCATAGGATAGGAGACAATATCCACCAGTGATTTCTTTTTTAACCCAGAGTTCTCCTGCGTCCCAACACCTGAACCAGGTGGTCCTGGTCAAATCAAAACCTATCATGGTTTTGATTTTGAGGATATTTGTCTCCTTTTAAAAAGGTATAATAGCTCTATGGTCTGTACAGAAAATGGTAATGAAGATCTTTATACAAAATCCTTCAACATAAAGCAATCTCACCTGCTCAATTTTTAAAAATGTCAGTCCCTCTTAGAATGAGCTATTTAGAGAGCTCTGTCACATTCAGGAAAATTAGCAATTGGAGACCACTCCCACTCATTTTGTTACTATGCTACGGCTTTGGTGAGAATAGCATAGAACCGGTGGGCAGGGTTTGACATATGAGGGGCAATCACCGGTGTTTGTGAATTCCGCTTATTAAGGCACTCTTACAAACGGCTTGTAGAGGCACCAGAACTCTGACAGCAAAAAGTTTGGGAAAAAAAGGGATAAATTATTGCTGATATAAAATGAGATTCAATTGGCTACAGAATAAAATTAAAGAAGTTAAATCTGCTTAATATGTCCCCTTTACATGCCCTAAATGATTAGTCTTTGAAATTACTCTCCTCTTAAAGAATAATTTGTTACACCAGCAGTCAACATTTAGACAGATAAATGTCTTCATGTGGATTCGTTTTCATTTAATTTATTGCGATGTGTTGTATTCACTAATTAATGGATAAAACGGAGACAAGAGTGGGGTTCTTCATTTGGTTCATCTCCTCAGAAATAATTAGCATGCAGTTTTTGGTAATATGTTTTCTGTGCCACCAGGAGGAGAAAGTAAAATCCCAGCAGGAGTTTTGACTGTCAGTCTGGAGCTCTTTCCTCCTCTCGCAGAGACTTTGAAAGCCGATATCCTTAGCACACAGGTAAGAGCAGCACCATGTGGAAAACATTGGCTAGGGATTAGCTACATGAACTAGGGCTGCATAATGTTAGTCTAGCAATGATGATGTGCATCAGTTCAAATATATGCTTGTTTTCTTCTTTTTATCATTTGAGCTTCCATCGGTCTGTGGCCTTTAAGATTTTGGACAATGTGATTATTGCCCAATGAAAACATCTGCTGGCTTAAGACTTTCCAAACTGGTTAAATATAACATTAGCATTAAATATTCAGATTCAGAACACTTGGAGTATATTAGCCTACAATTATTACACTCCAAATGAAAAAAAATCTCATAAAAGAACAGCATACAGGTTATTGAACATGTTTATTTAGGACTTCAGTTATATTAAGTATTGCAATTCTGTTGCAGAGTAGGTATCTTTATAAGTCTAAATTCCTATGCCAATAAATATAATTTAGCAATAACATGGTACAGTATGATAGTTGCTCCTCCATAATTGGGAGATAAGCTGCTGAGGGTGATGAGAGCTTTCTTACAAAGTTTCACGTCGGCTGTTTTAGGGAAAGGAAGGCTTGGTGTCAGGATCCACATAAATGTTTCCTTACTAATTCAAGGACTTCTTTCTGCTTTTTTTTTCTTCCTCTCTTTCTTTATTCCTGAATGACCTTATGGTGAATTATTACCACAGATTTCCATTACTGCTGTTCAGAGTCCGTTCTCCCAAGAAGAGCCATCATTGTGGTGCTGTGAAAGAAAGTATTGAATGGAGGTGCTGATGTCACTGCGTTGTCTCCTTCTAGCAATCATTGGAGAGACAGAGGACAGCGGAGAAGGAGAGGCTCTTCTTAGTATACGCCAAACAGTGGTGGAGAGAATTCTTGGACATCCGACCGTCTCACCAGTCCAAACTAGTCAAGATCTTTGCCCAGGTTTGTCTGTGTTTCTGGAAAAACAGGGATTGATTTTTCAGCATCATATTCTATATACCTTACAATTGTTGAATTAAATAATTATTCAAAATTAATTCAGTGCATGTTCAAGCAGAGACAAAATGGAGCCAATTTCCAGTTCTTAACATTTATTTTGAACAGATTAACAAATTGCAGTTTACAGAGAAAGATGCCCTATTTCTCTGGGCCAGACAATATTTCTGACAATTGAATGATCTTCATTTCACAACTTTATAGACACCGGGCCTCGCCAGGACTCTAGGCGTTTCTTCTCCCTCCAATCAAAACATTTCCATACAGTGTCTTAACCATGATTGGCTGTCAGAGAATTATGCAGTCATAAGATGAGACGTGTCTTTTCTCTTGGTCAAAAGTTCATTCTGAGTTTTATGGTTTATGGTCCTTCTTAAGCAAAACTCTTTGTCTCAGAGATCCTCACAGGTCACACATACTCCCACCAGAACTTTATCAGACCACACGTTAGTCCCAAGGTTTCCTCCTGACCTAATTTATGGCCTCCATCCTTATCTATACAGACATCCTGTTTTTACAGCCTGCAATAAAACTTACCCAAGAGTTTTATGACTTAAAAGCTTATCCCAATAACAAATACTGACAGACAATATATTTTTTACAACCATGCAAACTATATCAAACAAACTTTTACCTTCTGAATAATAGAAGTTTAAAACATATGTAGAATAATACCACACAATCCATAGGTCACTCATTTGAACAGAAGATTAAACACAAAATAAATTGTCACTTTTCCTTATCACTGCCCAAATTAGTTGAAACTTGGGATGTGACGTTACACCAAAAATCTTGGTTTGGTATGTTTTTTTGTGTCATCTAAAATCAAACTGTACTTTCAGTGTATCCATCCATCCATCCATCCATCCATTTTCTGAACCGCGGGGGGGTGGGGGGCTGGTACCTATCTCCAGCTGTCAATGGGCGAGAGGCGGGGTACACCCTGGACAGGTCACCAGTCCATCACAGACTTTCAGTATATTTTTCAACAAATTGTTATTGGCTAACATGAAAATGTATGTAACAAAATAAATAACAGTTTAAATATTTGCTTTTTAGGAAACTACAGCATCAATACATTGGCTTTCTGCCAAATTCAGTACAATATGGCATATGAAACAAATATTTTAGACTACCCTACTGTCTGTGTTATATTTTTATTTGGCCTTTTAAACCTTTTGTATGTGTGAAAACAATTTTTTTTTTAGATATTTTTAGTATTTATGTGGGACACTGTGATGGGGATGGTGTTCCTTCCGTTCAGCTTCCAGTTGCTGCTGCATAACAAAACAAATATCACTGGCTAATTCCTGGAATGAACATTTTTAACACACACTATTAGAGTCAAATGTCCAGTCTGCTTATACTATATTGCTATTGTGGTGGAAGAATTATTTCAAGATTAGTTCTGTTTTATTACTGGTAATTAATAGTAAAGGCAGCAGGGGAATATTCCAGAATGCTGGAGAATCATGGACTTTTTACCTACACTTTTTCTAGCTGGAGCGCTGATATAACACACAGTCACACACACACACAGGCAGCAGCAGAGATACTATGTTACAGGAAGACACAGTTGGCTTTGTATCATTGAAATAAATATTTTAAAACTTCAATGGAGACTGCATCATCCTTATCCTTATCTACATCTCCATGGAATTCTGCCATATCACTATGTTTAAAGAATGATACAAACTAGGAAAGTTAAGCGATGTGAGTAATTTCAGTAACATATCTGGTAGCTAACTGCACAATGCTAATTGAAGTGAGTAACATAAAACCCTGTTGTTCTGTTACACCGGGAAGCCACTGTTTCCGAATGGGGACTTTGACAAAAGAAACGGGCATTCAAGCTTCTGCTCTCAATTAACGAAGTCACTGGTCATCACTTTTGCTCGCAGAAGGTTGGAATGTGGTGTTTTTTTAAAGACTCGCATCTGTTACTGGCTAAAGTTCAATGCAGTTATGATTCTGTGTGGAAACTCAGCACTCCTATTTGCCGTACCGAAGATGTCGTACCAAAAAATCAGAATACAGATACATGTACCATTACACCCTTAGTTGAAACGTTTCTTTTACTTTTTCTTACCCTATACCTGTATGTCTTTACTGTATACAGGATGAGAACGGTGTGAACAGGCCTGTGTGTTCCTATGTGCGTATCCTTCGGGCTGGCAGACTGCTGGAGAGCCCTCGACAGGCTGCTCGATTCGTCAGCCTGCTCGCCCATGAAAGGGCTCCAGTGGTGGGAGGAGGAGGCAAGCAGGAACAGTGGTGCACATTAATGGCTTTTCTGTGTAGAGGCAAGGTAAGTTTATGCCAATGCACTTACTGTAATGCAAAGTAATTACTATCAGAGCTAGACGGTGCCAGATTTATGGCTTCTTCTACCAAAGTTCCAGTTAAATGTTTTTTTATTTCTTATTTTAGGATTAGCAGCATTGTTCGAGAAGGAAATTATCTTGGTTCTTGTATATATCTCAACAACCTAAACCTTTCTAGAATGTAAATAATAGACTGAACAAGTAAAGCTTGTTAGAAAGTTTTGACATGAGATGCATCTTCTTTAAAATATGTAAGGATATGACTGGATGGCTGAGGTTTTTCAAAGCTTTGTTTGACTGAACAAGACTTCATGAATAATTGGGCAATAACGGGCAAACACACTATATTAGCACAATTCCTCATACTAACTCTCAATTATGGTGGTGCAGGGAGGATGACTCTTACTGGGTGGGACGGAACTAAACGTAAATTCCTAAAGCCTTAGTAGGTATTGTATTTGGCACAAGCAGTGAAGTCTTTCTGTCCCCAAATAATGGACTGAGGAGTGTGACGCCAGTAGCTCCGCCCCAACCGTACCTCACTATTGTCCTCTAGTACTAAATATTGAACTGCAGTGACGCTTGCTGTACATAAACTCCTCAAAAGAATGTATAAAAGAATGGCTGGGAAAAAAAGAGAGGTTACAATGGCCTAGTCAAAATCTAGACCTCAGCCTTGAAAGGTTTGGAGTATGACTTTTACAGAACCACGGGAAAAAGTGTACGTTTTTATTTAAATATGTTATGTTGTATAAAACAGTGGTGAAAGAATTCTGATCAATGATGTTACTACATTGTTGCTAAAGGTGGTTGGATAATAGGCTTTAAATACAGCTTATCTGTTCTGATTTCAAAGAAATAATGAAAATGTGAAATGTCTTTGTTTTTGCACCCAGAGATTTGAATGAAATCCACTTTTCCAGGACTAGGTAGCTCAGCTACAATGAGAATTCTTGGTCTGGCACTGATTAACAGTTCAGGAAAATTTTTAAAAGTTTTGCACTGGAAGGCTGAAAGTGAACTGGAGATGAAAAGTTATGTTAAGGGTATCCAATATCCTGCTCTGCTGTCTGACAGATCATTTTCTTCTTCTGCAGTCATGTTTCTTCCTGCTCATATACTACATTCTTTGCAGAACTCGAATACACCTCACGGTGATACTTGGTCACGTCATCAGTGATAAACCCGGGGTCATGGGGTGTTTCGGTTCTTTAATCATCAGACACCCTCGCCCGAGCTCTGATCACCTCCGCCCAGCCGGAGGTGATCAGACCTCGGCCTGTGTCCAAGTTGCGCACCACGGATCCCCCCTACGGATCCACAGCCACCGGGAGGCCTTTTCTGTGGCCTCAAGGATGTTCTTGGTGGCTCTTCTAGACTGCAGTCCTCTAATCCCAAGGATTTTGAACACTCGCTGTAGTGAGTGACCAGCAAAACCCCTGCACCCAATCTCGACTGGTTCGCAGTGGGCTCTCCATCCATTGCTCTGACACTCTGCAATGAGCTCACAGTACTTGGCCTTCTTTCTCTCATTTTCTTCGTCGATCTGCTCCTCCCAGGGGACAGTCAGCTCCAGTAGCACTACTTGCTTGGTTAACTCAGATGTTAACACTAAATCTGGATGGAGTGTAGTGGTAGCAATATTGGCTGGGAACTTGAGTTGCCTTGCAAGGTCGACGTAGAGCTGCCAGTCACGAGCTGTGGCGAGGAGCCCTCCTGTGGAGTAGGGCTGGCAGTTTGCCTTCTGTCCTGCTCTGATGAAAGTGACTGCCTGTTTCTGGGCGACCTGGGACTTGCTGTTTTGTATTGCTGTGGAGATGGAATCAGCCAGGGATTTTAAAACTTGGTCGTGGCGCCAGCGATACCGCCCCTCCCCAAGCGCCTCTGGGCAACAGCTCAGGATGTGCTCCAAGGTGTCCCTCCTCTGGCACAGTTTGCACTCCGTTGTGTCTGCTAGGCCCCAGATGTGCAGGTTGGCCGGGAATGGGAGGATATCTTACACAGACTGTATTAGGAATTTTATGCGCAGAGGTTCAGCTCTCCAGAGCTCTGACCAGGTGAGTTTTTGAGGTTCCACATGCTCCCATCTTGTCCACACCCCTTGTTTAGACATGCTAACCATCCTGCAGCAACGTTCTTCCTCCACCTCTGCACGGATCTCGTCTTTGACCAGTTGGCGCTTTTCCTTGCCGCGGGCCCGGTCGAAACGTGGCATTGGGAAACTGCCGAGGCCTGCCCCTTGTTACAGTTCCAATCTATGTCTTGTGTCTCAGCCGCTCCTCTGCTCTGTTTACCGCCTCTTTTGCCTGCTACTTCCTCCCGGTCTTAACAATGATTCCTGCCGAGGCAACCTTGACATCTGCGGAGACAATAATTAGCTATGGATGGATAGCGAGAGGAATGCATCATTAGCGCAAGTTCGGGAAACGTTTCCTCCTGATCCCTCCACCAAAACAACATATGAACATTTTCGTCTTTGGGACTCTTAAACAAAACATAAAAACAATATTGTCTCACTCCCAGTCTGCTCGCATTAAATAAACTTCCTCCCAGAGTCGTAAAGTTCAATTTGTGTTTTTTTCCACCTGAAACAACTTTATGCGGATCACCCCGCTGCCCTATTGCAGGACTGTCAGCTGTGAGTTACATTTGAAGTTTCTCCTAACAGAATGGTGTTGGGGTTGCAAAATGAGCACGTTTTATTGTTGCGCATTCTGCTGGTCAAGAATGCGCAACAATAAAACGTGCTCAACAACGCGCAACAATTAAAGATGTGATTTTTCACCACGTTTATACACTGCAGTGCATATTGTAATCAAACATGAAACAGATGAATACTTATAGGCTATATAAATAATTAATAATTGTCCCCAGCAATCCTCAAAACGCATCCAAGTTTATAAATATTGTCCCCGGCAATTTAAAAAAAAAACTGAGGCCCTTGCTGGAATAACTATAACCTCTGGGCATGTGTTTCGGTCTGAGAACTCTAAAATTGAGTTGTTTGGGGCTATTGTTATTTATCAGGAAATGTATATATTTTTAATTTTTTTCAGGATGTTTTTTAAAAGTGCGATGAATGTTTCTTGTCAGAATTTCGAACACTCTCCTGGTTTCTCCATGAATAATAAAACATTATAAGACTTTAGCCACAGTACCACTATTCTTTCTGTCACTTAATTTTTCTCATGTGACACCCACACTCCTTGTGCATGGCATCAAGGATTCCAAGGAGATGCGACGAAGGTGAAGGTGTCTAGCAGAATCTTTGTAAAGAAAAAGATTTCTAAAAAAAGTAAAGATAAAGGATTCTAGTGGACTCCCTCTGTATCAGCATTGATACTGTATGCTAGCGCTTCATGTTACTGGAAAAAATTGAGATTGTATTTTTTCTAATCCTGTGATATATACTCTTCATCAATCATCTTTTTGATGATTAAACTGAACTCATCTTTGCTTTTTGAGAATGTAACAAATCTGTTTCTTGTCTGTGTTTGCTGTTTGTACTGTACAGTATTAGAAATCTTGCTCTGGAGATCATATTGCTAAATTTTGCAATGATAATATCAGTTGCTCTCTGACCTTTAGCAATCGCTGCCTTAACACTCTGAATATTACATCAGAATAAAAAAGGGAAGTTTACTTGGAATTAGATTAGGTTTTTGATATCTTCTGTTTTACTGATATCCAGTGTAGTCTAACTCTTTATTTCCAAAACCGATTTGCTGATAGACATCTACCTAAACTTTTAAGGTTGGCTCAGAAATTTGGAACCTTTAGGATATATTGCTTGTTTTTCCATACGGATCTTTCATTTTTTTTGACATTTTGAGTTAGAGTAGAAGTGGCGGAAGAGTTTGATGTATAACAGGTGAATGGCATGAAAGTAAAGTATAAAAGTTGTGTTATGAACAAAGTCAAAACTGATAGGGATCTTTTCCAGTATTACATTTTAGTGCAAATATTTGCTGATAGTAGTAATAAGCAGATAATTTTGGACATCCCTACTTGGAATATATTAACCAGCTATTATTGCGCACCAAACAGTCTTTTGCAAAATGAACACATGATGATATATTTGTGATATGTTGAGTAGTCTTAATGTATACACTTAATTAGTATTTCAAGCATATTGATGTTGTTTGTATTGACACTCAGATTCCTGGAATAAATTAAAATGACTCTAAATTCCAGATAAATAGACACGTATAGTGTGAGATTGCTTTCATATTTCTT
The DNA here is from genome assembly GCA_028564705.1 of Apricaphanius iberus. Taxonomy (NCBI): domain Eukaryota; kingdom Metazoa; phylum Chordata; class Actinopteri; order Cyprinodontiformes; family Aphaniidae; genus Apricaphanius; species Apricaphanius iberus. The sequence goes on along the minus strand of JAPXFQ010000702.1, from coordinate 380,834 downwards.
CCTACTTGCAAAACTATTGACAGACTTTATCCTCATAACTTTTAGTGGTTTTCATCTGGACAAAGTGACGGGCTTGAACTATAAGTCAGGACCTATTTGTCTGCCTTAACACGTAGCCTGTTTCTGGGTAGGGCGGATTGTGTTCTTTCTGAGGAAGAATGATTTGTGCAGGCTTGACTGGCTGCTGTGCTTGATAGTGGGGAATTTCCCAGACCGCCACAGGATAAATGCTCAGTGCTTCTCCTCACTGAGAGGCTGGCAAGATAGACACGGTGCAATTCTCACAAAGTGGCTCTTGTCAGCTGTGATTTATGAGTTTAATTCCAGGCAAAATTAATTTAGCCTCATCAGACCCCAGCCTGTTCTGATGCTACCGTCCATATTAGAACTCCTGGGGAACATCTATCATCCTGACTTGCCCGTAGCCCAAGCCAGCATCCCCCTACTCAGCCTAGACCGTTTTACTGGAAAAGTTGCACAAGTGAAATTAGAGTTGCTTACTGTTAGAACCAATTTGATGACTTCAGAGCTTATTTCCTCTCCAGCAGACTGGTCTTTTGTGTGTTCAACACTTCTGAGAAGGGCTAACGGAGCAGCAAGAACAGGATATTGTTTTCTCCAAACAGAGCTGGTAGTAAGAAGATGAATTAGCCAGGCTTGTTAAAGCAACATCCTTTCTGTTATAAGGCTACTACTAGGAACGGTCACATTCAAGTGTTCCATTTTTCTCTGTACGGATCTCAGAAATAATCTATTATTTCACATTTGGTTTGAACTAATATGTCTTAAACATTAACAAGGTGCTGTACCTTTATTATTTCCAAATCCCCATGCACTGTTTGTCCTCCCTCAGGGAGACTGTGAGGACCACGCTACTCTGCTCTGCAGCCTCCTGCTAGGCTTTGGGCTGGATGCATATGTGTGTGTGGGCACCAAGGCCAAGGATGGTCCGCACGCCTGGGTCCTGACCCGTGGTACTGACGGGAGCATCACTTTCTGGGAGAGTCTGACAGCACACAGGTTTGATTTCACGACACAGACATAATCGAGCATGATAAATTCAGATGAGCGTAATAATTGTTCCAGCCACAGTAATTTCCTTTGCATGCTTTTATGTTTGCTTCACGTGTGTCCCTCTTTCTAACAAAGAGACTGGATGAAATATATGGCCCATATATCTTTAGTGACAGTAAAATGAGATGTATTATTAAAACTCAGTGTTTTCACTGGTAGTTTTCCTCTCTGAGCCAAGTGATTCATATTTTTTGGAAGGGACAACCTTGTTTGCAGAGTTCATCCATTTTTTATTGTTTTGGTTGTTCTGTTCTTTAATATTGGATAATAAAAATGTCTTCCAGCTGCAGTGGTACATTTTCTTTAGAATTGTCATTTTATTGATCTTTTTGAGGGTCCCCATTCATTATTATTAAATTAGTCGAAAATGGTCTCAAAATGTCAATATTATCATTTATCAGAATAATTTCTGTGGCAATTTATTGTCCACCAAAATGTGTAATCGTGAAAGGCCTACACATACCTTTTGGACTGGATTGAGACTTGAATGTTTCAGGAATATTTTTAAATCTCATCTAAATATAAAACAAATATTATATAACCAATAAAATCAATATTTAATCTAGAAGAGTATTAAAAAAAGTTTTTTAGTTTCCTTATAACACCTAACTGAAAAAACTGTTTGCTGTTCATCAGCGCTGTATACATTTTGTTTCTCTATCTAATTTTATTGTAGTTTTATAGTTTATGAGAATAAAAAAATAAAGTATTTTGGGGTCTGATTTGACTTCTCCTGTAAGATCAGATATCTGCACCGGCCCATTGATCCAGATGCTCCACCACTGGCCCCCCAGCCCAAACCTTCGTCCCCTTACCGTACCGTGGGCTGCGTCTTTAACCACCAGACCTTCCTGGCCAACTGCCAGCCCTCTGACGCTGTGGAGATTTGTGTCTTTGACTTCCAGGTAGGATCCATGTGAAAGTCCTAATTCTTTAAGAGAAACGCTGGCTTGCTCAGACCTCATGTGCATGATTGTTATACCCAGGTTAGTTTTTGGAATGGGAGATCATATTTGTCCACCAGCACAGGACTGCACAGTGTCTTTTTGCAAGAAGCTCTTCGGTTTGACTCCCAACATGGGGTCTTTCCGCAAGGAGTTCGCATTTTCTCCCTGTGCATTAGTGGGCTCAGTCTAGGTACTCCAGTCCAAAAACACGTATCTGAAAATTGCCTTTAGATGTAAGTATGAGCCTGCCTGCTTAAGGATAAGTGGTATAGATAAAGGATGGATGAAGCTCCTGTAAAAGTTCTTTCATCAACAAATTCTGTTGTGTCTTAAGTAGATTCTTTACCCTGGGATAAAGCAAGGGGATGAGTAAAGTTTAACCCTATTTAATCAAATAAAGCTTTTTGGTATCCCCTTAAAGTAGTGCTGGGCGATATGGCTTTAAATCTATATTGCGATATGATCTAAAGAATGTGCGGTAACAACATCTATTGGGATATATTCTTTTATTTATTAGTGGAAGAATTATTTCAAGATTACTTCTATATGGAATTCTGCCCTATCACTTCATAAGTGTCAAAATGACATATATGCTTTTGAACATTCTCACTTTCCAGATACATTGCAGCAGAACAACCTCCAAAAGGTTTAGAATGCCATTGAAGGAAAAATTTTGATGCCAAATGCATTTAAAAAAATATTCAAATCTTTTTCGAAAATGAGACACAAAACTTCTCACAACATAAAGATTAAGATATTTTAAATTAAATAAGAGCTAAATGTTATGAAAATATAGTTCAAAATTGTCTGCTTTCCTGGTTATTTATTTATACATTTAATATTGCACAAAACAAAACCTGCACATATTTTAATTATAATGCTTCAAAGTTCAAAATGTTTCTTTTCTGTAAATAAATAAATAAAAATAAAATTGCAATATACAGAGTAAAGAAAAACACTGAACAGTATTTATCTTTCTTGTGTACCTTGTACAAAGTATGTAGACACAGCTTGACGACGTTATAGGTAAAATTTCTACCTTTGGCTAAATTTGTAAATCAATAAATTGTTTAGCACCAAAGTATGTTGAAAACCTGTTGTCACTATACCAACCCAGCAGACCCCTCAGTTCCTCCAACTCTAGTTTACTAAACATTCCTAGAATCAGAACCAAACATGTAGAAGCACCTTTCAGTTTCTTTGCCCCACAAATCTGAAACAAACTTCCAGACAACTGCAAAGCTGCTGAATCATTTAAATCAAACTTAAAAACTCTACTGTTTAGAGCTGCCTTTGAGTAATGTTCTAATATACATTTTTGACATTTTTCTTTTTATGCTTTTCCTAAATTGCTTTTTTTAATCAAATGCTATTTTTTTTTATTTGATTGATTCTCATGTTTTATGCTGTTTTTAATTTCCATACTTTTGCTTTTTTTACTTTCCATGCTTTTATCATATGTTTTTTTTTTACAACTAAATCATGTAAAGCACCTTAAATTACCCTGTGTTGAAAACATGCTCTACAAATAAAATTAAGCACATGGGTTAATAAGGTAGCTGAAAACTACAGTTGCCGTAAGAAAAGGCATTGAAGGCATTATCTTCTGTGGTATTTTGGGTCTGTGTGAGCATATTTTATTCCAACTGTTTCTCCTTCAGAATCAGTCACGCTGGAAGGCAATGAGCGAAGAGGCTCTGAAGTCTGTCTGTGCGCCGGGGTCCACCTCCTCTTTACCCCCTTTGCCTCCTCTCTGTGCCCCGTCTCTTGATCCTGCTGAGGCTAGCAATCATTTGGAGCTGGAGATGCGCTTCCTGGTCTCGGAACACAGAAAGGTAACAGTTGGCGGTGGGCACGCAGTGCTTGCTCAAGGGTTTCAAGTTTTACCATGTCTGTGTGGTTAAGTGCTGCCATGATTCATCCATTTGTAATGACAACATCGACGAGTAAAATTGTTGACAAAAAATTTAGTAATGGACGTTATCGTTAATTTTTTTAAGCTTTGTTCTTTCTTTAAAAACGGTCATATATGCTCTGCCCGCCTTTCTGCCCCTTACACACGTGCAGTTGTGGCAATCGAGGTCAGCAGTTGCAGCTTAGAAAAGCTTTAACAGCAGTATCAGCACTGAGCCAACAATGTAGCTCTAAAGTTCTGGAGTTTTATTAAATAAAAAGAAAAGCATCTGTAGGCCTAATGCAAAATTCACAAAGTAGAACTGCTTTCGGCATTAAAACAGTGTTGTTTGAGCATCTTCAAAGGAAGCCCGCTGTGGCTGAAAACAAACACAGACAATAGCCTCTGTTAGCTAGTTGGCATGTGTAGAATTAAAATTTATAAAAAAGATAATTCAGTGCATGTTCAAGCAGAGACAAAATGGAGCCAATTTCCAGTTCTCACTTTTATTTTTAACAGAATAACAAATTGCAGTTGACAGAGAAAACATGCCCTATTTTCTCTGGGCCAGACAAAGATTTCTGACGAAGAATGGTTTTCGTGTCATAACTTTTATAAACGTCCAAAACCTCCCAGGATTAATCTGCTCCAATCAGAACGTTTTAAACAGTGTCTTAACAATGATTGGATGTCAAGAAATCATGCAGTCATAAGGGACGTGTCTTTTCTCCTGGATCCAAGTCAAAAGTTCATTCTGAGTTTTATGGTTTATGGTCCTTCTTAAGCAAAACTCCCAGCTTTATGGCCTCCATCCTTATCTATACAGACATCCTGTTTTTACAGCCTGCAATAAAACTCTTTGTCTCAGAGGTCCTCAAAGGTCACACATACTCCCCATTATTTATCCACGGCCTCTGCTGCTCCTCAAAAAGTGCCCAATTAAAATATTGGTAAAAACAGACTTTTACCTCTGACTTCTTACTAAAGATATTAGCCCCAAAAAATAAGATACAACACATGTTAGCTACTAACATCAGCATCAACCGTAGAGTGATATTCTGTTTTACCCTGACATGTCGGTTTTATGTACCTTTTCTCCTAATAGTGCGTTCACACCGCCCAAAACGCCAGCGTCAGATGCGGCACGATTACATGTAAAGTCTATTACAGAGTACGTCAGAGGTCCATCAGAGTCTCTGCGGTGCGTTGTTTGCGTTGGATCCAACAACTGTTCAAGCGTTACTTCTATTGCAGGCGGCAACGTAGCAAACGCAAGCAACACAGAAGTTCAGCAGTGCGTCAACCAATCAGAGCGTCTCACTGTAGTGATGTCACTACACGTATCTTGAATGAATCACGTGACAAGTGAAAACATTTTCAACAAACGGAGATTTAGAAATTCAGAAATAACAATTACCGAAGACAGATGGTCAGGCGCTCCTAAGGAGGAACAGAGCACCTGTAGGTGGTGTCCTGGTAGGAGATTGGAGCTCCTATGCGGCCCAGGAGGTCATAAAATCTTGCGCGCGACAGACGGAAGTAGCGCTGAAAGTGAACCTCATTCAATAGCAGCTCCTGGAGCAAATGGTTAAACTCCCCAAACTCAGAACACATCTGAAGAATAAGCGCTGATGCACCTGATGTCGACGTTGTCTAGCTTTATCTAGCAAATAAACCCAAGCCACTCTCTCGATACGATCCGCTATAGTTCAGAAGCCCCGCCCACACACTCTTTTTTCGCTCAGAAGCAAGTGTTAGAACCCTTAAAATGACATGCGTCAAACTTCATTCTTTGGGTATGCTGCCTGACGCAGAAAAATTGCGCAATGTGAACGCAGCATAAGTATCCAGGAATATTCATAGATTGATGAAAATGTCTAGATTCTCTCATATGACGTCCTCTATAGCCCGAGCTTCTGCTTAGAGGCTGGTTCTCATCTGCTCATAGACCGAACAAACAGCGCAGGACTGCTGCTTATTATACTTATTATTGCATTAATATAATTATTTTTGACAGAATGTGATGTTTAAAATGACTTTAGATGTTAAATGGCTGTGGGCGGGAAGGATCTTTCTGCACGGATCATTCATGTGTTTTTGATTAAGCTCCTAACTGATGAGGCTGTTGTATTATTTGATAGCTATTAAGTAACATTAACAGTTGGGATGGTAATTTCACTACTCTTAGCACACGTCATGTATTTGCTGTAACACAGTTTTTTTTTTTTTTTTATATAATTAATAAATGTGGCAGCCCCAGTGTTCTTGGACATGGAAGCTGCAGGAGTTTCATGTGTGTTAGTGGTGGAGATAGCACACCATATGCTGAGGCTACACACCTTGATGGTGGTGTCCTAAGTTTGAGGGAGGTCCTAAACAGTCTATTTGGAAAGGTACTGGTTTATTTGTTTATATGTCAACTGCAGAACAAAAAAGTGTGATTTCGGGGTGTAATTTCTAATAGCCTCACCCGTTAAATGTCATTTGACCAATTAGTTGTTATATAATCCTTCCCACTACACCTAGGATTATACAATATGCAACTTTCTGTTTTTTTCGGTTCATCTTGTCCAGGACCTTGAGTTGGCTACAGTGTGGGATGACCACCTCTCCTACCTGCTGTCCTCGGCCCTCTCTGCTTATGAGATGGAGCGTTCTACAGGCATCTCCTGCGGCAACGAGGAGTTCCAGGATGCAGTGAGGAGAGCGGTTCCGGACGGACACACATTCAAAGGGTTCCCAATTCACTTCCTTCACCGCAACGCTCGCAGAGCCTTTGCCACCTGCCTCAGGTCGGGTATCGTTCCAAACACACTAAGTACACTTACCCCTCTATTATTATTATGATTTAATGGCATTAAGTTTCCCTGTTAAAGTAAGACTCAAAGAAAAGCCAAAACATAACGCAGAAATCTATAAATTAAGTATAGCATAATAACTAAAAGTGTGGTAAAATGTGTGTGAAGAAATGTTTGCGCTTTGTGTGGACATTTAAAGCAACCAAACTGTGGGTTCCACTCCGAGTATACTTCACCAGATAATGTACATAAATAACGTTCTGAGCAGTGAAGTCCCTGCAGTTGGAATAAATGGGAGAGGAAATATTATCTTTTTGTTCAGGTATAAACCGGCCCTCAGCAACAGTAAATTCATATAAAGTACGAGTGTGTGCACACATCCTCTCATTTATTTTGCCTTGCTTTTGCAAAATGTAATGCCACAAAAAAAACAACTCTGAGTTCCAGTGGGAAATATAAGCTTAAAAACTTTTACAGTATTTTATTTTCAATCCATAAATGTGACTATAAATAATGTTTAAAAATGTTAACAGTAGTCTACCTATGCATAGAGTCAGAGCCCCTAAAAGTAAATACGGCTCTAAAAACCTGCCTACCTGTTTTCAGATAGGATGCTTCATCCTGTTACAGTCTGTTACATTCTGTTGTCTCTTTTCCATGACACACAATGCCAGCATATTGGGTTAAATTTCCTGGCAAGGTGTGTCTTATGAATTCCGCATGGCATTGCAGGAGTTTTGCGGCATTCGTGGCAGCAAGCTTGGTAGTAATATTACCGCAATCTTTCCGCAACACTGGTCTTATGAATGAAGCCACCCTTTCACAACACAGGGTGATGTCAAGATGTTGCGTTTAAGTTGAATGTGCTGAGTCCTGCCTGGCAACAGTATGTAAAATCCAAGTGAACAAGTTTATTTAGCATTATGTCAGCTGAGATGGCAATCTGGAGTGATGCAGTGGTCTGGGGAGCTTCTGGCTTTTAGATCTGAAAGCTGATAACCAGACAGCTCATGGGGACTGTGAAGGACAGCCCCTTTTTGGACCAGCCCGGGGAAAAAATGGCTTCAGTCGGGATAAAAAACAAGTTATGTCCAACTATTTTCTCTGTTTACCACAGACTCTCTTACACCAGAGGTCGCTGCATTTAACTGGTTCCTTAGAAATCTGAAGGCTGTCCATAATTTTCACAGATTAATATTCAGATCTCTGACCACTCAGTGCAAACACGCAGATATTTTTAACTTTATGCACAGATTCCAGATAAATAAATACATTAAAACATATTCTAAGACACTATATTCAAAGCTTCTTGCTGACTGGGAGCTGACTGCAGTTTGAAAAGTTACTGTAGCTTCAAAGCAAAAGTTTGGCCTTAGTGGCTGCTTAGATGTGCTACGATGTGTGCTATCCAGAACAACATCTAAACACGCATGAGAAGTAATCTTTCTGAGGGAAAAATCCTAAACCACATGACAATAACCTCTGCAGCAATCCCACAATTTGAATTCAAACAAATGGGTGAGCATTCCTGTAGCAGGTATTGGTATTTTAAGTGCAATCCTTTAATTTCACTTTTGTATGTAGTTCTCTGTTCATCTTATTTGGATTGAGTACTATTTAAAAGAAGAAAAAAACCCAACTACCACTTTTGAACAGGGCAAAAGGCACCAGTCCCCTCCTCATGGGATTTTCAAAATAATAGGAAAAAATATATTATGACCAGAATTTTCTGACCCTATGGGTCAAAATGATGGGGGGGAAAAAAACATGTTTAGCGCAAACTCTGGTTTATATGTAGCCCTGCAAGTCGACAGCCTGGACACCACCCCGGTACCACTCTTTATCCCAGCATGGTGTAATCTTTTGTGAAAAATCACCAGATCACAGCAAATTGCCGCTACAGGCTGAGCAATTACAGCACTACAGGAATAAACGGTATGGCCACTGATGCTGGCATTGTCTTGGAAAAGAGGCAGTTGTGATGCAACTGTGTTCCTAAATAGTATATAAAAATTATATTAGGTAACATTTTTCAATTAACTGCAGAATTTTATGGAACCAATTAAAAATAATTTATATGGTAAATGGCCAGTATTTGGATAGTGCTTAATCTGGTCCAGAGGAGTCCAAAGCGGTTTACTCTACATTCACCAATTCACACATTGATGGTGGTGAGCTACATTGTAGCCACAGCTGTTCTGGGGCACACTGATAGAAGTAAGGCTGCCTTTCCTATTACCAGACCCCTGAACAGCACCAGCAGGCGAGGTTAGTGAAGTGTTTTGCCCAAGGACACGACGACTGAGACGGATAGAGCAGGGGTTTGAACTAGGGCCCGACCAATATGGATTTTTGGGGTCCGATACCGATATAAAACAATAGCAAAGGCCGATAGCCGATATAATGGCCGATAAATTCCAATCCAAAAAAAAAAGATACTTGAAGCTTAAACCGTGCCTTCTCTGCCCATTTTGATGCCCCCACATGTCTCCCTGGTCTATTCTGCACATTCTGTACATATTTTTAAATATTTGTATTTATTTAGACATCTTTAAGTATCCTGCTCTGTAGCACATTACATCCTGGTTATGCCGCTTTATCTGTATGTTTTATCTTAATAATGGGACAGTTCTCTGTTTTTGTAACTTTGTCCATAATCTATTTTTTTTTTCCGGACTCTCCAATTGTGTTCTGTTCTAGCTTTTTCTGCTGTTACAAATGAATTTCTAATAAGCTTATAATGCAGACAAACTTCTGCAAACATGAAGAACAAGACTGCTCTCTAACCTGTAGGGAATATCAGCGTCATGTTTTCACAGAAAGTAACAAACGGTGGTCAAAAATGTCACTTGTCGCTAGGCAATTTTTAGGAAAAAAATTGCGCCATCGAAACAGCGCTTTACCAGCATTGTTGCTGCGTTTGTCTAATTGCAGTTAAATCCCGACCATTGAGCGCATAGATCCGACAGCAGTGCTGAAAGTATTTATTTATATCCCCACGTGAGCCGGTGGCGGTATTAAATTAGACAGTGGCGGTCTCCGCTGAGTTTCCTATGTATGACAAATCCTGTTAAATTAAAAGTAAACAGCACACAGCAACCAACTTCTGAGTATTCTCATTTAAGAACTGGGCTGTGTACTCTTTGTTGCGCTCTTCCTGTTTTATTTTCTTCTCAAGCATCACAAACTGTTACGTTATGGACAGTAGATTTAAAATGGTGACAAAGTCGCTATTGAGGATTTACTGCGGTCACTCATACTTCACGAAACCAACACGGATACTTTTAATATTTATAATAGTCCGCGGAGTCATTAAAGTCTGCACTCTGTATGCTCCTGCTAGACTTTTTTTTAAGGCAAAGAAACATTTGATACATTAGTTAATCTAACGCACCACTAAGATATGAACTTAAGGAATTTATTTGTACAAATCTAAGTTTTAGCAAGGAAATAGTCAGGTTAAACCTTTTACACGCTGAATTTTCCACACAAAGCCATGAGGCAAACATTACGCTTGTGAAGGAATAGGGGGGAACTCATTTTTGTCATTGCTTATTTCACAGTTCACCACTGAAAACAAATAGGGCCTATGCTCAAGACTTTGTTTTTACTCACCTCTGCCACTTTTTTTCTTTACAAAAACGTAATGTAACAGTCTGCTCAGCTGCATGTATGTTAAGCTCCACTCCTAACTAAGATGTGAAATTATGAATCTGGCGCCATATGCTGGATAAGTAGCTCAATTGCATTTTTTGCCGTCCCCCCTCAAAAAAAAAAAAAAAAAAAAATTAATGATCAGCATTTTTTCTACCGATAGCCGATGTCATCCATGAACCCCATATCGGCCGATAATATCGGCCGATAATATCGGCCGTCTGACATATCGGTCGGGCCCTAGTTTGAACTGGCAACCACTGGTAATGTGCTCTATATCCTGCTGGCAGGTTAAATCAAATACCTTCGGTTTTTTCTGTCAGAATTTTCCATACACTCATCAGCAATGTGTGAGGGCTAAAGGGATAGGTGTTTGTCTTGTAACTGGTGGGTTGTCAGTTTAAACCTCCACTTTGTCCATCTTGTCACTGTTTCCTTGGGCAAAACACTACACCCATCTTCCCTGCCGATGGTGGTCAAATGTCCTGCTGTCGTCGATTTTATGGCAGCATTGCGTCTGTCAGTGTGCCCCAGCGCAGCTGTGGTACAGACACAACCAGCACCATTACCCGTCGACCAAAGGGCTCTGTCATTCACGGAGGGTGTAGTTTTTTCTTTTTTTTGCTATTCTTCGAGCGCAGCAGAGAGCACACGTCTGTGATTGATCAGCCCAACATCAGATCATTTTACCAGAACGGTGATCTCTAGTCAATGTAATCGGTAGTTAATGAGTTTTTTTGGGCACTACATGTTTATATATTTCAAGGCTAGTTTATCTAATGGTCTTTTGACGACTTCTAACACCAGGGCAGTAGGTGTAGAGAACAATAAAAAAGGACCACTGTTTGTTTACATGTGTTTTTAGTGTATTCTATGAGATGCACTACTATTAAAAAGCTTTCCAGCTCAGTCAAAACTCACTCTCTCTTCCATTGCTCTTTGAGTGGATGTTTGTTTACAAGATGAAGTAAATATACTGTCCTCGATCACTGCAGACCTGCCAGAAAAAGTCTGCGCCCCCTGCTGTCCTGGTAGGGAATTGCTTTGCAACACTGACACCAACTGAGAAGTATAAAATTAAAACATCTATGTCAATAAGTCTGCGTGTTGGGTGCAAACTTGCTGATGGAGAAGTATTGACTAGGTTTCAGCTTACCACTGTCAGCGTGTGAATGTGTGCTAATGGGTGAATCATTGGATGTAGTGTAAAGCACCTTGGAGACCTCTCCACCTTGGAGCGATGGTTTCTCTAAAAGTAGAGAAACCATCGCTAAACAGAGGAGGAGGCCTGAGACATCACCTATCTCCAATTTACAATGCTGCACTTTCATCCCTCCCTAGAAGACTCAAACAAATTAGCCTCTAATAACAGAAACAACTGTGACTCCAATGACTGTCGTTATAACACAATAGGGCACTAATGTAGCCGAAACCTAACCTCCACCAATAGGCGGCACGCCAACGACCGTCGTTAAGACATGGAGCACAAAGGATCCAATGACATAATGATTCTTGTTCAAGAGGTTAAATAGCTGAGTCTCCACACCAGTTAGTTGGACCAGTCCCAGCCTGGTCAGCGGCGAGCATGAACTGATGAAGCCTCTTGGATAAGAGGTGAAACGTCTTCCAAGACAAATTACCAAGTCCGGTTGCGTTTGATTGAAATTTCCTTGAGATAACCATGACCTGGATGAATGAGAATATTCACAGGCTCACCTTGGAGACCTTATTTCACACTTTGTGCACAAAATTGTTGAAGTTAAATCACAAAGAATTTTTCAAATAAATCAATCAAAGCTCAAGATTAACCTAATGTTCATGTCTGCAAATGTATGTGTATGTAAACTGACATCAGAAAATCTATGTTTTTTTATGAACTCAACTTTGTCTCATTTCTTACAGGTCTCCATTCTGTGAAGAGATACTGTGTTGTCGTGGCGACCATGTGAGGCTTGCCGTTCGAGTTCGGGTGTTTGTGTATCCTGAGAATGCGTGTGCTGTATGGATGATGTTTGCCTGTAAATACCGTTCTGTACTCTGACCAACAGCCAGATGTAACACCTAACTAACGCCTTATGTGGCACATGGACACAGAGACATTCTTTTAAGATACCCAGATTGATGCTTCAATTTACTGATGACCAACAGAACCAATGGGTCCACAGGAAAACTAAACTGAAATGAACTTAAGCAATGATGTTGTTGGAACTTTTATTTTGTATATTAGGTTTTTTTATGTGTATAGACTTTTCTGCTATTTATATTTGCAAATAAACTTAAATTTGTCAAACTAATTGTGCACTTTTCTATTAATATTATTAGAGCACATCTCTGGGGTTCTTTCTAGGTCTGCTTTATGTTGCCATATTATAAAAAATTGACATTTTAAAACGAAACAATACCTTCAGTTCCTAATGAATCTAGAAATCACAGATTGTAACATAACATTGAATCAGTGACTGATAATAAAAAAGTATTTTTTAAATATGATGAAGCCCTGAAAAGATAAATCTGTTTTAAGATTTTAGTATTAAAATAATGTGCCATGACTGTAATTCTTTCAGATGCACCTTTAAGGGGTGGCCACACCAGATTAGTCTCCATGTCACCATTCTCCGTGGCATACCCCTCTCCACTATATCTTTTCCTGCTTGTGCCCACTCCCGCTGGCTGGCTGTACCACGTGACCGCTTTGGGAAGTGGTTCAGATTTTGCTGTGAGGTTGGACAGCATTATAAACCCCTCAGGCTTCATTCAAAATGTGGGTTTGTGTAGGAGAGTTGGAGTCAGGTTGGAGTTTGGACAAAGTTTTGATAGTTTAGATTTGAGTTTGTATAGTTTTTAGATGTTTTGAGAGTTCAGAGATGGATAGTTAGAAGATTAAGGAGAGTGAGGAGGGAGAGATACTGGAGCGAGCTAGGAAAAGAGGATTTCCACTGTGTGGGAACATTTTGACGTGATCACTCCTAATAAGGTAACCTCAATCTAACATGTCAGACAAGTTAGATTTGCTTATCAAAAGCTGTATTGTTACTGTTATTGAAGCGTTTATAGTGTTCCAAGGAGTTGGGGTACAATAACAAATCATCCATGCTAAGGCATGACCATGCTTTGCATGAAAATAAGGAGCCAAATAGGCTAAAAAAAATGGAATATTGGGAAAAGCAAAAATAACTTTACCCCAAATTATATAGTTTCACACTTGGTTTTTGTGAACACATCCATCTTATTTGCCATGTGAAAAGGTGTTTTTAAAAGGTTGGGGAGATGGTGTCAAAATCGTTTTAAACCTAAAACTTGCTATTTCTTTATAAAAAAAGAAATGTCTCCTGTTCTGTACATCATCACCAAAGTTTCTCAACCATGTTCAGTGCCCTCTTCCTAGTTCCACAACCACTTTCACTTTCCTCCACCTGCTTAAGCCTATGCCTTTTGCCTAAAGTGACAGAAAAACTTTATTTTACAACTTGCCACAACATCTTATATTACCATTTTGGGAAAATGTACAGACAAAATACTGTGAAATTATTTATATTCTTCACATTTGTAATATTTCATGTATGGAAATTATATTCATTCCCAAGAACCATAACAGACTTAAAAATTTAATGCATTTCACATTAAGTGGTTAGGAGCTACAGCTGTGATTATGCCTACCTGTGATTATGTACCTGGCCACTAGGAGCGTTTCTGTTCACATGAAGCCCTGTGAGATGATCCCTTCCTTGAACCAAGTGGGTCAAGTGGTTCCATGCCTCAAGAGGCTTTATCTCATCATCACTAATATCAATCAATTGTGCTACATTTGTGCTGCTAAATTTTAGTCCGTTCAATGTCCTTGTACATGTCCTGCACCATGTTTTAAGCAATTGTAGTTTTGCTGCCTATTGGCCAGGACTCCCTTGAAAAATAGGTTTTTGATCTCAATGGGATTGTTTTCCCCTTGTTAAATAAAGATTAATAATAACAATAATAAACCTGTCATATAATTCTCTGCCATGCCCTCTTTATACCATATCACAGCTATTCTCTTTGCCTTCTATCATCTGCTTTTTCAGGCTTAGTGGGTCTCAAACAGTCATGCAGCCCTATTCACTCCCTCTCCTCATCATCATCCTTACCCGTGTCTCCAATCAACCACACCTGATCTTCCTTACCTCTTGTCTTTATAACCCATCACTTCCCCTCACTCAGTCCTTGTCGATGTCTCAATGGTGTTTTTCCTCCTGCTCGTCCAATGTCCTGTCCCTCCTTTCCTGCTGTCACCATCATCATCTCCACCAGCAGTAATGTACCATATTTTTTTGTAGAGCACATTTTACAAGGTATAAACCAACCAAAGTGCTGAACATTAAGTACCAGATACAGCATTATCAAAACATAATTTAACAATAAACCAATCAGATAAAATATAAAAGGTTCAGATGTATTAAAAGCTAGCAAAAAAAAGTGTCTTTAGCCGGGGTTTAAAAACAGCAACAGAAGGGGGGCGAGCCTGACATCCAGGGGGAGTTGGTTCCACAACTTGGGTGCACATACAGAAAAAGCCCGTTTTCCCCCGCGCTCCGATACGACCCCTTGGGATACATAAAAGACATTGATCGGAAGAGCAGAAGGAACATACCAGCGAAGCAACTAGAAAAGAAATGGCCTGCATTTGTATAGTGCTTTACTGAGTCCCTACAGACCCCAAAGCACTTTACACTACATTCAGTCATCCACCCATTCACGCACTGATGATGGCAGGCTACATTGTAGCCACTGCTGCCCTGGGGCACACTGACAGAGGCGAGGCTGCCGGACAATGGCACCACTGGGCCCTCTGACCACCACCAGTAGGCAACGGGTGAAGTGTCTTGCCCAAGGACACAACGACTGAGACTGTCAGAGCCGGGGCTTGAACCAGCAACCTTCTGATTACAAGGTAAACACCCAACTCCTGAGCCACTGTCGCTCCCACCATATTGAAAAGATATGGTGGACCAAGTGAATGAAGTGCCTTAAAAGTAAACATAAGATTTTATTCTTAAAGCGATATCGAACTTGTATCCAGTGTAAACGGGCCAAGACTGGGGAAATATGCTCACGGCGTCCCGTTCCAGTAATGAAACGGGCGGCAGCGTTCTGAGTCACCTGAAGGCGAGCTAAAGATGTTGAAGCAGCACCATAATGTATAGAGTTTGCATAATCTAATCATGAGGTGACAAAAGCACGGGCCACTGTTTCGAGGTCTCGCTTATTTAAAACTGATTTTAATTGACGTAGATGACGAAGATGATAAAAACAGGATTTCACAACCTGATTTACATGTTTGTCCATGCATAATTTAGGGTCCAGCGTCACCCCAAGATTAACAATTGTTGGCTTCAACAGGGTAGACAGGTCAGAAGGTAAAGTCGTTTTTTTAGCAGCAGAACCATTGGGTTTAAACAAAGCCAGCTCCGTCTTTGACTCATTCAGGTGGAGGAAATTTGCAGCCAACCACGACTTGATGTCACTAAGACAGTCAAGAATAGGCTGCATTGAGTCCCCATACTTCAGAGTAAAATAAATTTGACAATCGTCGGCATACATAAGATAGCTCGCTCCATGTTTTCTAAAAATGGCTGGCAATGGTTAAATATATGTTAAATAGGAGAGGGCCCAAAATCAAACCCTGAGGGACACGGCAGAACAATGTGGTCGGCTGCGAGACACATTCATCTAAATAAACAATAAAAGATCTGTCCAACAGATAAGATTCAAACCAGGGAAGCGCAGTACCCAGAATACCTACAACACGGTTTAGCCGATTATTCAGGATCGTGTGGTCAACAGTGTCAAAGGTCGCTTAGAGGTCCAACAAAAGCAGAACATACTAACCTCAATCAGTGGCCAGAAGAATATCATTACAGTCCTGTAGAGATTAAGTGGAATGAAGCGAACAGAAACCAGATTGGAAAAGGTCCAAAATATTAAAAGCACATAGAAACTCTAAAATCTGGGAAAATAACACAACCTTTTCCATCAGCTTCAAAAGAAAAGGAAGCTTTGAGAAAGGATGACAATTTTCTAAGGTATTTGGATCGAGATTATGATTTTTTCAAGACAGGCTGTACCACTGCATGTTTCAACAATTGTGGGACCATCCCCGTATTGAGGCTGCAATTAATAATTGCACAAATGGGTTGACCAACAGACTGGAGAGACTCTTTTAGCAGTCGCAGGGGAATGGGACCGTTTGGGGAGCCCACAGGCTTCTTCTTAGCAACTGAGTCTGCGAGGGAGGATATAGAGACGGGCTGAAAGTGGTCAAAAATATGAAGAGAGTGTTGAGTGTGTAAATCAGGCACGGAGACGTCGTCTGAGTTCAACACTTCTTTTAATTCAGACTTTGCAGTCGCACTCCATCTTTCTTTTCTCTCCCTCTCTTCTTCTCTATCTCTCTCTTCTTCTCTCCCTACACTGCCTCATCAGCGACACCCCTGGTCTAATCGGGTAACAGCATTTATAAATTGTTTCCTTTGAACAGAACCCTGTAAACACAACAGAGAGGTTGGTGCAGTGAGAGACCCAACCGAAGAGGGCGAAATATGAGATCTAATAATTACAACCTTAACCATGAAAAAATCTGCAAATCGGAAACAGAGGTCCACATCAGGAGTAGGTGATGAAACTTTTCCAGAAAGAAAAACATTAAGGGAACGGTATAGGACATGCTGGTCACCTGCATGCCTATTCACAATATCAGAATAAAAATCATGGCTTGCCTTCCTCACAACTTTCTGATAAAAACTTCCAAGATTCCTTAAGCATACAGAGGGTGATCTGGAGTCTATCCTTCTTTCACCTCCGTCCAAACTTTCTGCAGAGTCGCCTGACCAACTGGGTAAAAGGATTAAGCCAGGGATCAGTGCAGAAGCGACAGCCACTAAGTCTGACAGGAGCAACTTGGTCTAAAGCAGACAGACAGCAGGAATAAAAGGAGGACAGAAAATCATCAAGGTCAAAAATATTCATATCACAAGCATACAAATGAACAAAATGCGAAGAAAATTGGTCAACTATGAATCATAGAACAGGCCCGAGGAAGAGGTTGAGCTATATCAACAGAAAACAAAATAGTGGAATGATCAGACAGACGAACATCATCAGCTGTCAGATTTGATCAATGGTTTGATGGCAAATTTAAATATGTTTGTTGCTTTTGCAAATGTAGTCTATGGGTGATTATTTGCCCATAATGTAACCTATAATAATCTACACAGAGTCAGAGTAGCCTATAGGTGATAATATGCCCATAATGTAACCTATAATAATCTACACAGAGTCAGAGTAGCCTATAGGTGATAATATGCCCATAATGTAGCCCATAATTATCTACAAAGAGTCAGAGGAACCTATAGGTGATAATTTGCCTAAATGTAGGCTAAGAGAGAAAGATACTTTTTGTTTGTTAGTTACTTTGCTTTCCTGAACTACTTGTTTTAAACTTGGACTGAGGTTTGGGGAGTAAAGAATCTGACTCTAATCTTAAATGTTGTAGTAGGAGGATGTTGTCCGTAAATCTTTGAGATGTGTATGTGCAAATAAATATCATTATATTGTACCCATGAATTTATCCTTGTATCTTTACTAGTGGTTTAATAAAGCCTACAGTATGACAGTGACAATAAATTTGGCTGTCCATTTATTTCATATTACAAACACATTTATTATAATTTTTTTATGTATTGGGATTTGGGGGCATGTGCCCCAGCAAAGCTCTTGGTCTAGAATCGCCCCTGGTAGTATATTGTCGTGTATTAGATTGAAAACAATAAAATACAGTGGAGAGAACAAGTATTTGATCCACTTTTGATGTTTTTCCCACTTACAAAACATGCAGAGGTCTTTTATTTGTATCAAAGGTACTCTTCAACTGTGAGGGACAGAATCTAAAACAAAAATGCAGAAAATCTCAGTGGAATTTTTTTAAATAATTAATTTCCATTTTATTGTATGACATAAGTATTTGATACATCAGACAAACACCAATCAATATTTTGCACAGAAACCTTTGTTTGCAATTACACAGATCAGACATTTTCTGTAGTTCACCAGGCTTGCACACACTGCAGCAGGGATTGAGGCCCACTCCATACAGATCTTCTCAAAAGGGTTCAGGTTTCAAGGTGGTCGCTGGGCAACACAAACTTTCTGCTCTCTCCAAAGATTTTCTATTGGATTCAAGTCTGGAGACTGGCTAGGCCACTCCAGGACCTTGAGATACTTCCTACAGAGCCACTCCTTAGTTACCCTGGCTGTGTGTTTCAGTTGGTTGTCATGCTGGAAGATCCAGCCACGACCCATCTTCAAAGCTATTACTGAGGGATGGAGATTGTTGGCCAAGATCTCTCGATACATGGCCCCATCCATCCTCACCTCAATATGGTGCAGTCGTCCCGTCCCCTTTGCAGAAAAGCATCCCCAAAGAATGATGCTTCCACCTCTGTGCTTCACAGTTGGGATGGTGTTCTTGGGGTTGTACTCATCTTTTTTTCTTTCTCCAAACACGGCGAGTGGAGTTCAGACTAAAAAGCTCCACTTTTGTCTCATCAGACCACATGACTTTCTCCCATTCCTGCTCTGGATCATCCAGATGGTCATTAGAAATTTCAGAGGGGCCTTGACATGCGCTGGTTTGAGCAGGGGACCTTGCGTGCACTGCAGGATTTTAATCCATGACAGCGGAGTGAGTTACTCATAGTTTTCTTTGAGACTGTAGTGCCAACTCTATTCAGGTCATTGACCAGGTCCTGCGGTGTAGTTCTAGGCTCATCCCTCACTGTCCTCCTGATCACTGATGCCTCACTAGGAGAAATCTTGCATGGCTCTCCAGAGCGAGGGAGGTTGACCGTCGTCTTTAATTTCCTCCATTTTCTAATTATTGCACCAACAATTGTTGCCTTCTCACCAAGCTGCTTCCCTATTGTCCTGTAGCCCATCCCACCCTTGTGCAGCTCTACAATTTTATCCCTGATGTCCTTGCACAGCTCTCTGGTCTTGGCCATTGTGAAGAGGTGGGACTTTGTTTGAGTGTGTAGACAGGTGTCTTTTATACAGTTAACGAGTTCAAACAGGTGCAGTTAATACCGGTAATGAGAGGAGAACAGGAGGACTTCATAAAAAATAACAAACAGGTCTGTGGGAGCCTAAATTCTTACTGGTTGATAGGCGATCAAATACTTGTCATGTAATAAAAATAGAACGTAATTAATTGAATATAATCAGAATGTGGATTTGCATTTTCTTGTTGAAATATGCATAGACATCCCTGGAAAATATAGGTGTTTTCCGAAATCTGTCTTGTGGTCTCATTTGTGTTAAACCTGTTGCCACCATGCTTTATATTATCAAACTAATTCCATCCTCCAGGCTTTACTTTTAATTCTGTTGATGTAAGATTTGTCACTTAACCAGATCTACAATAATCTATACATGCTACAAATTGTTTGAATTACAAACCACAACTGTATCAGTATTGTAATAAAGCTCTGTGCTTTGAAAATGTTTTCACTTTTTTAAATCATCACCTTTACAATGTGTTTTACAGATGATATCCCTTCTTTGAGTAGTATCATTTAGTATGCATAACACAGCAAAAGCCTCAGTCTGTTACAGTTTAAATCATGTGTAGCTCTCTGTGTGTTCTACTCCCTATTCGCATCTATAAAAATATCTTTTTTTACCAGGGATCCACAACCTATGGGTGCTTGAAAAAATCTTTGAAGACCTAAATTTAGGCTTTTCAGCAGCTTTAAAATGTATGCAATTCACTTATTTTGCAGCGCTAGACTTTTTTACTTTATAAGAGCCAGAGCAAATGTTGCAATCAGACTTTAAAAAGCTTCTGATCTCTGATGCCAGACATATTTTAAAATATTCCACCAAACAGCGTGTAATGACATTGAAAATGAAAATAAAATCATATAACTTGGACATTTTTATTGGATAGGTATAGAAAAAGTCTGTGGGTCATGGTGTACAATCTGTCCCAGCATCCCAGGAAGCTTTGATTGAAGGCAGCATCGTGTCATCTCCACCCTCCATAAGAAGAAAGTGATGATCTATGATTTATTTTTTAAATGACTATGCTTACAGTGCATTTAAAAACATACATTAAGAATTCAAAGTAAGGAATAGAAACAAATATGCCTTACTGTGCTGCAGGAAATTTAAGTAGGTCATTCATATAAAAAAAAAAAAAAAACGTTGCATCATAAAAAAGTTGGATAACTGATAATAAAAAACTCAGCCCGATTTTTGCCAGTGGAGAGTAAAAGGTAATAAGACTGAGTTATACCGAGCAGAGTCGAGTAGTACTCAGCTGGAAGTAGTTCTCCGGCACTCTGCCTGTGGCCTCGTGCCTACGACCGAATCACACCAGTGAACCTTGGGAGGTGTTTCCCATTTTGACCTAGGGGTTTCCAGCCCATACCTCACACAGATGTTTCTGTATACTATGTCAGCCACTTGATTATGACGTTCCTTGTATGCTTTCCCTGCCAGCATTTTACACCCTGCTGTTATGTGCTGGATTGTCTCAGATGACTCTTCTCACAGCCTACACCTTCGGTCTTGTCTGGTGTGGTAGATCTGAGCCTGTAACGCTATGGTGGTCAGAGTCTGCTCCTGTGCTCCCAGGATGAGTACCTCTGTGGTGTCCTGTAGGCCAGCCCCCTCTAGCCATTGGTCGGATTTCTTGAGATAAGCCACTTCAGTTATGTTCTGGTTGTACATCCAATGTAGGGGCTTGTCCTCCCATGATGGTTCCTCCTCCAGCACCTCCTCATCTCCCCATTATCTCAGACATTCACTGAAGTATGTCATCCGTTGAAGACTTGTCCTTTATGTACTTATGGAGCTTGAATGTTTCATCCTGGATAGTGGCTCTCAAGCTCATCAGTCCTCAGCCTCCTTCCTTACGGTGCTTCTCAGGGTGCTGGATTTGGGATGGAACCCACCATGCATGGTGAGACGCTTTATTGGATGTCTACCACTGTGATGGTAACAGGATTCTGGGAGGTTGGTGTGCTTCTCTCTCAGAGAGACCAGCCATTGAGCACTGCTTTATGTGCCACCTCTTTTCCCCCATATGCTCATCCAGTATCTTTCAGTTTTCAGCCTTGGTGGGTCTACTCTGCTGCTACTGCCCTGGCACTGAGCATACACCTTCGCAGGTTGGGTTGCAAACAGCCTGTTTATTCGTCTGGCTTCATTGTCTTTCGTGTACCTCTTTAGTCGGCTGGCCAAGGCTTGGAGTCTTTGTTTGGCAGTTTCAAGTGCTTCAGGTATGGACATCTGTCCGTACCTCTTCGGTATTGGTCGTTTCATTGTACCTCTCTGGGCTTCTGTCAATTGGCTCACTTGTCTCTGACCTACCTTGACGTTAGCCTCCAACCGTCTTTTACATTGTAGGTATTGTTTCTCATGGCTCTCACGGTTGCTCTCATAGCCAAGCATCTCTAGGACCACTGCTGAAGAAGCAAATATCATCTCATTGGTTTCAGAGATTATTGTGGTAGGGATCGCTCATTGCTACACTTTCTGGGTGACTTTCTGAGGGTACTTCACTTAACCATTGTAATTGGCATCAGGGTTGTCTTGCGTTTATTCTCACCATGATCTTACCATCTTTGTTTGGGGAGTTGATCCCCATCTGACCTGGCATCCTGACTCTCTATGAATGAACACATATGGAATTATGTAGTACTTTTCCATGAGTATGAAGATTTATCAATAGAAATCTTAAACCAATCTAGTGATATTCCTTTGTTCCCTACAACATGTCTTTCTGAGAGAATATTACAACCAATTATGTGGAGTCCTTTAAGTGTTTTTTTTTGCAAACTATGTGGACCTTTATATGTCTTGCACTGAGGAGAGGCTTCCATCGGCCCACTCTGCTATAAAGCTCCCACTGGTGGAGGGCTGCAGTGATAGTTTACTTGGTGAAACTTTGTCCCATCTCCCTACTGCATTTCTGGAGCTCAGCCACAGTGATCTTTAGGTTCTTCTTTACCTCTGATTTGTCCTAAACTTTCATTTGAGGATTATGAGACACTGTGCTCTTAGGAACTGTGAAGTCTGCAGAAATTCTTTTGTAACCTTGGACAGATCTGTGCCTTGCCATAATTCTGTCTTCGAGCTCCTTGGGCAATTCCTTTTACTTCATACTTCTCATTTGCTCTGACATGCACTGTGAGCTGTAAGGTCTTATATAGACAAGTGTGTGCCTTTCCTAATCAATTCTAATCAGTTTTATGAAACACAGCTGGAATCCAATGACAGAATAAAACAATCTCAAGGAGGTTTAGAAGAAATGGACAGCATATGAGTTAAATATGAGTGTCACTGAATGTACATTAGTGATAAATGAAATGAACATTTGTGATTTTAGCAAATGACTACAATGAAACAAAGAGGGACAAATTTAAAAGGGTCTGAATACTTTCTGTACCCACTGTATAATCATATAATATTGGAAGAGTGGAGAATTCACTTGATTAAAGGGCAAAAAAAAAAAAAGAAAAAAAATTATAAACTTGCTGAGCTTTCTGATCCAAATCCCTTAACTTTCATTCAACTTAAATTTTCAGAATTTATATATTGCCATGAAAAACATTCTTAATTTTTTTAGGCCTATTGTATTTAAATGTTCACACCTCACATCATTATATTCCCTGGGTCTGTTTTACTTGAATCCAACACATGATGGCGCACTAGATCAAATGAAGCACCATGTTGCTCATTAGTTGATTAATTGGTTCAAAAGCTTCAAGGCCTCATGAGCTTGAATCTCGTCATCACTACTCGTGATGCAACCTGTTTTTGTAAAGCACATCAGTCCCTCCAGTGGTAAAATCCTCTGAACATGGTGCTGAAACCCCCGTACTTTGCAGGTTTTGATGTTTTTTGTTATTGTTGTTTTTTTCTTCATTTTCTTTGCCTCTCAAGAGCTTCAGACTATTTCCTTCAAGTGTAATGGTGGTGATTATTACATCCAGCTCTGTGCATGTGTGGGTTTTTCTCTCTCTCTCACTTGGCTGTGTAGCTGAGTGCAGCTGTGCCTAATTCAGCTGATCAGTAGGTGAGGCAGATAAATTGAGCTTTGGCAGAACTGTAGAGTTTGTTAGATCTAACTTAGACACTGCCCTGGTTGCTTGGTGCTGTGTCTTTCAACCCTGCTCCTGAGGGTACACTGCCCTGCATGTTTTAGATAGTTCCCTGCTTCAGTCTACTCTGATTTCAACTGATGGCTGATTAACAGACTTTTGCTGAACTGCAATCATCTGAAGCAGGGAACCATCTAAAAAATGTAGGGCAATGTGCCTTGATGACCAGGAATCGGAAACACTACCATAGTGTCGGAGGGCAATTTTTCAGCTTCCTCCCTTAGAAGTTATATCCAGGGATGTACCAGGATTTATTTTTGGATGATTTCACACAAGAAACCACTGTGCATAAAAACACACTCATTGGTGTTCCTCCAAGGAACTCAAATTATTGTAAATGAACCTATTAAAGCCATGGCATCATCTAAGATTTCCCTTCTTTAAGGACATAGAACACATTGCTTCTGTGAAATTCTGATTCTGAAGGAAGTAATTAAAAACTTCTATGATTCTTATGTTGAGCAAATATTAATTATTTTGGTAATCCTTTCTGACATATAACGAGAAATTATTAATGTTAGACAGAAGAAAATGGTTATCACCTTAGAGCTTATGTAAACATCTTGTATAAAATGTTTGTTTTGCAAAATAGAAATTTGTTAGTTAAATTTCAAACACAACTCTTTGTGTCTTAAAAAAACTAACACAACTAAACTTGTAATGCACATGTAGAGCTCTAGATGGCAGAATAATACTAACAATGGCATTTTGATGAAGTTGAAATGAGGATGATGTTGAAAATATAAAAAACAATATCACAAAATCTATCTATCTGTAAAATGAAAGGAAGGAAAGCACAATATTTGAAATGAAAAGACAAAGAAAATGTCTGAAGAAAAAAAAGTTCTTGTACCTTCTGCTATAGAAACTAAGGCTAATATTACATGAAAACACTTCAAAGAACTGCCAAAACTAGCTTTTGTGAATTATATATAACTGAAAATAAATAATATGGTATTAAATCTGGAAAGCTTTGCTCCCCTCCTTTTTGCAGAACTGACTCACAAGGACACATCAGTCCAAACACGGACAAGAACACTGTGAGGATGGCCAATTAATTAGACTTTTCCAAGAGCTAATTTACAATTCTGCATTTGCCCCAGAGTTGTTGAACATAAGGTTCAGGAGGGAAGCAGAAAGAGAAAAACACAGCTAATGAATTATTCTCCTCTTTTTTTTAGAATGTCACAGAGACAAGTTATACCTTCCTACAGCCTGTTGTGTTTCACAGGATGTACCGAAGAAAACGTTTGATGCAGGGAAATTACCTCAATTTTCAGCCTTTATGAAACAGGTAAGCATGGTTTTTTATTTTTGGGTTCAATAAGACATAAGCTATCTAACTATGGAAGAGGAAAGAAACCAAAACAGCATCATACAAATATTGAAGACAAAAAATTTCAGCAAAACCTTTTTAGGATGTATGTTCGGTCCTCACATATAAACAATAGGAATCACAAACAAACACAGCTTAGTAATAGAATAACAATTTCATATAAATATTTAATAAAACTTGCAGTTATTACTTAATAAACTAAATCAGGTTAGAACAAACTGTGTTGGGATGTTTTGTATTAATTTAGCTTGATTTATAGTACATACACTGATTTTCCACACATGTAATACCATTTCAATCATCTTTTTTTGCGCCTACTCAAATTCCGGACCAGAAGCACAGGTTTGTAACAAAAATACTATGCTTCTAAGTTGTCATGCTTATACTGTGTTTTTCATCAAATTTTGTGACAGCCTCTCCGAGCTGGTGATAGAGTTATATATAGAATCCGATGGGTAGAAAGGCAAGTATTTACACAGCGTATCACCTCGAACGCACTTTAGTTATGGGGGTATAAGGCACAAAATGAATTCATGAATGAAGCCGTTTAAGAGTAACAGATTTTAGGTGCAATGACAGAAAATCCTTTCAGTGGGTAATTGCAGAGACATTTTTTATAATTAACCTCATAGTCGTCATAAGGTGTTATTTGGAAGCATGGTGGGTCTCCCCTGTTTGTCGAGGCCTGATTTATCTGTTGAGATACTGAACATACTAAGTCGCACATCCAATTACATTTTGCATTTCTTTTATTATGAAAATATAATCATTTCTTAATTTTGGTCAAATTTTCTGCATTTTTTAGTCATGGTATATAAGCCAGCCAGTTACTCACTGTATGTATACAAACCATGAATACCACCCATAGCTGGACATGATACCAGTTTTCCCACTGGGACTGGTGCCATTTTTCTGCTCTGTTCTTCAGTACAGACATTTCTCATCCTCAGCCAACAGAGGATCCCAGTAGCAACATTCTGGGGCGATCTAAAAAATCCATCTGCGAGAGATTATTTTCTTTACCCAGAGCTATCTTAGTGCATAATTTAAAGGAGCATTGATGAAACTATTAAATTAATTATTTATTTTAAGTATCGCAGTATTGAGTTTTCAATCGAAAGTTAAGTGTTATTGGCACAAGATTTAACTTATTTGTAATTACACTACAGGGAAGGAAAATTATTTGAATTCTTAAAATTGAGGTCCTGTATATTGATATTATAGCTTATGTGAATCTATATTTTTATGTATTTGGTTAGTGAATATTAAGCATTTTTAAGCAACAAAAAAAACCCAACAACTTGTGTGTCATTTATCAGGTACTAAAATTATTACATTCTAATTTCAAGAATGCAAAAACACACTCACCCTTTTTTGCATTATCATTATTAATTTAACAAATTAAGCCAAATGGAAGCCTGTGTGTTAATAACTAAGTACACAAACTCGCTGCTTTCAAAGGATTTGGGAGGGGTATTGACAGCCATCTTATTTCATCATCAAAAAGTGTAACCAGTTCTATAAAATTCTTGTAATCATCAGTATGTTTATGGTGAAATATCAAATGGGTTTCTGTGCTCTTCTTGGTCAGAACTTGTTTTCGCCTCGGAACTCTTTCTTGAATGGTTGAATCATGAACACCAACCTTAACTTGCACAAGTGAGGTCTGAAACAATGTATTTGAATTGTTTTAGGTTCCTTTTTGAAACCCAGAATATGTTGTTTATGCGCTCTTCTAGTATTTTTGGTTGTCAGATAACTCCCTGGAAGACTCAGCACTTGTCCACAGTTTCTCCATTTCAGGGTAATTTCTCTCACTGTTTGTTGGGGTCCCAAAGCCCAAACAGTCTGTCCATCAAATTAATTTTTGATAACTAAGGGGACATATTATGTCTCTTATTCAACAAGTTATAATAGGTCTATGGTTTGTACAAAACATGTTGATGATGTTCTTTGCACATAATAATTCTCGTATAAAGGGATCTCACCATCATTCTTGACAATTTGAGTGCGGATGAGCTGTTTAGAAGGCTCTGCCACTTGTTTGCAAATTAGCGGTTGCATATTACCCCCAACTTATTAGGCTGCAGGTTAATCACACATGAGAATGTCTTGAACTGTGAATTGGTGGGCGGGGTTTGATAGGTGAGGGAAGTATATGCAAATTTCACTGACGTTGCAATAAGGCACTTTATCTGACAGCAAACCTTTGCAAGAACAATGGATAGATGGCTTTGATCTGTTTGTAGTGTAATAGAGGCAACAGAGACACAAGTGGCAACACAAAAGGATGAAAAAAGAAGAAATTAGCATAATATGTCCCCTTTAAAGAGAAAGGAAAACTTTCAGCCAGTCAGTTTATATGTAAAATTAAACCAGTGGATATGATTGAATATGCTGTGTACAGTTCAGCTATATTATTTTATGGTTACAGGATCATGAGCAACTTATCTTTAAATTACTTACATTTTATTAAACCTAGGATACCATCCATCCATCCATTTTCTGAACCGCTTAATCCTCCAGGGGTCGCGGGGGGGCTGGTGCCTATCTCCAGCTGTCAACGGGCAAGAGGCGGGTTACACCCTGGACAGGTCGCCAGTCCATCTCAGGGCCACATAGAGACAGACGGAAAACAAACCCACTCCTACCTTTAGAGTGATCATTTAACCTGACAGTCATGTTTTTGGACTGTGGGGGGAAGTGGGAGTACCTGTAGTGAAATCACGCATGCACGGGGAGAACATGCAAACTCCATGCAGAAAGACCCTGGGCTGGGATACGAACCCACAACAGTGCTAACAACTGTGCCACTGTGCAGCCCACCTAGAATACCTCCACTGTAAAAATCAAATTTCATCAAAGAAAAAATCCCTTGTTTATGGAATTTTTTTCTTATTTTTCCAATATATTCTCTCATTTCAAGACATCTCTCCAAGAAAATTTTCAATTGTATCATTTGCAGAATTTTTAGCGTATTACAACCAAAAATGGTCTTGTATTAATATATATTTTTTACTTTTTACTAGAGCTTTTTTCTAGTGTGCAAACTGATTTTCTGATTTGCAATATCTTAAATTGGTATCCTATTCTAAATCTCAAATTCTTTGATTCAAAGAAATTGAATTGAAATTGTGTTTCAACAGTAAATTAGAGAACAGGATATCCTCTGGCCAGATCATGAGCAACAGTACTCTTACCAGCAAATTAACTTTTTCTCAGTGAGCACAGAAATATCTAAGCTCTGCTTTTTCCTTTGGTCACTTCAATAAGGAGAAAGTTCCAGAACCATCCCATTATTTCATTGTCACTACATTAGCCTAATTCAATGTAGCCTGTGGGCCTTGAGCTCTACTTAAGTTTGTCTCCTAAACGAGAAGACTAATGGCGCATTTCCTTATCAGTGGTGTTTTTCAGCAGTGGTAATATATCTGCTGACAGACACTGATGTATCAACTAATTACTGTATTTTAGTCGTTTAAAAAGAAACGCTTAGCAATGAGCTTGGCAGGGCTTCATGGTGTCTGAGCATGTTGCCATTACTCATCTCTACCCGACATATAAACTAAAAAAACGAAATACAAAAACAATAGAGCTGAATGGATATAACTGTTTTTTTTTTTTTTGCATGACAAGCAGCAGCATTAAGAGTTGAAACACATAGATAACTATGATAGCAGCTATTTAATAACACACATCTCTTTCAAATATGCTGTTAAGCTTTAAACCCGTTTCTTTTCCTTTTTTCCATTTTGGAAAAGTAAAAATTCCTGTAGGGTGTAAAAAGAAGTGGGAGTGACAGAGAAAGGAGCGCTGGGCATTGGAGAGAAAAGCATTGAATGGCCTGGAGCCTAACGAGTAATAAAGTCATTAATTCAGCTGATTAAGTTGGCCTTTGGGTTAAAGAAAAATCATATCCGTCTCCCTTTGAGATGTGACTGGGGAAGCACAGAAGAGGGAGAAGTCAGCTAATTAGTGCTGAAAAACAGAAGGGGGGCCAGGGAGGGATTTACAAGATGGAGGCAGAAACAGAAAGCAAAATAAATGAGTGTGTCTCTGTGCGTGTGTAAGTGTAGGAGGCAGAGGGTGGTATGGATAGGTGTATCGACTGAACTACTAATGAGGCATGTTTGGGGTGAGTGAGCGACAAGCTCATCAAAAAGCCTGCTTGCCAGGCGTGCCATGTCTTTCAAAGAGTTTGCCCGGCTACCTTTGGGGCTGACGCTGCCAGTTAATGATGTGAACAAGAGAGAGCGGGAGGAAGTTCAGGTGAAATGTCAGTTTGCTTGCAGTTTAATGAGTTTGTTGTTGGTTGCAGGAATAGAGAAAACATCCAGAAAAGAGCAACAAGCGCAACAGCGCAAGATGCCCCTCATAGTCCTAATAACAACTAAAACATGCAAACATTATCTGAAAATTAAAAATTATTTAAATTTTAATTTTGTTATGGTGTGTAAAGCATTACTTAGATGTACTCAGCAGCACATGTCACTTCAGTGTGATACTGTGAGCTCCCCTGGAATGACTTTAGTTTACCGCTGGGATTTTATTTTATTTTATTGCATGCATCTAACAGCAGGTTTGCAACATTACACTTAAATACTGAGTTGGGTTATAGTGCATTGGAAACAGTCAGAGGAAATGAGACCCAAATGGGGCAAATGATGACATGCATTAAAAAGTGGGATTATTTAAGTTTTTCACTGCTGCAGGACTCATTAAGTAATTACTACTAATTCTGTGCCATGAACTGTTTCGATAAATACCTTTATGTATTAAGTTATGTGTGGGGTACTTGAAAAACTGATCATTTCAAAATTATCAGAACAAAATATGTATTTCAGCAATTTATATGTTCATTAGGGCTGTCAAAATGACTGCCTTAATGCAGGTCGATTTATTTTTAGAAGGAATACGATACATTTTTTTACGCTATTACAGTGGGACAAAAAAGTGTTTAGTAGCCACCAATTGTGCAAGTTCTCCCACCTAAAAAGATAAGAGTCGCTTGCAGTTTTCATCATGGGTATATATCAACTATGAGAGACAAAATTAGAAAAACATCCAAAAAATCACATGGTCCTACTTTTAAAAACTTTATTTTCAAATTATAGGGACGAATTTGTATTTGGTCACCTGCAAAATAGCAAGATTTCTGGCTCTCACAGACCTGTAACTTTTTCTGAAGGTGGCTCCTCTGTCTTCCACTCGTTACCTGTATTAAAGACCCACTCTGTAACTTTTACATCATAAAAACACGTGTTTTCGTAACGTTTATGTGACA
The DNA here is from genome assembly GCA_028564705.1 of Apricaphanius iberus. Taxonomy (NCBI): domain Eukaryota; kingdom Metazoa; phylum Chordata; class Actinopteri; order Cyprinodontiformes; family Aphaniidae; genus Apricaphanius; species Apricaphanius iberus. The sequence goes on along the minus strand of JAPXFQ010000702.1, from coordinate 350,651 downwards.
CACCACCATTTCTGATGTTTTTCGTAGCTGTCACTACATGGGAGGGTCGCTATGCTGATTACAGCACTACAGAACTTTTCAGATTGTATGGAATGCTGAACTAGTTGTATTGCTACTGGATTGGTAAGAAATGCTTGCTCCAGAGTTATTTGGGCATGATGATGTGATACAGTGCCGCGAAAACTGTTGATGGTTTACCAACTGACACGCTGTTAGTTTGATGTTTTGTTGTTTTGGCTGATGAGCTCTTAAAACCATCAGTAAACTTCTTCAGATGCGCTCCATAGAGATTTGTTTTTATGACAGTGATGTTACGCCGTAAGCTTTGAAAGGCACCTGTTTGAACTTCTTATCAGTATAAAAGACAGCTGTCCACAACCTCAACCACCACCTTGGCCAAGACCAAAGAGTTGCCCAAGGACACCAGGGACAAGATTGTACACCTGCACAAGACTGGGATGAGCCATTCTACAACTGGCAAGCAGCTTTGTGAGAAGAGATCAACTTTTGAAACAATTAATGCAAAATCTATCATTAACAATCTCTCTTGATGTGGGGCTCCATTCAAGATCTCACCTTGTGGGGTACAAATGATCTTGAGAACAGTGAGTAAACAGCCCAGAACTATACGGGGGTGACTGGTCAGTGACCTGAAGAGAGCTGGGAAACAGAAACAGAGTAAAACAATTAGTAAAGTATTATGTCGTCATTGATTAAAATCTTGAAGCAACATGTCCATCTAAGTTTGACAGAGACCACCTGGGTGATCATGATGGAGAATAATATGTGGTTAGATAAGACAAAAATAGAACTCAGTATAAACGCCCCTTACCGTGTTTTGACTCAGAAGAATGCTGAGATGCATCAAAAGACCATACCTACTGTGTAGCATGGCGGTGGAAACATCATGCTTTGCGGTTGGTTCTCTGCACAAGGACCAGGACGACTGATCTCTATTAAGGACTGGATAAATGGGGCCATGTGTCATGAGGACTTGATCAAAAACTTTTTTTCCATCATGGAGAGCTTTGAAGATGAAATGTGTCTGAATCTTTCAACATGACAATTATGCCAAATACCTAAAAAGACGGAGCTACTGTACATTTAAAAGTTCCTAACAAATTTAATTCTAAACATAGGTTTTTTTTAGGTATTTTTGTTTAACCAAATGTACATTTTAGATACTGTCCTGAGATCAAATGTCTAGGAATCCAAAAATGTATTGTTAGAACCACTGTTTTGTTAGCTAAAAGCAGAAATGTCTAGCATGTGTTAAACTAGCAGTCAAGCTAGTTTACATTAGAGGGTGACAATTTTTCGGGATTCCCACGGGTCACGTGATTCCTGCAGGATTCCCGCGGGATGGGAGTCAATTTCACTGTTGGTAACGTGATCGGGACGGGACAGGAAATAATCCACGGGATCGGACGGGAAACCGTAAATTATAATCTTTTTTTCCTTTACATTTATCTTGTCAGATATCAGGGAATTAGCTTTAACAAATGACGCTGCGATGCGGTGCCAATGTGTGTGGTTATTAACAACGCTGCAAAATGCAATTCCATTGGGTCTACTACACTGCACGCACCAAAGCTGAAACTGCTACGTTGTTGCTACACCACCTGGATAAACTGGTAAGCATATGATATCTGACTGAAAATGCGTGTATCTTAATAGTTTGGTAGTCAGACAAATCGAGTCCATTCATGATGTGGTAAGGTGGCCAAACAACGAGAATGCAGGATATGGTTAAAGATGGCGGATAAAGCTAAATAAATGGTCTTTGATACTGTGCTACGCTATGATTTAAAGTGGGGCGGGGGGAGCGAGGGCCATAGGAGGTAAATTACTAATCTACGGGATTCGGGTCGGGAGTCTTTCTCTCAGGATTTTTTCGGGACAAGATTTTTTTTGTGGGGCTGTCACGTGATTGGGACGTGACGGGAGTATTGTTTTTGGATCGGGACGGGACGGGAGCGACAATTGATTCCCGTGTCACCGTCTAGTTTACATTAGTTGAAAACATGGCTAGTGACAGTTGTAACGCCTTGTTAAACCAGGTATTCAATGATTTTCATTTATATTTTTAAAAGTAGAGCTCATCAACATCATCAACACAAATCATTTAATTTGTATGAAAATATCTAAGTTAATGGAATGAATGGAATGAAGGAATATCTTATTCAATTCAAATCAGTTCAAAAATACTTTATTGATCCCAGAGGGAAATTAAAGGTTGGATTTGAAACATGAGTATGATAGCGACATCTACTTTATCTAAGATGCAGTTACAACAGCAAAAACATCACTCCAGATGTGCGGTTGCCTGGTTCTCTGCGATATGCTCAGTGACCAACCTGAACTGTGACCGGTGAGAAATGTATTTTAGAGGATTTTAACTGACAGCTAATGTTAGCATAGTTAGCTAGTGAGTTAGCTTACCGATCCAGGAGTGGGACGCCGTTTCCGCATGTGTTTGATGCCGTGAAAATGTTTTATTCGGGTCCATCTAGTGTAGGCTTCACCTAAAACTATTCTAGTTTCTGTTCTTATGTGGTCACTCCTCTCCTGAGACGGAAAACAATATCTCCAGGGCTCTGAAGCAGCTGCTTGACTTGCTGACTCCACCATTCTTCCTAGTGCAAGCCGAGCTGTGCTGATGATATCGCTGAAAAATATCTGTCAACCCGCGGCCGCAACTGGTAGATGTAAACATAACGTCATTGTTGTCCCTGTTTTAAATGAAAATTTTATTATATTTTAATTCAAATATAATTTTTTAAGGAAAAGTTTTGCTCTCAATCTACAGTCAAACCGGGGACATTTCCCTGGCATTATTTACAAGTCATAGTTTTGTCCCCACTGCATAAAAACCTGATGTGGAATTTTTTTTAAAGTGCAGGTCTAACATCCACTTATGCTCCCAGTGCTATTTTCATATAATTAGTATCCAAACTAATGTTCCACTATCTTAAACACTTTCTTTATGTGCGAATGTTCTAGCATATTATGCCGAGATTCATGTTACATCCAATAAAGACTTGCTTTCAAATTGGGCACGATATCAAGAAGTAACTGGTTAACTCATACAGTGGGGCAAAAAAGTATTTAGTCAGCCACCGATTGTGCAAGTTCTCCCACTTAAAATAATGATAGAGGTCAGTAATTTTCATCATAGGTACACTTCAACTGTGAGAGACAGAATTTGAAAAAAAAATCCAGGAATTCACATTGTAGGATTTTTACAGAATTTATTTGTAAATTATGGTGGAAAATAAGTATTGGTCACTTCAAACAAGGAAGATCTCTGGCTCTCACAGACCTGTAACTTCTTCTTTAAGAAGCTCTTCTGTCCTCCACTCGTTACCTGTATTAATGGCACCTGTTTGAACTCGTTATCTGTATAAAAGACACCTGTCCACAGCCTCAAACAGTCAGATTCCAAACTCCATTATGGCCAAGACCAAAGAGCTTAAGCCAGTGCATGTCCAGGCCCATCTGAAGTTTGCCAGAGAGCACATGGATGATACAGCAGAGGATTGGGAGAATGTCATGTGGTATAAACTCAACTCGTCGTGTTTGGAGGAAGAAGAAAACTGAGTTGCATCCCAAGAACACCATACCTACTGTGAAGCATGGGGGTGGAAACATCATGCTTTGGGGCTGTTTTTCTGCTAAGGGGACAGGACGACTGATCCGTGTTAAGGAAAGAATGAATGGGGCCATGTATCGTGAGATTTTGAGCCAAAACCTCCTTCCATCAGTGAGAACTTTGAAGATGAAACGTGGCTGGGTATTCCAACATGACAAGGATCCCAAACACACCGCCCGGGCAACGAAGGAGTGGCTCCTTAAGAAGCATTTGAAAGTCCTGGAGTGGCCTAGCCAGTCTCCAGACCTCAACCCCATACAAAAATCTGTGGAGGGAGTTGAAAGTCCGTGTTGCTCGGCGACAGCCCCAAAACATCACTGCTCTCGAGAAGATCTGCATGGAGGAATGGGTCAAAATACCAGCTACTGTGTGTGCAAACCTGGTAAAGACCTATAGTAATCGTTTGACCTCTGTTATTGCCAACAAAGGTTATATTACAAAGTATTGAGTTAAATTTTTGTCATTGACCAAATACTTATTTTCCACCATAATTTACAAATAAAATCTTTAAAAATCCTACAATGTGAAATCCTGGATTTTTTTTTCACATTCTGTCTCTCACAGTTGAAGTGTACCTATGATGAAAATTACTGACCTCTGTCATTATTTTAAGTGGGAGAACTTGCACAATCGGTGGCTGACTAAATACTTTTTTGCCCCACTGTATCTCTTTAATGCAAGCTAATTATGCCACCTGTGCCACCTGCTCCATGCATCAACGCAGATAGCGTAGGACTGTGCCTGTATTTCAGGGGGCAATGTGGGATATCACTTTATTTACGGCCCACTTCTAGGTCATTTTTCAGCCATGCAACACGTTTTGCGACAGGTTTGTCTTCAAATATTTCAATTGGTCTGCATGGACCCTGCCATAAACATGACACCTACATTTATAGCCTTCTTTCCTGCAGGAACCCGGAACAATATACATAATTTCCTTCTGGAATCAATAAAGTGTGTCACCTGGGGTGCCAGACGTTGGTTTTAAACACTCTGCCAAAGGAGCAACTCAATGATCAACTAGCCAGGGCAGAATATTAATCGGACAGGATCCCCCACACTGTCACGAATGACTCATGAATCGGTGCCCACACTGTAATAAACTGAGGGAATGGATTACGAATCCGTGCGCACAGCTTAACAAACAGAGGGAACGGATTAGTACTCCGTGCGCATGGTTTAGTAAACCGAGAGTACAGATTCTTACCCCTCAAAGATTTTTTCTGCACCTGACCCCTGCCGGGCTCCATATTCATTCTTTAAGGAGTTTTATAGATCATGATTGCCTCAGGTTGTTGAGCTGTTTTAAGTCCCTGGCTCTGATGCTGCTACTCCAACAGATGATGGATGAAGATTGTACAATTCACAACAGACTTGTAGAAGATTTGCTGCAAACCTTGAAGGACCTATCTTATCTTATCTTGAAAAACGTAAGAATACATTTTACATTGAGCCAGTGTTAACAGTATTCTAAGGGTTAATTGTTTCACCAAGTTGCTTTAATTGGTTAGTGTTTGTGTTCTACCCATTAAAGGGACTGTATCATGCTATTTTATGGCTTTCAACTTATGGGATAGGTATGAGTATAATAAAATGTTACCATTGGTATTGTACAGTAATAATTTGTCCTGAAATTTAACTTGTATTCTGTAGTTAATATTAGACCACGAAGTGAAATGGCTCGTTTCTCTATTAACCCGCCTCTTGCACTCCCCGTTACACTCCACTCCGCCGTGCTGCAGAGCCGGGAGCAGATCAAACTGAAACAAACAGTGCTAAGCTTCATCACAAACAGTATTCTTTGAAAAGGACCAAGCACCACAATGAAACTCTGTTATATTAAGGGCTCAGACATTTGGTTTATTTTTTTTATTTTTTTAGAAAACGGAGTCAATAAAGCCTATTTCATTTGGTAAATCTCCAGGCTTTAGACAGAGCCCAAACCAACAAAGCTGAGTCCGGTAAGCAAATCTTTCCAGTCCAGTATTTAAAAAAGCCATGGGTCTTGTTTGCACAAATATTCTGAGATGCTACAGATCAATTAATTACCTACACAATGCTGTTATAAGATCACATAAGCAGCTTGATAAATGGCTAACACACATTAGCATGTAGCCTCTTACTTCTCTCACTTCTCATCAGGCGTCTTTGTTCTCTGATCCAGCTGCTGTTATTTAGGAATGTAGAATAAAATCCTGTAATCCATTCAACCAAACGGGCGTTTTCACAGAGAAGGTAAAAAATCCAACAAAAAAAGTGTTTTAAGCTGCCTAAACCAAAGAAGCCATTAGCTGTGAAAAGGACGAGGGTGTGTTTGAAAATCTACCAGGGGTAAGCCGCTCTGCCTGCAGGGGCGATGCAGACACCTCTAGCACTAAATATTCAACCAGTGATGTCACTAGTTGAACACTAATTTGTTTTCTAGGAGAGGGAGGGGCAGCTGTGCAGAGAGCAGATTTCAGGAGGATTACTTAGACATGTGTGAAATTAAGCCAAAAACCACTCTGGTGGGGGGCTTTTTTAATGAGAAAATTGCATTACCAGATGGTTGAAAACTTTTGCATGATATAGCCCCTTTAAATAATTCTGACAGCTGCCCTCATTTTTTGTCTTGTAATGTGAAAGAACAATAATATGAATGATAAATAATATTTTTTACATTTTGAACATTTCTTTGATTAATTATGTATTTTTAAAACATGTTACAACTGTCCCTGTGCACTGGAATAGTTGTAACAGTGGAATGACTGCATTTAAATGAATTTTCCAACCTGTACATTTTTCATCAAAACTACTTATCCATTTATTCAGTAGTAGTAGACACACTGAACTTTATGATATAGAAAATATAACATTCAAGTGTAAATGTTTTTTTATTTATTGGAAAAATCGTAAAAAGAGTTACAACCATCCCTGGTCTCCCCTAGGTGACGATGCCCAGCCAATTCTATATTCTCCGGACACGAAGCAATCCAAACTGGGTGGATTACATGTGTACTGTACAGTAAGCCTATATCATGTCTCAGTGACATTGTGGCCTCATACTAAATGCTTTGCTCTGAAGTTATATTTACATGTAATAACTAACAGATGGTTTCAGGTGTTACACGAATGACACATTTTCTTGACACAGTGGCTAGCTTAGCGTGTCACTTTATACAGGTGGTTGGCTAATTTAGGCTTGTTTATATATGGGAAAAACAGAGCACTTTTCAGTGAATGAATGATCTTAGATTGGCCAACAAGTTTGCCATTCAAAGTGATTATATTGTTATGGTGGAATATTTTCAACTTTATTCTGTAATTTGTTAAAATGTTTTTGTATATTAATCTGGATTTTGGGATAGTATGGGGAGAATTTGTTTTGTTTGTGAGAGACATCGTATCAATACCAACTTGCTTATTTACCTTTAACTTTGTGTGTCAATGACCTATTTCATTAATACAGATAAAGTAATCTCTCCTTTGTTAAAATGTTCACTAATAATATGAAGTTCTTAAAAATGTTTTCCTCAAAGAAAGGGTTCATGTTTCAGTAAATTCACTATGACTTATAAACTTTTTTTTTTCTTTGTAAGCATATTGAAAATGTAAAAAAGTCTGCAAGATAATTTTATTTACTGAATTGAATAAAATGTTAAAATATAGAAGACATTGCTTTATCTCTTTATAAATATTTTAGTCATGTTTTAGTTGTGTATCAGGGAGACATTAAAAGTAAATATTTTTTAAGTTATTGTGATTTCAATGAATGTATCAACAACAGATTTATGATTTATCAATAGTAATTTTTTTTGGGACACTGAGTACATTAGTTACCAATAATACTGTTTAGAGTTATAATTTAATTAACAGCTAGTGTTACATAGATTTTACTCTTACTAAGGAAGATTTGTTGGTGAAGATTTAGAATAACACTTGAAAAGTTGGAGTGTCATATTTAAATAATACTGAGAGTTTTAGTTATCTCATAGAGTAAAAGTATATTAACAACTGTGAGTGTTAATGAAGGTTTACTCTATAACTGAATTTAACTCTAATCAGAGTAAAACTGATTCTGAAAATGTAGCACTGAGATCAGTTTAACTTTTAGACTGCACAAGGCCTGGGGCGATTCTAGACCTAGAGCTTTGCTGGGGCACAGGCCCCAAATTCCTATTACATTTAAAAAATGTAAATGTATTAGCAATATAAAATAAATGGGTAGCCTTCGGGTACAAGCTTAAAAATCATTATTGTCACTGTCATATTGTAGGTTATATTAAACCACTGGTAAAGATATAAGGATAGATTCATGGGTACAATATAATGATATTTATTTGCACATGCACATCTCAAAGATTTATAAACAACATCCTCTTAATGCAACCATTTAAGATTAGAAAGAATCAGATTCATTACTACCTAAACCTCACACCATGTTTAAAACAAATAATTCAGGAATGCAAAGTAGCTAACAAACAAAAACAAAAAAGTATCTTTCTTTTATGTTATATGCGATGCTCCCTTTTTTAATTATTAGGCTAACAAACTATCAAGATGGTATCAACCAATATGCACACACCCTATTCATTTACAAGCTGTGTGGAGCACAGCACAATAAAACGATAAAAACGCTAGCAATATATATCTATCAATGGACGTATGGTGCAATAGATAAAAGAAACGGGTTGATAAAAAAGTTTGATAGAAAAAAAACTGTTTCCTCTTATTTTTTTTCATTATAGCCTATAAGTTAGTTTAATACAATAATCATTACTCCAAACGAATCATTAATAGAATAGAATAGAATAATCCTTTAATAGTCCCACCAGGGGCAATTCGGTCGTAAACAGCAGCCAAAGAAACAACAAATATACAAGATATGTAACAGAACAGAAAAATATAAATAAAAAAATACAATACTACACAGAATATGTACATCAACACAGAATAAGAATATGTACATCAGGTTGAAAATAATGTGCAAATTATATCGGTGTGGTTGTTTAGTGCAAATGTAAGATACAGTGCAGGTGTAAAATATTTATATTTGTTGGGAGCAGTTTTGGTTGTACAGTCTGACAGCTGCAGGGAGGAAGGACCTGCGGAAACGCTCCTTTGTGCATCTAGGATGCAGCAGTCTGTCACTGAAGGAGCTCTGCAGTTCAGCAACATCTCCATGCATGGGGTGGGAGACTCTGTCCATGACAGATGTTATTTTAACCAGAATCCTTCTGTCTCCCACCACCTGCACTGGATCCAGGGTGCATCCTAGAACAGAGCTGGCCTTCCTGATGAGTTTATCCAACCTCTTCCTCTCAGGTGTCGATAAACTGCTGCTCCAACATACAGTACTGTAAAAAATGACGGAGACCACCACAGAGAGCTGAACCACGCAGCTCTGTCAGCTATCCTCTCTCCTTTCATACCAAAAAAAAGATTAAATTATTTGAGCTGAAACAGAATTTTTTGATAGTCCCTAAGTGAACCATCGCAGTAACTTCGCCGTGGTCAGATGTCTAATAAAACTGCGATTAGCTGTCTTAAGCAGGACCCCCCCTGTCCTGTCTTGTTGCAAAACTGTTACACAGAGAGGAAACTTACCCAGGTCACGCTGTGCTGCTAACAACACCTGTGGCTTTTTAAAAGGTCCACTCGGTTTTGCTCCCGGTCCTCAGAAGCGAAAAATGCTTTAAAAAACACTACAATATTGAACAGACCTGCCGACCTTCAGCTCTCAGTGTATGCACTGGCCTACGGTATTCTAAGCGCCATCTATACTCTGGTGAGGTTAGCTTTAGCCAACAGCTGAAAAGGGGCTGAACTGAAATTGAATAAGTGTTATTGACAAACTAAACCAAAGGTTTCAGCTATTAATATTATAAAGTCTCATAAAATGTTTAAAAGATTAAAAAGCACCAAGATAACCCTATAATTTAAATTACTAACATAATAAAAAAATATATGTAATGTAATGGTTTATAATGTTACTTTTATATGTATTTACTGATGTTACTTAGTTGTCTTGATTTGTTTCTGTGTCTTAAAAACTTAATTATGATGAAAAGAAGTGTTAGAAAATGTAATTAATTTAATTCCTAGTTAAAATTAGTTCATTGAAAAATAACAAAATGACCAGGGAGCCACTTAATATATATATTTTTTTACAATTTGTGATATTTATCGATATCGATCAATATGACAATTCCTTTATCGACATGCTAATTTTCTAAATCGTCCTGCCCTACAGCATAACAACATAGGTTTGATAGAACAACATGGACTAAAAAGGCATTAAACAAGGTTTAAGATGGAAAATGTTGTAAAACAAGGCTGTTAAAATAAAGCCTTCATGCTGACTTTTGGTGATAATTTTCAAATGTAGTCTATAATAATCAACACAGACTCTGACTTATTACCACAATTATTATTATCACCTATATTATCACCTATAGGCTACTCTGACTCTGTAGATTACTATAGGCTACATTTGCAAATGCAGAAAACTTATTTAAGTTTGCCATTAAACCACCGATCAAATCATAGCACTGGCTATTACCAGACTAAATCTTTATGTTACTGTTAATGTGGACAATCATCATACCTCCCTCATCCTCCTCATCTCTCCTCTCTGTTCCTCTCCCTCAGGTTCTATTCAGGAAGAATTTTCTGACGTCCATCTCTGAATAGTTTATCAAAAGGCTATGTTTAGTTTTACTGTAGGACAGCTTCACAAACAGTATAATCTACTTTTACAGGACTCTCTATACAGCATACGTATAAATCATTATTAATTGTCTGCATGTGTGCAGAAAACCTACGCATGGTGTGAGTCTGTGTGTGAGGGAGACGGCGGCACAGGCTGGTAAACTTAAATAAACTCCTAAATTTAAGCCACAATGACACTAAGCGTTGAAAAACAGATGCTAGGTATTCAGAATCAGAATCAGAATCAGAATCAGTTTATTGGCCAAGTATGTCACATACAAGGAATTTGACTCCGGCAAACTTTTTCCTCCAGTACAGAACTTGAATAAGTGAAATAAAAAAAAAGAAAAAAAAAAAAAGAAAAATATGAACAAAAATAAGTAAAAATACAAATAAATATCAGATCGTAAATAATAAAGGATAATATATACACCAAGCTGGGGTTATTTTACAGTGAGTATGTACAGAAGTGCAGAGTTATAGTTTATTGTTATGTGAGTGCACTCACACACTGTGACTAGACAGAGTTCGTCAGAGCGACAGCCTGGGGGAAAAAACTGTTTTTGTGTCGGGTGGTTTTGGCGTACAGCGCTCTGTAACGCCGGCCTGAGGGGAGGAGCCTAAACAGATTGTGGCCAGGGTGTGAGGGGTCAGTGGTGATTTTTCTGGCCCGCTTCCTGACCCTGGCCCGGAAAAGGTCCTGAATGGAGGGAAGATCAGTACATATGATCCTCTCTGAGGACCTGACTGTTCTCTGCAGTCTGTCCTTGTCTTGCCTGGTGGCGGATCCGAACCAGACAGAGATGGATGAGGTCAGGACAGACTGGACTATTGCTGTGTAGAAGATGATCAGCAGCTCCTGGGGCAGGTTGAACTTCCTGAGCTGACGCAGAAAGTACACCCTTTGCTGGGCCTTTTTCCTTATTATGTTGATGTGTGAGGTCCACTTCAGGTCCCGTGTGATGGTGGATCCTAGGAACCTGAAAGACTCCACTGTGGGGACTGGCTTGTTGAGGATCATGAGAGGAGATGTTGATGGTGGTCTCTTCCTGAAGTCGACTGTCATCTCCACAGTTTTGAGTTGGTTTAGCTCCAGGTGGTTCTGACTGCACCAGAGAACCAGCTGTTCCACTTCCTTTCTGTACACAGACTCGTCGCCGTCGCGGATGAGTCCAATGACGGTGGTGTCATCTGCAAACTTCAGGAGTTTCACAGAAGGGTCCCTCGACGTGCAGTCAGTGGTGTAAAGGGAGAAGAGCAGTGGGGAGAGAACACATCCCTGGGGGGCGCCGATGCTGAGGGAACGGGAGCTGGATGTGAACTTACCCAGGTTCACCTGCTGCCTCCTGTCAGTCAGGAAACTGGTAATCCACTGACAGGTGGAGGGAGGCACGGTGAGCTGGGACAGTTTTTGGTGGAGGAGCTCTGGTACAATGGTGTTAAACGCAGAGCTGAAGTCCACAAACAGGACCCGAGCGTAGCTACCTGCAGAGTCTAGGTGGTGCAGGATGTAGTGTAGAGCCATGTTGACGGCATCATCCACTGACCTGTTTGATCTGTAGGCGAACTGCAGGGGGTCTAGCAGGGGATCTGTGATGTCCTTCAGGTGGGTCAATACCAGACGCTCAAAGGATTTCATGACCACAGATGTTAGGGCAACTGGTCTGTAGTCATTTAATCCAGTGACTGGGGACTTCTTGGGAACCGGTATGATGGTGGAGCGTTTGAGGCAGGAGGGGACCTCACACAGCTCCAGGGAGTTATTGAAGATCTGGGTGAAGATGGGAGCCAGCTGGTCAGCACAGAATTTCAGAGAGGCTGGGGACAGTCCGTCTGGTCCCTGAGCCTTTTTAATTTTCTGTCTCTGAAATAGCTGGCGCACGTCCTGTTCGCAGATCGTCAAGGCAGGTACGTGGGTGGTTTGGGGTGAAGCTGGGTCTTTTGTGATGGAGATGGTGGGGGAGGTGTGAAAGTCCTTTCAAACCTGGAAAAGAAGTCGTTGAGGTCCTCAGCCAGGCGGGGGCTCTCCACAGGGTGGGGGGATGGTCTCCTACAGTTAGTAATGGTCTGCAGGTAGCTCCAAACTGCAGAGGGGTCGTTAGCAGAAAAACGGTCCTTAAGCTTAGCACTGTAGTTCCTCTTTGCTGCTTTGATCCCTCTTGTCAGCTGGTTCCTGGCCTCTTTGTACAGGTCCCGATCCCCACTCCTGTAGGCCTCCTCCTTGTCCTGGTGTAGCCGTCTCAGTTCTGCAGTGAACCACGGTTTATTGTTTTTGAATGAGCAGAAGGTTTTGGTCTGCACACACATGTCCTCACAAAAGCTGATGTAGGATGTCACAGTGTCGGTCAGTTCATCCAGGGATGAAGCCTCTGCTTCAAAGACGCTCCAATCAGTGCAGTCAAAGCAGGCCTGTAGCTGCATCTTTGACTCATCAGTCCATCTCCTCACAGTTCTTACTACAGGCTTAGCAGATTTCAGCTTCTGCCTGTAAGATGGGATGAGGTGGACCAGGCAGTGGTCGGAAAGTCCCAAAGCAGCACGGGGGACAGAGCGATATGCATTTTTTATTGTGGTGTAGCAGTTCAAGTTTGAGATTAGCTCTGTTAAAATCCCCGAGAACGATTAGCAGAGAGTCCGGGTGAGTTTTCTCCACTTCTGTGATCTGATCGGCGAGGTGATGTAATGCCTCCGTCACACACGCCTGCGGTGGAATGTATACAGCGACCAGCACAAACGAGGCGAACTCCCGCGGTGAATAAAATGGTCTACAGTTTATGAAGAACGACTCAAGGTGAGGGCTGCATGTCTTCTTTAACACTGTGACATCTGTACACCAACCTTCGTTAATGTAGAAGCACGTTCCACCTCCCTTTGATTTCCCAGTCAGCTCCGCGCAGCGGTCCGCTCTGAACAGCTGGAAGCGCGGCAGCTTTAGAGCGCTGTCCGGGATGAGTTCACTGGACCAGGTTTCAGTGAAGCAAAAGGCGGCAGAACGACTAAAGTCTGAGTTCTTGGATAGGAGAAGGAGCAATTCATCCATTTTGTTAGGCAGAGAGCGGACGTTCCCCAGGTGTATGGATGGGAGAGCGGTGCGTAATCCCCGCTGTCGCAGCTTGACGAGCACACCAGCCCGTTTCCCGCGTCGTCGTCTCCGTCTAAATCCACAGAACGCTGCTGCTCCTCCGATCATAATCTCCATAAAGCAGTCAGGTTGTGTAAAGACCGGTGAAAAAAGTCCGGCACTGGATAGCCCAATTTTTAAAAGTTCCTCTCTGCTAATTTTAATAGCAGAGGGAGTGCAGAAAACTACGCAAAAGAGTAAAACAGTAACTAGTACCAGAGAGCGAAGTGCCGAGGCGTCCATACGCGGCGCCATCTTGCCATGAAGGCCTTTGGGAACTTATAATTTTTTCTGTCAAACAAGTTGTGAATTTGTTGTAATATTAAAACAGAGAAAGACTTAGTGAGTTAGACGAGCTGCAGCGGCTTCTACTGTGTACTACATGTTTCTGTGTGCAACGAAACACTGAATAATCATATGAACGATTTTCATTGGTTGTTGCGTTCAGTGTTTTACCCAGCTACAGAGATGCTATTTCCTGAAGGCTATTCTGGCCGCTTTTTTTTTTCCTTTTTTTTTGGCTGGTAAGTGACACGCTCGAGTCATACACGCACGGAGATGCGCTCATGAATTCCTTTTCCACCGAAAACAGTGCTATAATTTTTCCTGGGGCACTGGATACTTTCAATAAGGCACGTGCCCCAGTAAATAAGGTCTAGTAACGCTCCCGCACAGGGCAGCACTATATCTTCTCACTTAGTGTTAAAATGTATTATTTTAGTGTTGCAGTAACACTGCTCAATTTACTGTATATTTGGCAGAGACAAACCAGATTGGTATCTGATGCTTTCGGGCAAATTATGCAGTTGATCAATGTCAGATTTACCTGGGTCATGGCAGGTGGGGCTGTGTATGTAGGCAGTGGCTACAGGCGCTTAATGCTGCTTTAATGTGCCTCTTTGCAATTGTCCAAATGATGATATCAACTTGGGGATGACGTTGCTTCCATATGCGTCTGTATTAATGGTTTGCGTGTATAGGATCGGTGTCACTAATCATCTCTAAATTGGTAATTCATATACAGAAGGCCTGTAGTGTACATAAAAACAACTTGGAAAAAATAATTGGACAAACAGGCACTTTCTCAGTCCAAGGGAAATGGGCAGGTGCTCAAGCCTAACCTCGGGTCTATCTGTGCACACATTGCCAGTCAGTATCTGGTGTGGGCACCAGATTTTGGTCAACCTCTGTTCAAAGGCTGTGTGAAGCTGCTGAATATTGGCAGGAACTGGAACAAGCTGCCGTATACGCCGATCCAGAGCATCCCAAACAGCTCAACTGGTGTCATGTCCGACATGTATGCTGGACATGCAAGAACTGGGATGTTTTCAGCTTCCAAGAATTGTGTACAGATTCTCGCAACATGGTGCCATGCATTATCATGCAACATGAAGCTATGGTCGTGGATGAATGGAACAACAGTTGGCCTCAAGATCTCCTCACAGTATCTCTGTGAATTCAAAATGCCATCAATAAAATGCACCTGTGTTTGATGTTCATACTCCAACTACACCACCAAATGGACGACTCGATCCACAACACTGGCGTCAGGAAACTGCTCACCCACACAATGCCACTCACTGTCTGCCATCTGCCCTGAGCAGTATAAAAACTGGGATTCATTCGTGAACAGAATGCCTCTCCAGCATAGCAGAAACCCTTGAATGTGAGCATTTACCCACTAGAGTTGGATACAACAATGCTCTGCAGTCAGGTCCAGACCCCTATGAGGACGGTGAGCATGTAGATGAGCTTCCCTGAGATGATTTCCGACAGTTTGTGCAGGATTATTCGGCTGTGCAAACCAGCTTTTTCAGTAGCTGTCCAGGTGGCTGTTCTCAGATGATCATGGAGGTAAAACTGGTGGATGTGGAGGACCCGGGCTTGTGTGGTAACACATGGTCTTCGGTTTTGAGGCTGGTTGGATGTACTGCCAAATTCTTTGAAATGTCTTTGGAGATGGCTTATGATGGAGAAATGAACATTCCTTTAATGGGGAAAAGCTCTCGTGAACATTTATGCAGTCAGCATGCCAATTACATGTTCCCTCAAAATTTCGTACATGTGTGGCGTTGTGCTGTGTGATCAAACTGCATATCTCAGAGTGGCCTTTTATTGTGGCAGGTTTAAGTCACACCTGTGCAATATTCATGCTGTCTTATCAGTACCTTGCTATGCGACAATGGAGTGTCTCAGCAAAGGAAAAGTGCTCACTAACACAGATCTAGACAGCTTTGTGGATGATAATGAGAGTAATGGGCCTTTTGTATATATAGAAAATGTTTTATATCTTTGATTTTAGCTGTGTAATTAGTGGAAAAGAAGAACCTGGAGAACCAGTAGAAAACCCATATGTTGGAGAACATGTGCATATGATTGTGTCACACAAGTGTTAAACAACTGATGACAAAACTATGTGTGCGGAGTGCCTATCTAAAGGAAATCCTCAAACCCAAATTGAACATGAATGAATTTATTGTTGGAGATTTGAAGGATGTAGGGTTTAGATACCAAAAAAGTACATGATGAAAACCTTGCTCAAGCTGTAGTACAACTAGAGGTAGTAGGAGCTTGATATGGCCACTCTTTCTAGCAATTAATCAAGATTTGATCAAATATCCCAACTTATATGATTGGAAGCATTTCTAGCTTTTTTAAAAGTGTTTCTAGCTTTTTTAAGAGTCCTGTGTGAATGAAACGTATAGAAAAGCTGCAGAGTATGGCTTTAATGTTCTATGATGGAAAAAAAATTTTGTCTACAGCCTTGGTACATTAGGTCCTATGGCAAAGACAGAGAGACTCCTTTGTCACCATCTACAAAGACACAGAAGGAGAAGAAAGAGAAAAGCGGACTCTGCTGGCTTTTCTTTATAAACCAATTCAAAGGACTCTGTCTTCTGGAGGCTGTTAGAAATGCAGAGTGTCTTCGGCTGTTCCAGAGAAGGTCAAACATATGGGCTCTGCAGAGGCTGCCAAATAACCTTGGCCACTGCTATTGAAATAGTGGTCAATCAAAGAAGAGGGCAGAAAGCTACAAAACAGCAGAGAGGGCAAAATGTGTCAGGGTGAGAGAGAAAAAAGATGAAAAAGGGAGAAAAATTAAAAGCTGAGAAGGTGAAGATAGAATAATCGACAGAGAAGATTAAGACAAGTTTTATGTGTAAAAAAATATATATTTACCACGTTGATAGAAAGTTTTACATTTGTTTCATTTTTACCTGAACCTTATTTTTGAGAAAGAAAAGCAAACAAAAAGAAAGCAAATCTTTGATCGAAGATATGTTTACCAACGATGTACACCACCTTTGAAACTTTAAAATAAAGGAAAGAAATAACTATAGTGATTGCACAAAAGGTCAGTTCTTTTTTTTAATGGCATTGTTTCCAGCAGCTGCAGCATGCCATGAACACTGCACAAAATATTTGATTTGTATTAGATGCAGGTCAGCTACATTAAATAAATTCATGAGGTGTGTTCTACACACACAGAGTTAAAATATATATATATTGTTATATTTTTTAATTAGTTTAGCTCATTACAACAGAAAGATGGTGACTCAAGATAGATTAGTGTCTATACAATTTTCTTTCTTTCTGAGTTTCACAATATGTATAAATATACATATATTACCGTGCTCTGCTGCCACAGTAGAGAGTGGAATTAAAAGCTGCACTTCACTCAAGGTTTTGAAATCAGGGAACATTTCTCTAATTGAAGTGATCAGAAGTCAGAAAGTCTCTCTGAATACAGTTTGCCTGAATACAGTCCTAACTCTTCAGCGGCACAAAAGGGCCTTGCAGGCACTACTTTTGCACAGGTGTTTGGCATCTCACCTGGCTCTTTGAAGCAAGTCTTTAAAAGGGGGGTCACACATTCTTCTCAGGTAGACAGAGCAAATCCATTGTACAATACAGCTAAAATATTACTATTATTCAATCTGTAAGTTCAATAAATGAGATATACTACTTATTTTAAATATTGCACTCATAACATGTCCAGACTTAATGCCTTGAAATTAGCATGTCCCTTCAAAAGCCTCGAACATTCCCCCTTCGATACACTGTCATCACAAGATTCTCGGAGCACCATCTCGAGCCCAGCAGGTGGAGCGCAGCTGCAGGTGGGCTCTAGTCTCCGAGCTGATCGCAGTTCGGCCTGGCCTCATGCGGAGCTGGGACCGCTACATTGGGGAATCCATAAACACCAGCCCCTTTCAACGTCGGCCGGCCCAGTTTGAGGTCCACGCATCGCCCGCCAAGACACCAACTACATTGCTGAGCGGCTGTCCATCTGTCTGTGGTTAGTAAAAGTGTATAATATATGAGTCAATACAGAGAGTTATATACGTAAGTAAAAAAAATTCTATTAAATATAAAATCATTGACATTCTCTCAAACATGATTAATTATCTATATTAATTATCACAAATATTAGCTTCATCTAAACCCTCAACTTGTATGTTAGACCCAATACCAACCAAATTATTTAAGGAAGTGTTCTCTCCGGTTACAGGCCCTATTCTAGACATGATGAATCTATCTTAATATAAATTGATATGTACCACAGGAATTTAAGGTTGCCTTAATTAAACTCACTCGGTCAAGATGACTTGGCTAACCACAGACCCATATCTAACCTTTCTTTCTGATCCAAAATTATTGAGAAAATAGTTGCTAATCAAGTATGTGAGCATCTAAACAGCAACAACCTGTTTGAAGAATTTCAGTCAGGTTTTAGAGCTCATCATAGCACTGAAACAGCACTGGTGAAAGATACTAATGATATTGTAATGGCCTCAGATAATGGACTTGTGACTGTTCTGGTCTTGTTGGATCTTAGTTACTTCTTTTAACACTAAGGCCGGTGCTAGTCATTCGGGTTCCCTAAGCACAAATGCTCTGTGGTGCATTCCCCCCCCCCACCCAAACAAAGAAACAGACACAAAAAAAGAACGATACCACAGTATGTGCAAGGGCATCTCCCTATTTGTTATTAGTAATGTGTCTTCAATAAATACTATATGTACGAACAAAAACCTGCTTAATATTTACATAATATAACATACTCAACAAAGGAACTTCACCTTCTTATTCTTTAGAACTATTTAACAGATCCACATAAGCACCAGTATTTAGCAGAAGCTACAGACCTGATGGCTGGCACTTGCTGCTGGTGGATGGTTGTTCTCAATTTTTGTCCTTGGCTTGAATTCCTCCTTGCATGTACATTGAGCCTGCATTCAACCACACAAAGAAAATTTGTCATATTCATTTTATTCTGAAATAAATTTTTAAGCCATGGTAAAACAAAAAAAACAAAAAAAAACTGCAATACATTATTTATAGGTTTATGTTGGCTTGTAAATCACTCCCATGAGACGTGACAAAATTCAAAACTATCTCACCTTTATCGAGGAGAACTAGAAAGGCACAATATAAACATTCTTTACACGACTAGAAAACTGAATACGAAGGGAAAATTGCATAACTGTAAGATGGCCTTTTTTCTTCAAATTACACCATCAGCAGCAGATGTTCCACTTGGCCTTTATAAAAAATATCAGCATAGAGCAAATCCTTAATTTGATAAATGTTTGTCTAATTTGGCATATTAAATATGAGTTGCAAATGGTCCAAATATTTAATAATGATAAATCATGTCCATGGAGTTAACTCATGATTAATAACAACTGCTGATTTTTTTAATGTTCTTACTTTACCTTGACAGTATTTTTGTTTGGTTTTTATGATAGTTATTTAAGCATCTGAGTGCACAAATATGTATTATTTCTTTCTGTTTCAAAACAGCACAGACATCTGACCTCACAGAGGAAACTTTTTCTTGAGGAAGATTTATTAGAAGGAACTTATTAAAACGAATCAAAAATCTTCAAACTGTTCAGACCATCTTTACATTAAGGTCCATATTTTAGATTAACAATCTTTAACACTACTGTTCAGAGTAAATTATGTTTGATCCAAGACTGATGTTGCTTTTTTATTAACCTTTTTTTTTCTTTAAAGAAAAGGAAGATGATGATTTGCTACGTTTTTTCTCCAACAGTAAAAACCTCCAAAGGTTGTCTGAGTCTGTCTCCCTGTCAGCCTCTCTGACAGTAGCTGCTGTGAGGACGGGAGGCGGGAGAGAGCGGCGCAGTCTCCCCGACTTTTAACAGAACAGAGAACGAAATTTGGCCAAACAGCGCAGATAAAGTCAAAACGTATGGAAGCAATGCAAGAAAAACAACAAATAAATGTCCTGAAATGCAGCATACTTGCAAAACTTTTGGCTGACAACTGATGAATTAAAAATATAGCAAGCCGAATTTAAGCTAGGTCAGACAGGATGATACGTTTCAGAATACACACAGTGCGTGATTTGCAACTTAAAAAGGCTTGAACATGTAGGGATCAATTGGACCGATTCTCTTTACTATATATATGCTTCCAATTGGTAAAATAATTAGACAACATGGTATGAATTTCCACAGTTATACTGATGATGCACAGTTATATTTATCCATAAAACCTGACAAAATCAGTTAGGTAGATTACAAGCATGTCTCGAAGACATAACAACCTGGATGACTCTGAATTTTCTACTTATAAATTTAGACAAGACAGAAGTTGTCTTTGGACCAGAATCTTTAAAAAGAAAACTGCTAAGTCAATCACTTCATCTGAATGGCATTAATTTGACCTCTGGTTATAATGTAAAGAACCTCTGTTTCATTTTTTGACCAAGAAATGACATTTAAATCCTATATTAAACAGGTTTCTTATAAGATTTCTTTCTTTCAACTGTAGAACATTGCTAGAATTAGAACCATCCTGCCCAGGACTGATGCAGAGAAACTAATCCATGCATTTGATACTTCAAGGCTGGACTACTGTAACTCCTTATTATCGGGAAGTCCACAAAATGCAATTAACAGCCTTCAGTTGATCCAAAATGCTGAAGCAAGAGTTCTGATGAATATAAAAAAAGAACGATCATATTTCTCCTGTTTTGGCTTCTCTCCATTGGCTCCCTGTCAAATCCAAAATAGAGTTTAAGATCATCCTCCTTACGTATAAAGCCCTTAATAATCAAGCTCCATCGTACATCAGAGATCTGATTGTTCCATATTTTCCTAATAGAGCACTTTGTTCTCAGAATGCAGGTCTACTGGTAGTTCATATGATTTCTAAAAGTTGAATGTGAGGGGGATATTTTAGTTATCAGGCTCCTCTCTGTGGAACCAGCTCCCAGAGACCGAGCATCCTCCATACTGTTTCTTCTCTGGGTTCTCAGACCCCCAGATGGTCGTGGCAGATGACCACTTGTACTGAGCCAGGTTCTGCTGGAGGTTTCGTCCTGTTAAAGGGGAGTTTTTCCTCACCACTGTCGCTACATACTTGCTCAGTATGAGGGATTGCTGAGGAATTGCTGCGGTTGGAGTCTGCATGATCCGGGCACAACCTCACGTCGATGACTCATCGCAATCTGATGGGATTCCTTACATAGAAAACTTTTAACTGATTGGAATGTTTGTATAATTGCATTGAGATGACTTTTGTTGTAAAGTGCCTTGAGATGGCATTTGTTGTGAATTGGCGCTATATAAATAAAACTGAATAACTGAATTGAAAAACAACCACCTGGACTTTTAACCAAATCCGAATGTAAAAGAAAATACAGCCTTGAGTTCACCTCAGAGGGCAACAAGTAAGATGTTCTATTAACTGACTGACCAGCTGAATGGAGAAATAACTCACAAACACTTAAAAC
Organism: Apricaphanius iberus; assembly: GCA_028564705.1. Taxonomy (NCBI): domain Eukaryota; kingdom Metazoa; phylum Chordata; class Actinopteri; order Cyprinodontiformes; family Aphaniidae; genus Apricaphanius; species Apricaphanius iberus. Next base: position 329,417 of record JAPXFQ010000702.1, on the reverse strand, counting down.
ACCTCAGTATGGAGAGATATTCAAAGCGCATATGAGGAAGCGACACGCTGAATGATGACATCAACCAATCAAACCGAGGCCCCGTTCACGTGATTTCTCCTTTCTTGACGCATGCCTCGAATCGAGACTTCATTTGGCACGCCCACTTTTGCTCGAGACATGCCTCGGAGCCCCGGTTCATTTGTCCCATTGCTAGTGCTAAGTTCCTCCTTTACCCGCCCAGACTGAAAATGTGTTTAAAAAATATATTCAAAGATATTTATTATGCTTAACATATAACTGCTTATAAACGGCATGAATTCCCCAAACGATAGTGTCCGGTTAAATTGAATTGTTATGACTTTGTTTTGAACTTAATAGGTTAGCAGGTAGAAAAACGGATATACTGAGCTAGCGGCTAACAGCTAACTGTCATGTCTAATAATTTGAACTTGGTAGTTTGGTCGGAATACTGTTGCTGAAAACCGACGGTTGTACATGTCCCATGTTGTTGCAGGTATATGTATTTTGAAACACATTTGTTGAGCTGCAGGTTAATTCTGTTTAAGAAAATTTGCTTATTAAGTATTTTACAGCAGGTGGTAGAATTATTTCCTTTTATTTTTGAAACTGAAAGAAAATACAGATTTTGCTCTGTGGAAATTGTTTTATTTTTAGATGAATGTGAATGTTTATTTAAGTTAATTAATTTTCACTCTTTACTTAAATGATGCAGTAATATTTAAGAAAATTTTTTGTAATAAGTTTTGTTATCTTTTAATTTTTCCATTCATTTTTTATTTTGATTTATCTTATCTAAGACAATAATTGTTCCACCATACGATCATTGTTTTATATGTATACAGTGGGGCAAAAAAGTATTTAGTCAGCCACCGATTGTGCAAGTTCTCCCACTTAAAATGATGACAGAGGTCAGTAATTTTCATCATAGGTATACTTCAACTGTGAGAGACAGAATGTGAAAAAAAAATTCCAGGAATTCACATTGTAGGATTTTTAATGAATTTATTTGTAAATTATGGTGGAAAATAAGTATTTGATCAATAACAAAAATTCAACTCAATACTTTGTAATATAACCTTTGTTGGCAATAACAGAGGTCAAACGATTACTATAGGTCTTTACCAGGTTTGCACACACAGTAGCTGGTATTTTGGCCCATTCCTCCGGCAGATCTTCTCGAGAGCAGTGATGTTTTGGGGCTGTCGCCGAGCAACACGAACTTTCAACTCCCTCCACAGATTTTCTATGGGGTTGAGGTTTGGAGACTGGCTTGGCCACTCCAGGACTTTCAAATGCTTCTTAAGGAGCCACTCCTTCGTTGCCCGGGCGGTGTGTTTGGGATCCTTGTCATGTTGGAATACCCAGCCACGTTTCATCTTCAAAGTTCTCACTGATGGAAGGAGGTTTTGGCTCAAAATCTCACGATACATGGCCCCATTCATTCTTTCCTTAACACGGATCAGTCGTCCTGTCCCCTTAGCAGAAAAACAGCCCCAAAGCATGATGTTTCCACCCCCATGCTTCACAGTAGGTATGGTGTTTTTGGGATGCAACTCAGTATTCTTCTTCCTCCAAACACGACGAGTTGAGTTTATACCAAAAATTTCTACTTTGGTTTCATCTGACCACATGACATTCTCCCAATCCTCTGCTGTATCATCCATGTGCTCTCTGGCAAACTTCAGACGGGCCTGGACATGCACTGGCTTAAGCAGGGGGACACGTCTGGAACTGCAGCATTTGATTCCCTGTCGTTGTAGTGTTTTACTGATGGTAACCTTTGTTACTTTGGTCCCAGCTCTCTGCAGGTCATTCACCAGGTCCCCCCGTGTGGTTCTGGGATTTTTGCTCACCTTTCTCATGATCATTTTGACTCCATGGGATGAGATCTTGCGTGGAGCCCCAGACCGAGGGAAATTATCAGTGGTCTTGTATGTCTTCCATTTTCTGATAATTGCTCCCACAGTTGATTTTTTCACACCAAGCTGCTTGCCTATTGTAGATTCACTCTTCCCAGTCAGGTGCAGGTCTACAATTCTTTTCCTGGTGTCCTTCGAAAGCTCTTTGGTCTTGGCCATAGTGGAGTTTGGAGTCTGACTGTTTGAGGCTGTGGACAGGTGTCTTTTATACAGATAACGAGTTCAAACAGGTGCCATTAATACAGGTAACGAGTGGAGGACAGAAGAGCTTCTTAAAGAAGAAGTTACAGGTCTGTGAGAGCCAGAGATCTTCCTTGTTTGAAGTGACCAAATACTTATTTTCCACCATAATTTACAAATAAATTCTTTACAAATCCTACAATGTGAATTCCTGGATTTTTTTTTCAAATTCTGTCTCTCACAGTTGAAGTGTACCTATGATGAAAATTACTGACCTCTATCATTATTTTAAGAGAGAGAACTTGCACAATCGGTGGCTGACTAAATACTTTTTTGCCCCACTGTAAATACTGCATTCCCTGTATGGGTATGATTAGGGTATGATTACTTTTCTCCTTCCTCCTACCTCCCTGGCAGCTGCTGGAAAGGAAACTGCTGCATCAGAGTAGTCAAGGGAGCTGAAGGGGAATAAACCACACCTGAGCTCCACCCATCTGAGTCCAGAGAGTTTCAGTCATGGGGCAGTGGAGATAGAAACGGAGGGGTTACATCAGTCTATAATTCCTTCATTGGAGTATAAATCCCCAAAATGTCCACTTAAGTAATGTAATAAAGTATTTGTACTTCATTTCTTAACACCATGAAAAAATAAATTGACCTTCTAATCATTTCTATTCCACCTTATTTAATTCTGTGGCTTTCCCCTCCTTTCTTTACAGGTCCTCCTGAGGCTCGGGTGTGTACTATGTCAATTTTTATTTGATGAAGGATTAATAATGGGTAGTTACTCCATCACCAAATGTTTTCATTGTTAAGGCTTGGTTAAATAACCAGACAGCTGAAGCTGATCCAGAACACTGCTGCGCGCGTTCTCACTAGAACCAGGAAAGTAGAACACATCAACCCCGTTCTAAAATCCTTACACTGGCTACCTGTAGTAGCTCAGAGAATAGAGTTCAAAGTGCTTTTATTAGTCTATAAATCATTGAATGGATTAACACCAGAGTACATTACAGATCTATTATCATGGTAAAAACCACCCAGACCACTCAGGTCCTCCAGCTCTAGTCTACTGACCATCCCTAGAACCAGAACCAAACATGGGGAAGCAGCTTTCAGCTTCTATGCTCCCCACATCTAGAACAAACTGCCGGTTGCATGCAAAACTGCAGAATCATTCAACTCTTTTAAATCTAAAATAAAAACGTACTTATGTAGACTTGCCTATGAGTTACCGATATGATTAATTTCTGTTTTTAATTTTCATAATTTTACATAAATGTTCTCTTAAATTCTAATCACTTAATGTTTTCTTTACTTTTAATTCAAATGTTAAATGTTGTCTTTATTGTTTCTTTCATAAATGTTCATTTATGTTTTCTCTAAGTTATTCTATGTTTTTAATTTTCACATTTTTGTAATCATGTAAAGCACCTTGAATTGCCTTGTGTTGAAAGTGTGCTATATACATAAAATTGCCTGCCTTGGCTTAAATGTATTGAATGTATGTACATTTTAATAGAAAAAACTTTTCTTAGAAAGTTCCTGGAGATGACATCTGTTATGAATTGGCGCTTTAGAAATACATTGAAATGAGCTGAATTAAATAATCCATAAATTAAGTATTACCTGACCAGATGATGTTATGTGTATGTGTGATTCTGCACGGATGCTTGAGCAGTGGTGTCATATTATGAGGTGTATAAATCTGCTATCGCGGTACAAACCATCCAGACCACTCAGGTCCTCCAGCTCTAGTCTACTGATCGTCCCTAGAACCAGAATCAAGCATGGGGAAGCAGCTTTCAGTTTCTATGCTCCCTACGTCTGGAACAAACTACCGAACGAATGCAAAGCTAGAGTCACTGAACTCTTTTAAATCTAAAATTAAAACGTATCTGTTTAGACTTGCTTATGTGTAACTGATACGGCCGCCGTTGTCGAAGGGGCACTGAGAGAGACCCATTTGTTCCTCTTCAACTCAGAGGTTTTCTTAGTTAAATATCTGAGGACAAAAGTTTGCTGTGGTCTGAATCTCAATGAAAGAGTTCCAGGGAAACCAACACTTTCTGCTTCAGCAATGTTCCAAATTGTTTTCCTCGCCACTCACCTTCCTGTTTGTTTTGTAGAGTCTGACCAAAAGCAGGTCCTAAGTAGTAGTTGCAGATTCACTTGGAAATGTTCTTACTTGCCAATAAATCTCTTCTAACCATTCATGAGTTTTTGTCTATACTCTGGCTCAAATTCTTACTTGAATTATTTCAAAGTTCTTGGAGTGGTGGAAGCTAACAGCTAGTAAGACACACAATGTATTTACAACAACCCAAACTGAAAATGAAAATCCGTGAAGCATAACGGTATATTGAAAATGCATTTACTAGAGACCATTGTTACGTTTGGTGCTGTTTTGTTTACTGAAACAATCTTCGTATTTCTGTGTACATTTTTTGCTAGTTGACCCTGCCAGCGGTATCAGTCTACCAGATGCAGTGCAACTTGTCAGTACATTCCGGATCCGCCAAGTAGGGCTGTGTTGAAAAAAAAAAGAAAAAGATTCTGAATCGATTCTTATAAAAATTCTACGAATCGAATCAATTCACAAGTTAAAAAATAGGTTTCATTGTTTAACATAGTGTGACCTTTTTTACAACTAAAATAGGAATTAAAAATCCAGATAGCCGTTTTAAGGCTTAGTTCTGAAAGTGTTAATACAGTTCTTTCCTGGTAAACTGTTACTCACCCGGTGCTAAGTCATCAAATTACAGGCATATAATTAAGATAACGGCTCAAAAAATGTTTTTAATAGCACTGACCCATATCTATATTGAAATAGATCTGATTGAATCAGATTGAATCCGATCAAATCGTGCTAAACGATTCCAACTCTTGAGAACCTCTTAAATGTTACTCAGGAATGCTGAATAATTAGTTAAGCAGAGGTGCAGTTTTACTAGAGCTTAGGTAGAGTTATTGTTTTAAGTTAAATTATGGTAATATGAGCTCCTTATGTTCAATAACCAAGTAATAACAGGAGGCTAGGAGTTTACCTTGTACCCAGTTGCAGGTTTGAACCCCCGCTCCATTTGTCTAGGTCATTGTGTCCTTGGGCAAGACACTTGCCTGCAGCCAGACTGACTCATCTGTAAGTCTAGGGTTAGTGGTGGCTACAATGTAGTTTACCATCATCAGCATGTGAATGAATGGGTAAATGATTGAATGGATTGAATGTAGTGTAAAGTGCTTTGCAGTCCTCTGGACTAGAACAAGTGCTTTACAACTACATTCCATTTAATAAACTGAAAAGGAAGAGTCTTGTATGAGCTCAAAAATGACAAGTATTGTGTATTACACCAAACTAACTTCACTAACTTGAAGGAGAGACCTTAACTAGAATTATTTGGCAGTTGACTGTTGATCCTGCATGCTGCTACCTTGAAGCTATGAAGTGACAAATCTTTTGAAGTGTTAAACCAGGAGGGACAGAGACATTTTCTGTTATCTTGTCCACTGATGTCAAAGGGGCGCTGAGAGAGACTCAGGACCTTAGAGACAAGGTGAAAGAGATGATCAATCGATGGCATGAAGGGAGCTGACATCAGAAGAACAGTTCATTTTTGCCCATGGAAGCAAAAAAAGGACTTACTGTAGAATAACAAAAACTGAAATAGAAGGAGGGAAGAGAAACGGATGGGGAAAAAGCGAATAAGAGAAAGAAAAAGAAAAAATTTGGAAATTGTATAATGTTAAAGCTCTCCGTCCCTTTCACCATCTCTCCACCCACCTGCTCCCCTGCTTCCTGGCAGAAAGAGAGCATCGAAAAAACTTTCACAGACAACAAGCCTTTCAGCAGTTATTTTGCATATTCTCCAAACTGCCCCTGTAAGAGTTTACCTCAGCAATCAGGGATTTCTGTTTTCAAGGGTGTTTCGATACTATTTCAAAGGAAGAATTAATTAAGGGTTTGCCTCTGCATTTTTATCCCAATTTCACACACCTTCAGTAACAGTAATTGCTTCTGGATTGCATGAAACTGCTCAAAGCTCTGTCAATATTCATGGAATGGGTAAATCTGCTCCAGCTGGGCAAACTTTCCATACATATGATGCTAAGTTGACAGGTCAGTACTGTGATTTTAAACATGCTCATTTGGTCAATCTCAATTTAGCAATGGTGTTACTGAATTACAGCCTTTAGTCAGTAAGAGCACACTTAATCGTGATGTTGTTGTTTTGTCCTTAAGAAGCAACAATAATGAAAGAGCCTTCCCTTAATGTAAATGTGTTGATTCAGCCACGTGAAAACAGTAAGATTGTTTATGTCTTTGGCTGATTTATGATTGCAGATTTTTAGGCAAACATTAATTTGTCACAGTGGTTTTAAAAGATGCTGCTACATGTTAGTATTTTATATTGATGTTCATAGTTTTTATTTCCAGATATCCTAACATAATTGGCGGTGTAATTACGCATTTTATGGAACATACCATTTATCCGAGGAATCATGAAATTATAAGTGAATTTACTGTCAGCATTTAAAAGATTGGTAAAATAAGGCCCATTTGTCTTGGCATTAAAGTGTGTGGCATATTGGGCTTTTTAAGATTAATAATGCCAATTTTTATAATGCTAGTATCTCCAGATAGATCTAAACCTCTGGCAATATTTTTATTTAACACTGATGTTCCTTTCTTTGGGAAAAAAGAAGAGCAGTTTGTAGGACATTTTTTTTCCAATCTTCCCAGAGGAATCCAATTACAGCACTGTTTGGAGATCTGCAAGATTACAGTGTATCTAAGGAAACACAATCAGAGCCTATCTGATTCCCAGCTTTGGCAGGAGACAGATTGCTGTAATGAAGTCTCTTGTTTCTTCTCTTTTCCTCACCTTTTACATGCTTTCTCCATCCCCAGTCTGTCTCCTGTCTTTCTGTTTCCGTCAGGCTCTTTTGTTGGTACTTTTTGACATGATAGTTTCTCCTAAAAGAGCCCTTGCTCCTTGAGTCTCTTCTATTTGGCTTTGTTTCTCCTCACTTTTTCTCTTCTGTCATAACTTGTTCTCTACCTCATCTTGCGTGACTGTGTCACATAGATGCTTCCACTGGGGATTACAGCTATAGACCTGAAGGTGGTGCACGTACACAGAGAGATGAGTGGGATGGGCCTAGTGGGAGCTTTTTCTCTCATTTTTCCACTTCAGTAATGAAAATATCACAGGAGACCCGGTGGGTGGCGGTGACCTTTGGAGAAGACTGCATTTTCGCCTCGCTTGCTTGCTGTTTTGTAAAATGCCTGGCCACCCGTCACACCTCACCCCCTTTCTCCACCCGTGGGCAATGCAGCTCCGTCACTGCAGTACACTGAGAGCTCCTGCACTCCTGTCTTAATATTTTATAATACACTAAACAAGATGCAGGAGGAAGAGAATAAAAAAAGCATGACAGAATAAACAAATGTAAACAAATAGTTTTATATTTTTATGTAATATTAGCATAAATTTTTTTAGGGTATCCATTTTTCTGAACTTGTATATGTGTTGTCCACATGCTTCTGTAAAAAACAAACAAACCTTTTACCCTTTGCAGTCCTGTCTTTATCCACATGCCAAACGTTGAACATTTCCCCATCAAAGATGGAGCGGCAGCAGCTTGTAGCTTTCATCATACCACCCCTGACTGCTGGTCCATAAACAGTGAACAGATGAATGCATTATTGGCACCATTATGTTGAAATGTCAGCACATCTCTGTGCCATATGAAGAGAAGAATCGCAGCATGCCCTGTCAGATATCCTCCAGGTAATGAATTGTTTCAACCGTAAACATATCTCACTCCAGTGACAGGAAATATACACTGATCTGTTTGCAGCTTCCATATATATTATGGTGTGTGTGTATGGGGGGGGGGTTCCTGTCTAGAATTCAGACTGAGGACCAATTCGTACCGTTTTGGGTTTTTAACCTTTAAAGTGAGGACATCTAATAAAAAGTAAGGACAATTTGTCCTCACTTTGGGGCACTGTCCATGAGCTCTGCTGGTTGGTTTTAGAGGTATGGTGTGAATTAAGTTTTTAGTTACGCTCAGGGTTAGGAATAGATCGAAAATGGTTAGGGTTGGGAAAAGTGTGCATAGTACAATCACTAAAATTATTCAAAGTCAATGAAGGTCCTCACTACTATCTCAGTGCAACTTTAGGGCTAAAAGATATCAATGAACAATATTTGGATTTTCTTTTTAAATTTATTTCAGGATACAAAAAAAAAAGTTCAACAACAATTCTAGAACGATTGTTGTTTAACAATATTTTTCATATAGTGCCTAAAATACATTTCTTTAAAAATGTTAAATGAGCAAAACCTACCATCTTTGGATCATTTCCTTCATTCTTAGTCAGTCGGTTCTAAGCAGAGCAATAAACAAACCTTAAACTTAAGATGTAAAAAAACCCCAAAAAACTTTTCTGTTGTTTTATTTCATTTATCACCAAGAATGACTCTTTTAAAAAAAAAAAAAAAACGTTTTCATTATTTTTTAAATATATTTTGAGGGTGTTTTCTGCTACACACATAAGCAGAAGGCAGAGACTGTCAAGCACAACAAGTAACACGTCTACATGTGGTAAAGCAGACATAACTTTATGTAGGCTTTTTAAATGTTTTTTTCTCCTCCCTTTCGTGAAGAAGGACATGACATGAGTAGTCCTGTGCCTCCAGCTGCACAATACTCTCTAGGTATTTACCTCACACATTTTTTCTTTTCTGTTTGATCCTTAGTGATCTTATTCTAGGCCAAAAATTTTATAGAAAAGATGTTTTAATAATGTGAAAACATAAAAAAAAACCCATAAAAAAAGTAAAATACTACAAATAACACTTACCATAAAGGCAACAGCTAGGTTGTACCTGTTACAATAAAAATAAAGATATAATCTATTTGATAATAATAATAATAACAATCATATGATTATAATAATGTTGATACTGTTTGTGGTGCTGGAAAATGTATATCTGCACTACTGGTTACAGATAGTGTAAGAACTGTAAATCACCACTTTGCCAATCCAGTTTGTCATATTGATTTTGTGTTAAACCTGTTTAGCTTAAACATGAGTGATCTGTGGATATTGGTCATTGCATTAATTCCCAGTTCTTTTTCTGTTGATCAATGTGTTTTAGTGTTGATCTATAAACTCCATCAGTGCAAGAGGTGGATGTAGAGGGTTGATATATATGATATCTTGTTAATATTTTCAGTTTTGTCTATAATTTGTTACTTTTATGCGCTGGTTCTGTAATATATATATATATATTATATATATATATATATATATATATATATACTCTAAGGCAGTAAGAAAAATTAGTATGTATTTATTTAGTATTTGTCTAAAAACCAACATTCTGTTATTTTTATGTGTAAATTGCTGCATGTGAAAAGACATTTAGTTCTGACCAACATCCCAGATTCCATGCAAATTTTTAAGGCCAAATTTAAGATCTCTACACTCACCTACAAAGCCATCCATAAATATCCGCTTAAAAGCATAACATACCATTCAAGGAATTATTCCTGGCTACGTATACTGCATCATATGATATTTACGAGCTAGGCTCGACATACGACTGTGTGTTGGTTGGTTGTTTCATGCTACAGATCCAGGCAGCATGTCCTCAGGGCCGTTGCGCTGAAGCCTAATGACCGAGGCCGAGCTAATCCCCCAGAGGGATGTATGAATCTCAGCTTTGTAGGGGAAAGTCTCTGATGAGGGCTTTAAAGGAATGTCACAGTGGTGTCTCCCTTTGTGCTGCCTCTGGCTCTCTGTAACCTCATCCACACACGTGCACCAATACTCCTGCAGAAATACAGCCAGACACAGAAAGGAACATGTCACTCTCACTATCTGTACTTATTCCCATCTACACAGACACACACGCACACACACACACACACCTTCTCTGGGGCCCTCCCAGTACGGGCCACAGTAATAGGCACCCTGCCATCTGGCGACCCTGTCCAGGGGGCCATAAACAATAGAGGCCAGTCAATATGGCGGAAGACATAATCAGCCCACGTGCATACATGTCCCTGTGTGTGCTGTCAATTTAACAGGGGGATTGTCTCCTAAACCAATGTTTTCTCACCCCCTGCATCCACCCCGGGGCTGTTAGGTACTGAAGCAACCGCGGGTTGCCCATGCATTCTGAATAATGTAGACATGCATATATTCAACAGTGAAACTGAGAATATTGGCCATGTAAAATTTTTTTTTTCTCCGTACTAGTGCAACATTCACTTAAGTGCAGGTTTTTATTTATGTTTTCCTTAAACAGCTGTTCTAATCAAACTTCTAATCCTCCATGCTGTCGCGAAAAAAAGGATTTTCCTCCTAGTCTATTTTTGCTTTTTTTAAAGATGGCCGACCTGAGGTAGAAACTCACTTTGCAATAGTTTAGGGTCTTTTAATAACGTGGGGAAAACTGAAATTCTCAGAGGACATGTTGATAAATATACAGACATTAAAGGAAAACTTTTACATGTTTTACATGCTTGAAAGCCATTTTTAACAGCAAAGTTGAACTAATTTATTGATCTCCTTCAGCACTGGTAAAGGGAGTTCATTAGAACTGTGGTGGATGACAGGATGTAGACCCTCAAGTAATACCTGAGTTCAGGGCCTTTTACCACCTTGGGTGACCACTGCAGCCTTAAACTATTAGGCGTTGTTTAAAACATCACATGATTTTTAGACTTTTCTTAGGCCATGTCTACACTAAGCCAATAAGCTTAAACGGGGTGTTAGATGCCTAATGTTATCCACTCAACACGAGCATTTACACCCCGTTTAAGGCCCCATGATTGCGCAATTCCGTACCAGCCTGTGCATATACACAAAAAGACGCGCGAAAGACAGACTGGTGTGTATAACCTACGTCACTGCCATCGCCTACAAAATTTAAACAAGAAGCTCTACAGCACAGTACATACCTGTGTGTCCCACCGAAGAGAACAGTGGCTGCTCAGAAGAAGAGAGAGTTTTTGATGTGGACCGACGGCGAGGTATACTTGTTACTCAAAGTAACACAAGATTATAAAGCTGTTGTCATTGTCTGTAGTGTCGCGTTGTTGTCGTCAACCAGCTTAACATTGACGTCACTTCCTTTCATTATCCAGGGAAGCTGTCCAGACCTGGTCATTTAACCGTTGAATTAAGAATTAGCCGCCCCTTTTACCCAGCTAATAGTTATCCGGCCACAGACCTTAAACATTGGCGGGTTAGTGTGGACGATAGGGGGGTGTAGACTAAATAATTCTATGTTAAAGGCATTATCCGGACAAGTGTGGACATGGCCTTAGATAAACTAAAACATACATCAGGTTCACATTTCCTTTAAAATGAGTCCAATAGGATGTTAACTTTCGAGGCAGATTCCTTGGCTCGTCACAGTGTTTTGATAATGAATGTGCAACTCACTTACGTTATGTTCACTCCTGTAGTCTTGAGTTTTTTTTCAACCTGTTTTTATTTAGAATTCACAAATTATTTGTCAATTTGCAACCTCGGAAGCAAAGGATTGGAACAGTAAAAATCTACTGCAGCAGCAGAGAGGTAAAATAAAGAATTATGATCTGTATGGAAAAACACATTTGTCCATGCTGCTCATTATGATAAACAGTAGACTTTTTTGTGTGCGGGTGCACACATTTGAAAGTACTACAGATAATGTTAACAGAAATTACCTTACATATATATTTTCGTATCACTTCTGATGTTCCGATTCCCAAACCCGCAGAATAGAAGTTGCAACAACGATGCAGTTTCTCCTATCCGCAGTCGTCCACCACTGTCCTGCAGATTCAAAAACAGCAGCATCTCTTTGTGATTTCAGAATCAAAGCAGGATCTTTTGGACGATTTTCTTTTAGGTGCAGAATACTAATAACCATTTATCCTTTGTCCCTGTTCTGTACAGCACTATGAAAAATAATTGTCATAACCAAACCCTCCCCCTCCCTCCACCTTCCCCCCAGCCTTTTATGAAAATCAGATCTAGAGAGCGCCTAATTAGGCGTGATTCACGGTAAAGGAAGGGGAAAGAGAGGAATGTGAATAAATTGAGAGCAGGAGGAGAGAAAGGAGTGACAGACTGGTGATTAATGTGAAGGCTGTGATGCACATCAACAGGAAACAAATGAAAGGATAGGGAGAGGTTTTCTTCAAAGGAAAAAAGGGGATTACAGAGTGGCCACATTTAAATCTTTAAAATATGTAGAAACCATATAGAAAAATTTGGATCTCACCTATAATAAACATATATTTCACATACACACTATTTCCTGATTAAAATTCAGACTCTGTCCTCTGACATTTTCTAAAGAATGTAACTCATCAATCTGAAAATTATCCTATAAATTAAATAAACATATTTATTGTGACAAAAAACCCCCGATGACAGGTCAGTTCTCATATTGATTTGCAACAGAATAAAGTATCACAAATACCAATTGAGATAGTTATCTTAACATTTCCACATCTACTTATATTTAAAGAGATAGATCAGGAACGAAACAATTATAAACTATCTAAAAAAAAACTGCAATAAAAAAAAAAAAGGTCAGACATTTTGCTTTTCGCAGATGATGCGGTCCTGTTGGCTTCATCTGAACATGATCTACAGCTCTCGCTGGAGCGGTCCGCAGCCGAGTGTGAAGCGGCTGGGATGAGGATCAGCACCTCCAAGTCCGAGACCATGGTCTTGACCCGGAAAAGGGTAGGGTGCCTTCTTCAGGTCGGGGATGGGGTCCTTCCTCAAGTGGAGGAGTTCAAGTATCTGGGGGTCTTGTTCACGAATGAGGGAAAAATGGAGCGGGAGATCGATAGACGGATTGGTAAGGCGTCTGCAGTTATGCGGGCGCTGTACCGGTCTGTCGTGATGAAAAGAGAGTTTTCGAATTTACTGGTTGATCTACGTTCCTACCCTCATCTATGGTCTCGAACGCTGGGTCGTGACCGAAGGAACGAGATCGCGGATACAGGCGGCTGAAATGAGTTTCCTCCATAGGGTCAGGGCCGGCCTGAGGCATAGGCAGTATAGGCAAATGCTAAGGGCGCCGCATACCCAGGGGGCGCAAGAGACGGGATAAGAACTTTCCACTGTTATTGTACTTGACACTGTAACAAATGTATCACAGTTAGAATTTACAGTTTACAGTCTACAGCTTCACATGCCATTGACTTTAACTGTTAAGTACTGCTATAATACGACCAGTGGGGACTTGAAAGGATCACACATACACTTAGCTCATGGTGTAGAACAAAACATGAGGCGCCACAAAGCAGGATGGGAAACCACCACCACCTCCACCAATCAGACTTCTTTTACCCGCCATTCGGTTTTCGTTTTTATTGCGTCAAAAAACGTTAATATGTCAAAGCGTCCCAAACTATCTGGTGCACAGGGGAGGAAGAACGTGACAAAGGAAAAAGGTATTGTTACAGTAAAGATGATGTTGATGATATTATTTTGATGTTACAGAAAGATGATGATCAATAATGCCATTAGCTATTAGCATACATGGTTAGCTAATCAATAAATAGTAGGGATGCAGCGGGAGAGGGTAAAGTACCGGACCGTTCGGTACGCCCTGCACGGGACAATCCGTCCTCCTGTACCGAGGGACTTCGGTACTGCCATTGATTTTGTGCTGGTAATTAGTTACTGCCGGCCTGACATTACCAAACTGCGCCGCTCCCAGACACAGGTGCAACAACCAGCTCGCTGTTCCCCGCTCCAGCAGCTGGTTCGCATAGAGACACGACCTCCTCTCCACACTGCGCACATCACGGAGCAGTGAGGAGCAAATAATGTACACGGGTCGGTTGCGCTTTTTTCGGACATCACCCCTGGTGTGAGGTGCTGCTAAAATTTCTCCCCGACTTGAGCGCTTTCTGCCCGGGCGGGCTCCAGCATTAAGGGGCGCCGGGTTGCGCTGTGTTCATCTCCTATTTGCGGTATGCCGGAGCGCGAAGCAAAGAGGAGATGTGCTGCGCTCCATTCATTGATGATGATGAACACACAAATGCCCTTTGAGCAGCAAGCACACAAAGAATATTCGCCACCTGTGTCAGTGTGGTCAGATGCGCTCTTTTTTAAAGAACCGGTAAAATACAGAAAACATTCTGTTAATGCGGCCCTGTGTGTGAACCATAATCCCAGAGAGACGTACAGCACGTTTATGTTGTATTGTCATGGCTTTGACACGCCCAAACCTGTAACTATGGGCGGATTAAGTTAACTGTGACATTCTGCTTTTGTTCCCACTTCCCAAAAAATATATATATTTGTTTTGGGATTTAAAAAAGCAGTCTCTTTCTGCACAAAACATGTATCGAACTGTACCGTGGCCCAAGTACCGAGGTTGTCATATGATGATGTCGTAGATGACTTTGCCTCAAGAAAATCCAGGAAAGTCAAGCTGTAGCAAGTCATGTAAGATTAAGGAGGTGGTGATGTAGTTCCTGAAGTAATTTAAGGCAGGACCAAAAACACCAATAGAGCTCTTTTAAAGATAATCTTTTAATTTTTTTTATTCAAATCCTTGTTGTATTTTTGTGCCTACTTAAAGATATTAATAGATAATTTATATAAGATAGATAGATAAGAGAAGATAGATAAGATAGATGAAATAGATAGATAAGATAAGATAGATAAGATAGATAGATAGATAGATAGATAGATAAAAGAAGATAGATAAGAAGATAGATAATAAACGATAGATAGACAAGATACTAATGTTTTATTTTGCACAGTGCCGTATTTCTATTGTATTTAAGTTAATGTCACTTGTTTACACTTTTCATTTCGGGAGTATTTAAATGTAATACTTTATGTAAGCTATCTATATTGTATTTAATATGTTGAGTTCATTTTTTTTTTATTTCTTTAATTATTATTATTATAATTAGTATTTTGAATGTGCAATTGTTTTATTTAAATAAAAGAATGTCTAAAACAAAGCTATAAAGTTTCTTGTGAGAATATGTACACTAGCAGTGCAAGTACTGTACTGCAGTGCAAGGGGGCGCCACTTAAAATCTTGCCTAGGGCACCAAATTGTTTAAGGCCGGGCCTGCGTAGGGTGGCTGGGCTCTCCCTTAGAGATAGGGTGAGGAGCTCTGTCATCCAGAGGGGGCTCAGAGTAGAGCCACTGCTCTTCCACATCGTGAGGAGCCAGTTGAGGTGGCCCGGGCATCTGGTCAGGATGCCTCCTGGATGCCTCCCTGGTGAGGTGTTCTGGGCACGTCCCACCGGGAGGAGACCCAGAGGAAGACCCAGGACTCGCTGGAGGGATTATGTCTCCCAGCTGGCCTGGGAACGCCTCGGGATTCCTCCCTAGGATCTGGCCCAAGTGGCCGGGGAGAGGGAATTCTGGGTCTCTCTGCTAAGGCTACTGCCCCTGCGACCCAACTCCGGATAAGTGGAAGAAGATGGATGGATGGATGGTCAGACATTTATCTGAATGCTAATAATGTTCCTCTAGGCTGTTGTCACATTTGAGTTGGATGGCTATGTAGACAGAGACCAATGATTATTTAGACAGCACTTAAGATATGTATGATAAATGTTAGATATATAAATTAAATTTTTTAAATATTACAGAGATTTAAGTAACGTTAGATTTAAAAAAAATCTAATAGATATTTAAATCTGAAATGCTATACAAGGTTAGGTATTTTCCCCTAACATGCCCACTTTTCACGTTCTGGCCGGGGCATCCAGGTTGTGTGTGTGTGTGTTAAAGACTGATGAAAACATATTGAGTGGTTATTATTTTTAAGAACAATATTTTATTCAATTGACCAGTGCAATGCATGGAATTCGACAACGTTTCTCTCACCCGACGTTCTCCCTGAGCTGCCGGCTAGTGGATGGTTCTCATCCGTTCATAGACTGAACAGACACCACCTTGCCCTGTGCTGTGTTGCAAATACAAGGTACAAGGTATCAAAGAGCAAGTGTAGCTTTACAGACAACTGAGCTGATACAGCTTGCATGTGTGTTTCTATGTGTGACAAAAGTGCCAAGGATCCTGTAGGTCCACATTGACACAAAAACGATGTAAAGTCTGAGCAAAGGGAGATTTAATCTATAAAATGACTGAGGAGGATGAAGATGACAGCTAAACTCAGACTACACACTTTATCTTTGGCGGCTGCTGCTTTTTACTTTTATTGCTATATTCAAAAGAAAAATACTTGCTTACTCAGATATTATTTCATACTTCTGTTTCATTTTTGTCCAGTATACATTTTTTAACTCATTTTTGTACTTGTGTAAGCCCATCTAAACTTTGTTTTTTAACTGTTCATTCTAACCAAATGGAAAACTAAAACTTTAAATATGTTTAAATCAAAAGTCTTCAAAATAAAACACTTGGCCCAGTCCTGAATCACTTTCAGGAATAGGACAATCTTCCCCTTTTTTGGAAATCAAAATATGACTTACTTCTATTTGCAGCACGTTTTACAAAAGAAGATCATTGATGGCGCTCCACCTCCTAACTCTGTTTCCCATGAAAGTAATAATCTGTCTCAGTGCAATTTGTTTTGCCATGTGTTTCTGCAAAAGCATGTTTATCTACTCAGAGGTGGAAATATAAACTGTACTGAGTTTCCCACCCAGAATGTCAAGCTGACGCAGTAGATGTCAAATTGTTCCAGCATTAAATTAAAGTTTCATCGTCCCAGCAGAGACAAACATGAGAAACATAACAATAGTGTATTCCTGTGTCAAATGTTACATAAAACATCATACGCATGGTATGTGTATATCTCCTAATATAAACCTTGTATTTGTTTTTATGATGTGGTCTGAAACGTTTACTTATTTAAAGGAGCATGGGGGAGGATGAAGAAACGGAACTCACGGCGACGCGACCGGTGCTGCGAATAATTGTAGCCACTAGCACGGGGAGCATGCCCTATCTCTCCACAAAAAATAATTAAAATAAAACCTCTTCACATACAGTCAGACCACTGTGCATATACTGGTATTATGAAAAAGGAGCACCATGTTGAGCATCGAAGTAAGTAAGATCTTCCTTTGGTCCGCAGATTTTGTGTGCAAACATCAATTTCGCAGGGGAACAGACATTCCAATGGGGAACCAAATTGGATGCAGCATAGACGGCTTTGTTACTACACAAATACAAAAAAATACCATTACCTGCTAAAGTAGTATTTCTGCTTATTGGGCTGTAGGTCCAATGAACCCGGGGCTCGATTTGTTAAATGTCTGGTCTGTAAGCAGTAGTACACAGCAGCTCTTGCATGGTTACAGCTGATGCCACTGCATGCTAGATCTCTCAAATTATCGGTGAGGTCATATCATTTTCATGTCAAGCTCTAAACACGTCCTTTAATGTTTCTTACCTGGGGTCTCATTTTACTTATGCCTAGTAAGTTTCTGATCTATCAAACTTGGGAGTATGCACAGCTGCATGCAATTTCCACTTTATAAATCAGACTGTTCATAGAAATGTGCTCAGCTGTTTTTGGATCATATCTCGCCTCCTACACACCCACTTTCTACCATAAACAGTCAATGCAAACTGTGTAGTGAATATTCTGCATGACTTAAGATTGCTATTATAGGTTTCACAGGTAACCACGGCAACCACGAGGCGGAGAAAGCAATTCCACAGAGACAGCTGCAGGCATGTGGAGATACAGATGACAATTTTATTTCATTTAATCAATGTTGATCTATATGGAGCTTTACACAGCTAAAGGAGACCGAAGTGCTTCACTTCAAAAGACAAAAATCTAGTTACAAAAAGAAAATGTGTAACAAGAGCAAAAAATAAAAACTTAAAAATAATAAAGAATAAAAGCAGCAAGAGATAAAACAAATAAGAACATTAAAATTGAATTTTCAATTATATGATTACTTCTGCTAGTGACAATAAGACTGGAATAAATTCTAATTTAAACTGATAAAACTAAATTACACCAGAACGTAATAAGTTTTATCACTCCCAGATATTTAAATCGTGAAGGTGCACTTTAAGTCTACTATAATCTATGCAAAATGTTGATTTGGGGTCATAAAAATAAAATGAAGAGCTGTAAGTGACAACCTTGATGCAGCAGCGTGCCCGGCATAAAAAAGAAGAGCGGGGGAAGGGATGCATGGTTCCAGTGTGTCGGTAGATCTAACACCGGGTCAAGTTCAGTACTTAGATCTGCTTTAAGGCTTCCCCTATTCAGATGCTTCCAGTAGCTGATCTTTAATGAGTGCCAGTGCATCCATTGTGCAGCATGATGCAGGAGGCATGCTGCAGCATATCTGTACTTCACACATGCAACAATACATGCGATTACTATATAATCTGAAGACATACGTATGAACGTAATTGTTAAATGCAATTTATGCAGGCTGCCCTGCAGTTGACAAGCTAAATGTTTCTTCACTTGAAAATTGAAAAGGTGGGAGTGGACCGGATTCACCTGACAAAGTGCACTGTGCTCTCCTAAAACCAAACCATTCAGCAATTAAAAGCTATCTAGCTGGCTGGTTGGCTGGCTAGAATTTTTTCCCCCACCAATCAGCTGTGCTCTGCCTCTTTAGCTGCTTTACAAAGTTACAGAGAAAATGCTGTGAAAATAAGATAATCTTTAATCTTTTTCTTTGCGATTCATCTCATGAAAAAGTAAATAATCAGGTGAATATTTAACGTCGCTGTGAGGCAACTGTTCCAACGTCACCTTAGGATGAAGATTTAAATTTAGCACTTTTAAGGGAGACCATTTTTCTTTGGCTATTTATAATACCAAATCCATAGACTACTGCTGTTCATTATATCGCCTTCTACCTGCGGCGTGGATTGAGATAACTTAAAAGTTCGGAACAGTTTTAGGCTTTGTAAAGAAAATAGAGCAGAGAATAAGAAACTGAGTACCAAGCCTGAAAACAATAGGAAAGAAGGAAAAAATATTTGTTATCAACTGTAAGTGCAACTGTAGTAAAACTCTGAAAACATTAAATTATTTGTAAAACTACAAGGGAGGTACAATTGTTCAGAATTTTTGCAAAAGGATGTTAATGTTTGGGATGGCACGGTTTCTTTGAGTTTATGCTGTTTTATAAACAGAAGAAGTCAAGACTGGAGCTTTGAATATGCCTTGAAACTGTAATTATTGTAACCCAGTTATTGCTTTAAATGTAATAAATAAATATAATAATGCAAAACTAAGGGCACCACATAATATTTGAAAGAGAAAAGACAATAAAAAAAAGAGATCCTCCAGGATTTTGCTACACTTTTTTGTGATTGTTGCGACCTAAAGTGCCCGATGTTGTGTCAGCTTTTGTGAAAAGTTGCAATGTTTTTTATGTGAGATTGTATTTTGTTTTTGCCAAATTACATGAATATTGTTTTTAAACATCCATAAAATAAGTTACATTCTGAAATTATAATTCTACATTATGCTGTTTTGGTTACTAGGCCCAAGTGGCGACTGCAACCTTCTGCTTCGAGCATGTCCAATTCATATGCTATGAGTCCAGCTGTATTATGGATTAAAACAACATGTAACATTTTATAACCAGCCTTACAGTCGGACCAGCTTGAGGTGCAGACTGGTTAGCTTAGCAGACTGAGATGAGAAAGCTCAGTGAGTATCAGGGAAGTGAGGGAACCCCTAACAATTCAAGCACAAGAAGCTCAAAGCATAAAAACAGATTTCATTTTTAGGCAACTAGCATACAGAAAAAAATAATAATTTAAGATTAAAAAATAGATTAACATGATTAAAAAACATAGTGTGCTAAAAAAGGCTATAATTGATTAATCGCAGTTAACGCAATCATTTGACACCCCTAATTTTTACCCATCTTTTTTTTTAAATTATAGTATATTTAATAGTAGTAATTTTCATTCATTTGAATTAGTATTAAATCCAAACAAGCTGAACAGAAAATCCACATAATACCGTGAAACATCAAGCAGATTATTACAGCTAACTTTTCTCCACAGTGACTAAAACACTGACTGTGGCCCCAGTAACTACATTTAGTACAATTGAACCATCACACTTAAAATACGAACATTTTGCCTGCTGTGACGTGAATGTACAGTCTCACAACTTGGTTCTGTTCTTAAGGCCAAATCTGCACTCTGCTGCCCAACTAGAGATTGACAAGCGACCTTTCAGCAAAAGTTTAAAATGAGGGAATAATTTTTCTAACTGAAGAGATCATGAGTAGGAAAGACTCTTTAAACCAGTGCTTCTCAAATGGTGGGGCCCGCCCCCCCGGGGGGGAGGAGAGGGGTGGTCGGAGGGGCATCAGATCACCCCCACCCCCACGTGCCTCCTGGGAGCCGAGGCTTTTATTCATACTTTAACTGTGATTAAGCCTCCAGTCACTAGGTGGCAGCAGTTCTCAAACTTATCAACAAGCTGTCTGTTCAGCGCAGCAGAAGAAGTCTACTCAGACAGATCTGAGAGACAAAAATGTTCTCTAATCCACGCTGCGGGAAAGGGAGATGGAATCGCGGAATTTAACAACTAAAAATGGACTACACAAACGCCGTTCCTGTGGGAGCGGGAGCCTGTAGTGATCTGGCGGCTCCCGCTCCTGTAATGCTGCCTGTTTGCTGTTACCAGGAGGTCGGCCCGCCTCTCCATGCAGACAGACTTAACCGGCCCGCCATAGCAAGAAAACTCACAGAACCACAGACGCCCCCAACTATGGGGGAAAATTCCTGCCATTTATCAAGAGAATACAATTACAATTTGGGAGAGGATCATTCTGTCTTCTCCTACAAAACCTGTAATGCTTGCACTCAAAACTTTTGCTCTTTCTCAGATATTCTCTGTTCTCTCTCAAATTTTATGTTTCTCACTCACAGATTTTCTCCACTCTTGCAAACTGTATCTCTACGTAGATCAAAACTGTGCTTATGAACCTCTCTTCTCGGCTTGCGGATTCTGTGCGCTCGCTCGCAGATCGAGAAGTGTCATTGCCTAGCAACTGTTCCAGCCAATAGAATGAGAGTTCTCCTTATATGGTTGCAGCCTGCTTTAGGGTGCGTTTGTTTTCTGCTGTCTGTTAGCCTGCGCCTACAGGTTACTGTGCTGCCCTCAGAGCTATGTTGGTATCATCCATTGCTAAAGCACGTTTTGTTTGTTTGCTTTTATAAGCTGCATGACTGCTGCGTACTGAAGATAGAGGAAAGAAAGTTATTCTTAGCAGATAGGATTTGGGAGAACTACTGCCCCGTACTGCTTTTTCACGTCTATGAATGTGCTGAAAAACACATTTATCCTGTTACATGTGGATGGAGATTTTTTTTTCAACAAGCGGAGGAGAATCTTCGTTTAAAAAAAACAAAAACGGCTATATGTGGACATTGTCGGTATTGTTTGGTCAATTCAGAATCATCCAGAGTGTCCAACACATTACATCTGGCTGCAGCCATTTTGGGAATAGGTCTTAGGGAATTAGGAATCCTCTTGACTTCTTTTAAGGACTCCCAGACTTAGGAGCCACTTTTTGGCCTAAAAGTGGTTGTGAATTACTTTTATCTTAAGAAACTAGGAGTCCTAAATTTAGGAGTGACACGCCCATATATTTTAGGAGTCCTACCACAAGTCTGTGCTGAACATATACCCGAAGTGAAACATTATTATTTGTGCCATAGATGTTTCAGCTTCCACCAGTTACTGAGAGATGATGAATGAAGACATATGTAACATCTAAAATGGAAGGAACTACCAAAAACTGTGTTTCTTCCTTTTATCATTTTTTCAGTGTTCTCTGGTATGAAAGAATGCTGTCTGAGAAAGGTTCTGTGAAAAAAAAAGAAATAATTCCCAGTCTATTTCAGTTTGTGCCAGTTCAGTCTGGGAGTGGGGGCTTGGTCATTAAGATTAATCACCTGTAAATTTCTGTCCTCTGATTGAGTTACTACAACCCTACTCTTACGCTGTCTCTGTTTACTAAAATCAGTAACATGAGACCAAAATGGCGCCAGTAGTTAGGCTTAGATGGAGTTTACCACCCAGTTTAGGCAGCATTACTGAACAAGATCGGACTCTGACGTGCAAAGAAGACCTTTAACTTTGTTTACAAAAAGTCCAGAGACAAAAACGTCCAACTTTGTGGTTTGGCTACTAGAAAAGAACTGGCATATTCTGAAAACAAAAGACAACACTATTAAGATTAAATTAGAGTAGAACTGGCATGAAATTCCCCGCAACGTTTGGGCCCTTTAATTCAGCCTTGTTGTAGAATTGCAGGTGTGACGAGGTAGCAATTCTGTAAGCATTAGCACTGAACGGCCAGGTTTCGGAGGGCGGGGCCTAGGCTATGCGCTTCTGTGGTCAATGAGTCTCTAATGATATCTCGAATGTTCAACTATAATATAGAATCTTTTTTCCCCAAAATAAAAGTATCCTAGCACCAATGCTACATAAACAAACTGGGGTATTAGCTGTGAAGCTAATTCTGAAGGTTAGCTTTGAAGCTAATTGAAAAGCGAACAACTCAAAAAATGCCACAATGTCTACTAACAGCTGAAGGACATTATTAAGGAAATATGCTTACTTGTACAGGGATATTTGCTGGTTCACGGAGAGTTGGTATTAATCCTGGTAGAAGTTTAAGACCATCTGCGAATCCACTGCTGTATTGTCCCAAGTTGGAAAAACAGTCATCCTAGAAATGTTTGCCACAAACTACCACACGCTTCGGCAGTCGGTCGGGCACATTCCCTGCATACATAAAATCTATCCACAATCTTTTCAGTGGCTCAGAAGTGGGGAAGACAAAAAAGATATCTCTCTTTTGTACACCCAGGTACAGTGCAGTTTAGATGTGGTCTGGACTCCAGGCTGTTGGTTTGTTGTTTGCCTGTTACCGTAGCTCTCTGCGCCACGGAGGGAGGGACTTGCAGCGTGTAGTTCGGGGAAGGGGGTAATTGGCTGGAATTCAACACGTAATATGCCGAAACGTGTCGTCATATTCCGAACTGCCAAACAGCCCGTTTCTGAGTGCTAATTTCACTATGTAGGCAGACATACCCCAGAACAAAGAAAAGACCAATCAGTAATTTTAACCCCTTAGGGGCCGTAGGCAGGCTGGAGGAGCTAAAAGATATGACCAAAAACCTCAAAAAATGTCATGCCAGGTCCACTTTAAGTATTTTCATTTCTAAAATAATGAGTAATGTTAGGTCCTTTTATATAATTCATAAGTACAGGACATGTTGGTCTTTCTATCCCTGATTGCATTCAAAAGAAAATAGCCTTTAAAAAAAAGGCTACATCCACACTGCAGGTCTTGATGCTTGATTCTGATTTTTTTATTAAATCAAATTTTTGTGTATGGTTGTTTACACTATAGGTAAAATGTGACAGCAAAAATGCTCCAGTGTGAACAGTTCATGACCCTAAAGCGGCCTGCATGCAATTCCTGCACAGTTGTTACTGGCAATATTTTCACCAATCAAGTTCAAACCCTAACTGTCTATTGAGTGGCTCAGTCTCTAGTATCCACCATGTTTGTTCAAACTTTGCCTCTACCTATGTGGTTATTTAAGCGTGTCTCATGTCAGTGACGTACAAGATGGATTCATGCCACGTGACTCCTGGGACTGAAGTCGCTTCGAGAATTGTCAGATGTTTATCGGAGAGTGACCCAGGTTTTGATTTTAAATAATCGGATTTGTGACAGTGTCATAATAAAATCAGATATAAGTTGAATACTTGCAATAAAAGTTAGATTAGATGCAGTTTTGCATGCAGCTTGAATGTCTCCTAAGATAAAAACAAACATACTCTCAGCTGATTTAAGCATGGAAAGTATCAGATCAACACAAAATGTGTTAATTCTTTTCTAAAACCTTCACATACTGTAGCAATACAGTAATTAAACATACTACTCCAGAAGCAGAGTTAGTTTCATCAGTGTTACTTCTTGAACTTTAAAAAAGAACAGCACAGCTTGGATTATATTATAGTGATTGGAAGAGTAAAGTTTATTTTGAGTTCATACTCAGTTTTAAACCGTTTTTACCCTGAAAGAGATTATTCACATGATGAATGCTGGTTTGGAAAACAATTCTTGCTAAACAAATGTTATTGAATATTGTCAAACAAAGCAAATGCAGAGTTTATATGCAATAGTTGTATATATCATTGCCTCTTATACAGTCATCATAGTAAGCAATGTGCTATTAACAAATGTACTTCCACAGGGGTAAATCATTAAGTTGTTTGCCAATAACCAGTAAGCATTTCAAAGCATAAAAGTTTTAGCACAAAACTGACCAAATATTCCAATTGATGTGTGTCAGTTTCTGCCATTTGACCTTTGTTTGGAAATAATTTTAAAAGTGGAAACTATGGCTACAGGTGAGTTTTACCTTTATTGTCGGAACACTAAACAACAATGCCCACCGGTCCATTGTAATGATGAAGAACATGTGGATACATGAGTATTTTTCTAGTAGTGTGCACTACCTCTGTGTCCCATATAAAAACCCATTATTTCTGTGATCACGGCAAACTTTGGCTGAGTGCATTCGTTAAGCGTGCATCTCTTGTGCTGTCAGCTCCGGGGAGTGATCAGTGTTCCTTTTCTAGGTCACTGGTTATGTGATGCTCCGAGCCACTGGGAGTCCCCTCATATTCCAATTCCCACTCCACAGGAGAAGCCAGCTATGGCTCCAATTAAACTGCTCTCCACTGGCTACACCCATCGTCATCGAATTTGGAGCAGTCATCTCACATGCAGATGTCTGCTCTCACACTCTGTACCCACAGTCCCTAAAGATGCCAGGAAGAGACATGAAAAGATTGTTTCCTGATTGCCGGCAAGAGGAAAAAGGGGGAAGGCTTTTTGAAATATTTAATAGCGAGGCGGCCTTGGTGTAATGAGGAGGTTTTGTTTTGCTTTATATTTGATGCTGGTAAACTTCAGCGGTACACAGGTCTTCCATTTAAATCACAGAGATGTCAGACACAATGAGAATTCGCCATGAATCAGTGCATGAATTTTTCAAGACGAGTACGACTGGGAGAGAAAAGAAGAATGAGTACATGGAAACTAGTGGTGAGGGAAAGGTCTAATTTAGACAGGGAGCTACTGTTTAGTTTAGGGATCAGACCATTCATCATTAAAAAACCTTTCCACATTAGGTTTACAATGTGTGCCAGAGCACTGATTTTATGTTCATGCTAGGGGTAAGCTTCGCCTGGACAAAGACAAGCCAATTAAATTATTTTTCTTTTTCTCTCTTGACTTTTCCCTAAGAGGTCACCACAGCAAATCATCTGTCTGCAATTCAACAACCAACAACGGTCCACTTTCCACTGTGACCCTGTAGGTCAACGATATTGGTGGTGGCTTCAACCTATCGAGTCCATTTTTTAATGTAAATGTTTTATTTGAGTCAGGCTGCACAATGGCATAGTTTGGTAAACGTATTGTATTGTATTGGACCAGAAGCTCTGAAAAAGAAACTACTTAGTCAGCCCCTTCACCTGGACGGCATTAAATTAGCCTCCAGTAATAAAGCAAAAAACCTCGGTGTCATTTTTGACCAAGATATGTCTTTTAGAACTTACATTAAAGAAGTCTGTAGGATTTCCTTTTTTCACCTTAGGAATATTGCAAAAATTAGAACCATCCTGTCCAGGAATGATGCTGAAAAACTAGTCCATGCCTTTGTTACTTCAAGGCTGGATTACTGTAACTGTCTATTATCAGGTAGTCCACAGAATACAATTAAAAGTCTTCAGTTAGTTCAAAATGCTGCTGCTAGGATTCTGATGAATATTAAAAGAAGAGATCACATTTCCCCTGTTTTAGCTTCTCTTCACTGGCTCCCAGTAAAATCTAGAATAGAATTCAAGATCCTCCTTCTGACATATAAAGCCCTTAATAATCTAGCTCCATCATACATAAGAGACCTGATTGTTCCATATGTTCCTAACAGAGACCTTCGCTCTCAGACTGCAGGTTTACTGGTAGTTCCTAGGATTTCTAAAAGTAGAATGGGTGGCAGATCTTTCAGCTATCAGGCTCCCCTCCTATGGAACCGGCTCCCAGGGTTGGTTCGTGAAGCAGACAATTTGTCTATCTTTAAAACTAGGCTAAAAACTTTCCTCTTTGACAAAGCTTACAGTTAGAGATATGTTTATAGGTAGTTAGAGTCAGGTCAGACAGGTAGATAGGAAGAGACAGGTTAATGTTAGTAGTCAGGCAGAGTGTCAAAAGTTAGGAAGAGATAGGAAGAGGTAGAGTAGCTAGGTAGAGATAGATTAATGTAAGCCAGGTAAAGATCCGGAGCCGGTCGCGGCTTACCGCCGCGGAAGAAATGCGCCCCACAGGGGCCAGCCAGCGCCGGAGAGAGGTCCCTCAAGGGGATCCTCCCGCACAGTGCGGCCGCCCATTACCTGCCGGGTTGAATCCCCCGGGCAGACTGTGCGGACCCCACCCGTTTATCTCTTAAACGTTTCTCGCCCTCTTCAACTCTGTCCTCTCAGTTCTGTCTATTTTTCCTTAAGATAGTTGTCGACTATCGGTCTCGTGCCGGTATTTAGCCTTAGATGGAGTTTACCACCCACTTTGGGCTGCATTCTCAAACAACCCGACTCCGAGAAGACCCCGGCATGACGGGGGCCGTTACCGGCCCTACACCGTCCACGGGTCAGGAGGACTCAGACAGAGTGTTGGTAGCCAGGTCTCCTAGTAGCTAGGAGACAGGTTAATGTTAGTAGCTATGCTGCTTTAGGCTAGGCTGTTGGAGGACATTATTAGGGTCTGTTCCTACTTTCTCTCCTACTTCTCCCCAACTGCATGATGTGCTGTCAATTCAAGCACTAACCTGTTTTCTATTATAGTAGGTGCTCCGGATTAGCCCTGCTTGACGACCCTGACTAAGATGGCATTGCAGTGACGGAAAATTCTCCACGTCCTGCAACAAACTTGTGCATCGGTTCTGTTGCTCTTTCTGTGTCTCTGTTGTGTATTCTCCAAGCCACAGACGGTCGCGGCAGATAACCGCTTGTGCTGAGCCTGGTTCTGCCGGAGGTTTCTTCCTGTTAAAAGGGAGTTTTTCCTTCCCACTGTCGCTGCATGCTTGCTCAGTATGAGGGATTGCTGAGAATTCCACGACGCAATCTTCTGTGGTTCTGTAATTTCTACACTAAACATTGTATTGTAATAACTCTTTTTGTAAAGTGCCTTGAGATGACATCTGTTGTGAAATGGCGCTATATAAATAAACTGAATTGAATTGAATTGAACATCTAAAACCTTTCCAAAATGAATAACAATGAGATGATTTAGGGTCTTTGTGCATGGAGTTTGAATGTTCTCCCTGTACATGTGTGGGTTACATCGTGGTACTATGGCTTCCTCCCACATTCCAGAAACATAACTGTTTGGTTAGCTTGTCTGTATAAATTGCCCTCAGGTATGCGTGTGCATATGCATGGTTATTTGTCCTGTGTGTCTCTATGTTGCTCTGCGTTGGACTGGCAACCTATCCAGGGGGTACCTTGCCTCTACCCAATGACTGCAGGAGATAAATAGGTATCACATGCTCTTTCTGACAAAACTCTCTGCATTTATTTGTACTTGAGACTGGCGCAAGGAATCATTAGCAAGTATCTACTGATATCTATGAGATTCTGCAAACATTTCTGGGCTGTACTGTCAAAGTCTAAACAAAATGGAATTTGGTTTATGAAAACATACAATCCTTTGCGGTTCAGAATACTGTTCAGGTTTCAGTTTAGCCTAAATTATCACTGTTGTCATACTTAACAATTTTGTATTTTTTAACACGATAATCTTTGCAGCAGGCTGTCCTGCAAATTCAAAAATACTTCACAGGGTGAAATTAAGTGTTGTTGTAGCTCATACTAATTAATTCTTTAAGGAGTTGTTGTGGATCATGATGGCTGTAGGAAGGAAGGATTTCCTTTAGCAGTCTGTGTTGCAGCGAAGCTGAAGAAGCCTCCAGCTGAAGACATTCTTTTGTTGTAGAATAGTATCATACACAGGATGTTCAAGGTTGTCTATATATTTATTTTATTTTATGAAGAATCCTTCTTTGCACCATCATGCAATATTAGAAATTCATCATGTTGAGTTCATAGAGAAGAGTATTATAAATTGCAGACACGTAAGTTGCAAAAATGTCAATTTTAAAACACTTTGTCTCTTTTTGCAAAGAGCAAATCAGTATTTTATTTCACTGTCAAAAAAAAAAAAAAAAAAAAATCATTCATTATTGCTTTTCCTGTCTGTGTAAGTCTAATATGTCAGGACGTTGCTAATGTTAAGCCTCCTGAGGCCTTAATGTGGCGAATCCATGGTGCATACCTACGTTTAAGAACAGCTGAATTGTAGAACACCAGAGGGGCAATAATTATCCATATTATGTTATAAATCTCGTATTATGTTTTAAATTTCTTATCCAATATTATGTCTTAAATCTCTCATCCATATTATGTTTTAAATAAGTATCCAATATCAGTGGCGGCTGGTGGAATTTTCTCCAGGGGGGGCTATGATGATGGTTAGATATTAGTGTTGTGAAATGATAATTTCTTTAACCTAATTAATTAAGGGATAGCTGTGAATTAATCCCAACTAATTAACATTCCTAAATTTGAATAAAAAAGTAACATTTTTCAAGGACAAATCCAATTGCCACAGCTCTTTCTAATAGAGATTAGTAGAATTTTGTTTTTAACTCCACAATCATATTCACACATTGACTACATACATTCGTACATTGACACATCGATCTTTTAACCAGTTGCTAAGGCAAACTAACTGACTAAAATTTTCTGTGTGTAAAGATGGATGTTTCTTAATCATACGGTATTGGACAATCCTAAGCGTCTTCTTAATAGGACTATCCCACGACGACAATAATTTCAGTCAGAGGCTTCAACAGTTTCTCTAGAACAGACTGCTACTGTAGAGGAGGAAACACTGAGCTGTCTATAGAGGTACTGGTTCAGACTGGGATCACTCTGTTAACACTGGGAGAACCTGCCAGAGGTCCACTTAAAGCCAGTCAGAATATGAGAAGATGTGGTGGAGCAAAAGCTGTTATATTTATTTTGCTCCTTAATAATTCCACACAGCTGCTGATACACGGTTGGGTGATATAAATGTGAGGAGGGAGATGATGTGTGTGATGTCATATGAAAAATAAGAACAAATGCAAGGTAAGGCAGAAATAACCAAAATATATGAATAAACTTAATATTTGGATAGCAGCAGCTGTGTTAAGTATCAAATAAATCAAAATTAATATAGATTTATTAATAAAATGTCACAATTTACTTTTTTCCAAAATGTAAACACTCAGCAGATAAACTATCCAAGTCATCAATCTACACAATAGGAATACATGCACTTATTCTGAAGTAGCGGCGTCTGCACTACAGCTACTTCCGCTTAATCAGTTAGCACTAATTTAAGTCAGAAAACATCACTTTAACTGAATAATGCGCATTTTTAATGCAGCGATGCCTTTGTTTGTCTCCAACTCGGCGGTTTGACCTGTTTATCAGCCGCGCTGTATGACAGACGTCCGTGACGTTGTTTGACTTCAGCCGCTTCAGCCCCACAGCTGGAGGGGGACGATATGTAAGCCCCGCCCCCTCAGGGCGCACCTCTCCTGCGCCCCAAGGCGTCCTATCTTTTGTATTGAAGACGAGTTACTGCGCATGTACAACTTATAACGAGAGTCTATGGGAGACTTGGGGCAAAGTTTTGCGCCCCGAGGCGGAAATACGTCCTCAATCAGACAACACAACGACTACTCAACTGCCCTTAAACTATTAAACATTTATCTTACACATCTAAAAGAAAATATACATATATTTCGAAATATTTTTATATTATAAAAATTATTTTCCACTTTTATTCTAGGTAATGTGGAAAGTTGTCAGTGGTGGGGCGACGCCCTAGCGCCCTCTATTGGCCAGCCGCCACTGTCCAATATTATGTTTCAAATCTCTCATCCATTTATGCTTTGAGTCTTTTTTTTAAAAGTGCCTTTTATTAATGCTTTTATGTTTAGTATAATGTGTGTTCAAGCAACAGAAATATATACTCTGATAATTAAGTGTGCTTGCATAACAACATATGTTAACTGATGTGCCTTAGAAAAACATTTTGTAATAATCTAGATGCTGAACTGTGGAAAAAGATTTTGCAATAACTATGAAGATGATATGTGATAAGGATGTGGTTTTGTTTCTTCTTACCAAGATGTATTTGTAAATGTAGAGAAGGGTGATAATGTTCCATCCAAAAGGTCACCCATCTCTGAGTTAGTGGAAAATGTATAAAAACCTCACTTTGATATAACAACTGCATCAAGAAGCCTGCATGTGGTTGGCAGGTCAAAAGGTAACTCTGTTTCAGAGACGAGGGAGATCATTTTGGAGAAGAGTCAACCATCTATGAGAAACCACAAGATTGATGTTGATGGACTGATTCTGTGAAACTGTCTGTGCACATGTCTGCAGAAAAATAAGACACGACCCACCTCAGAGAGCAGCCTGTATATGTAATGACTGAACAAATGTATGTCAGACTTTTGGGGGATTTATACACTGAGATTGTTAGACTCAGATGGTTAGAACTTGGACTGTTAGACTTTGAGACTTTTAGACTTTGGTTTTCCAGCTGTTACTATTGTACGCTTTTGATTTTTTGTATTGTAATTCTTTTTTGAGTTAAGATTAAACTTTTTAAATTTAACTTCCTTTTCCAAACAAGTCTTTTTAGAGAGTATTAACTTAATTCTGTGAGGAAGTCACATAAGGACCCCTGTATTTGGGGTCTCCGATATATGATCGGCCTGGGGATTGACCAACACTTCAGCTAAGAACTTATCAGACGGCAGTGTTAACCGTCATAGGGGGTTCGGGAATTCTAAAATCCAGGGACAAGGAGACAGAGGTGCTTCTTAACTTTTCATTGTGGCCGAAGTCAGATGATAAGAAACCCACCCTGGGACCTAGTTAGCCCGGCCACGCAACTGTGACACCGGACTGGTAAGTCAAGCATTTTAAATTTGCTCAACTCTGCGAGCGCCAGGTTCTGAAGAGGTTTTGTGCTTCTGTCCTCGTATTGTGACAGTGAGTCAAAAGCCCACAACTCCAGAATCAGCCTGCGAGACGTGGAGCGGCCGCATACAACCCGGCCGAGAACCTTCTCAGTGAAGCCTGTTTAAACAAACATCTGTCATGAATAGAAGCATGGTTATATAGAAGGTTGTGTAATCTCTTTTTAGTTCAGGGACACGAATTGGACAATCTCTGAAGAGGTCATTTAGATGGGTAGAGCTCAGGGTAGCTTTTTGACTACATCTATTGCACCTGCATATATGTAAATATAAAATATATGTATTACTTAGAAGGTTATAAGTCTAAACTCTTCTCAGTATCCGGAGCTGAAACGAGTTGTAGAGAACTGTATAAGTAACCAGAACGGAGAAGTTTTTACTATTCTAGGACAGAGAGGACGTAAGTCAATAGACCGAAATAGTTAGGGGGTGTTTACGCACATTTTCTAATTAAGTAAGTTGCGACCAAAAGCTCTGTTCTGTATGCAAAATTATATTCGTTATAGAATCTAAAATATACGCTTTAATGCGAATATAGTGATTCCTACTCGGTGACTGACAAGGGGGAAGTAAGCCAATATATGTTGTAGAAAGAGTCAGGGGGCAATACGTAATTCGATGGTTAAGTATGCTGAAGCTGAAGTAGTCCTACTTTGGTCAGTTATGGAGACTAGAGGTGTGTAAAGTAAGTCTGTTGTAAGAGCCGAAAGATCCTCTAATAAAATAGGAGTACAAACCTAAAAATCTGTCTAGCTAATTATCGCCTATTGAAGGTTAACTCAAAATAGTTTCCCTTTATAATAATAGGCGTTTAATTTAGTTACCGCTGGTTGAACACTAAGAATATTGGACCTGACCCCTGCTTTCGAGTAAGCTGCGCATAATGTAATAGAAACATTTTACTCATGAAATCAGCAGTGTGTCTCTTCCCTCCGGGACCATTTTAGACGCGTATCACTCATGAAAGCGTTCCACTCAGCTCGTTCTAGGATATCATAGAATCACAGGAGAATTGTAGGTGCATAACTTAAAGGGTAGCATGTGTGGGAAAAAAGAAGTAATTCTATGTTCATAAGTAGCATAAATTCACCATCCACTCCCAGAACTACAGCTGTTTCTGTCTATGCCTTTTCATTTTTCATGTTGTTCTGGTAAAAATGATCACTGGTATCATATAAACGGGGTGATTTTCCACTTCAAGTATGAAATTCTAGTTGTCCATGATAAAATCCTACAAATTAGACACACAGATAAAGTGACTTCGACCGTGGTGTCACAGGTAGTGACGGTTCTTTTGTGTGTGTGTTTTTTCATAGTCAAGCAATTGGAAATCTACACATGTCCTTTATGTTAAAACTTCTGTGTGTTTTACTTTGCTCCAAGGCATGATTTCCTGTCTGGTCTGAACTAGCTGAGCTTGAGGCTAGAAGCACAGCATAAGCCTGCCACAAATGATTCCTGAGGAGTGATGATTCCAGGAGTTTTTCTTTCAAGACGAAGAGCTCCTGCACACATTTTTTGTGAAGTGTGGAAAAAATATCAATAAATGTTGCTTTGAAAGAGTATTGAAAGAGAAAGAGTTACATAACTACATTATGCATTACCTGCACCACAAGCTCCTGAAGGAGAATGTCCTGCCATCAGATGACCTGGAAAATCCACCAGAACAATGTGCTGAATCACAACAGCAAGTCATTGCTGTTTGGAGTTATTCTCAGTAAATTAATTTATCCCCTACTGAAATATAATGGACGTAGACATGTTTAGAGATTATGCCACTTTCAAAATCTTATCTAAATAACTTAACTCTATTTAAATACCTATTTTTGAATTAAAACCAAAGGATAAATTGAACCACACACACCAAGTGGGTCTTAAATAGCTACAAATATTTGGTTGATTTAGCTTTGCCTATAAACTCAAATGTTTGGGGTTGGAATGCCTCTTTCTCAACACCCTGATTTTTAGCTGTCTCCACAAATTCTATAGGAGGATCTTTGCTGACATCTTTGTGCGCATGCACGAGTGGTTGGGTGGCAGAAAGGAAACAAAATGAACAGCGGCTATAGAAATGCAACAAACACTTCCAAGAGAGTTAGTGGGCAAAATCCCTGATATATAACCACTTTAAAGCAACAGCAAATATTTTTTTTTTAACCTTAAAATAATGTTTCTGAATGGTTCATCAACTCATAACAGGGTGGAACGGGTCTTCCGCATTCGCTTTGAGGCCCTTTATCGGCTGTAATCGCACTATGTAAGTTTGGGTCGTCGGGTAGCGGTTTTTGTAGTTAAAATGAGACTACAAATGCGACTTATGGCTTCACAAAATACGGTCGGTGGAGCATCCTGCAAGTCTCTGTGAGTGAAGCATCCTCGGCAGGTACATATAAATGGAAGATACCTAGCAGCAGGTAGCTTGAACAATTATCATCATGACTGAGCCTGCAAAGAAAAGGAAGAGTATGTCGGAGAAGGCGAAGAAAATAAAACAGGAGCATGATAGATCTTAAACTAGAGTAAACATTTTGAATCGGCTTTGACTCGTTGGCGAGAGTTAAGGGAGGCTACAAGATGTGATACTGATGGTCGCTTGGCTTTGTTGCTGCTGGACTTGTATGTAATAATCTTTTCTATTTTAACTCCAACAATGTGCATAGATCTGTGTACGATACATTGAGGAAGGGGAGGAATCCTGAAATTAATCCTGAACTTATTACGGTAACTGTATGAGGGTCAAATACTTGTAGGCGTGAATCGTAATTTAGAACTTTAGTCACACACACACACAAAAAAGAAGTAACATGGAACATAACGGTGTAGATTTAGCCAACTATTCCAATGATATTGTAACAATGCAGCCACTAAAATGATCTCTGAACCTTTTTTACAATAACATTCTCAAGATTTTCACAGACAATGCAAATGAATATTTCATAATAAGCTGTTAGGCAATAACATTTTTTTTTCTTCATCCTTGTGTAAACCTATCTGGCTAATTCTAGACCATTTCAAAAGTATGTCAGTTTCACACAAAAATAAATGGCAAACAATGTCATTATTATGTTTTATTTTGTTTTCATACTTTCATAAAGTAATGCAACATATTATTCCTTGTCACTGGACATTATTATTCACAAAGCTGGTCCAGGATAGCCTCCAAACAAATAACGTCCGTGTGACGCGACGGTAGGCTTAATTATTTACGACAGCGGTAATGGACAATTCTGCTTCCGACCTGTAGGGGGACCGGTCAGCAAAATGTCTTTGGTGTTGCTTTAACATCTAAAAACTGGGAGAGCTTTAGAGGGAAACTTAAAATCTCTATTGACGGCGAAATAGAAGTTATTTAAAAGCCCCTTTTAGATATGTGAAAGACGTTAGTTTGCCATAAATTTCTCCTCCGCTGAGGAGAAATGTATCCCTATTCTTAAAGCCGACTCTTCACTCATGAAAAAGTTTACAGCTTCCAAAAGGCTGGAGGCCTGAGATTATGTTCTTTCAAGGAGAGTTGGGTTGATCTCTGCGAAACAGAAAGCCGTGTTTGCGCTAAAAGCAGAGGTCAGACAAGCCGAACACACCGTGATTTGCATCAACTGTGGGTGATTGTCGAATGGCGAAATCCTCAACGCTACTGAAAAGCTGTGTAAGTACTCATTTATCACCATCCTTATTTATTTATTCATTTATTTATGGAAATGTAATCGCTGTTGTACAAGTTATGCTGTCCTGTTGCTTGAGTAATACAGTGGTGTCTGGTGTCTGGCAAAAAACTGAATATCAGCACTTAGTTATTTTTTAATCCAGCCTTGGAGAAATATGCAGTCATATAGCAGGTTTAATGATTAAATATTAGAAGCAGCTGTCTGTATCATATTTACAGCTGCTGCATGTACATCAGCAGACATAGATAGGGTGCTGATTGCAGTGTAGGACATCTGAATCAAAATGTGGAAATAATATAACGCAGAGGATTTTAAAATATGGAAACCTCACATTTTTTACATAAACATTATCTTAATAACAAATACATGATCACTAGGACTTACCATGAACAAAGTGAGCCTCAAAAACTCAGTCAGTTGCTGCAGGAATCCAGACTGTCTTTTGAGCATCCATGTTTATTCTTCTGATCGCCTGCAATCTCTTTCGTTTTTGAAAAAAAAACATCTTATCAGGCCCCCTACAGGCCATACAGTTAACCACACAGCAAGAGTGAATAATCTTCTCCGATAAATCCTCCTCCAAATGTGCAAAAAAAAAAAATCAAATTATAGGTAAAAAAACGCTGTTTCCTGCCACCCATTACCATGATGTATTGCCAGAAAACATAAACATTGACGTCACAAAAAGATCGTCCTATATCAGATTCAAGTCAGGACACTGCAAAATATCGGTTTTACTTCCAGTTGGAAGAAACATGTTGGTAGTGTTGGTAGAGCCAGTGGTTGAAAGATTACTTTAAAACTAAATTTGGTAGGATTAATAATTTGGTCTTCATTTGAAATGTGTACACAAAATATTTGTGTTTGTATCTCAAAGTGCCTTAAGATGACATTTGCTGATGACAGATGCTATATGAATAACTCTGAATTTAACTGAAAACCTTTTTCACTTTTGATAATGTTTTTGCCCCATTCACCTGGATTCATATTTTGCGCCATCTCACAATTACATAGAATATCTTTATTTTATTTAGTTTCCTCTTTTTATTTTGAATATGAACTAAGATATTATCAGATCTGATATTATCTTATATCAGCAATGCTAGACCTCTGGAAAGTATGGATATATATACAGACATGGACAAAATTGTTGGTACCCTTCATTAAATCAAAGAAAAACTCATAATGGTCACAGAAATAACTTTAATCTGACAAAAGTAATGATAAATAAAAATTATATAAATGTTGACCAATGAAAGTCAGACATTGCTTTTCATCCATGCTTCAACGGAATTATTTAAAAAATAAATGCATGAAACAGGCCTGGACAAAAATGATGGTACCCACAACTTAATATTTGGTTGCACAACCTTTTGAGGCAATCACTGCAATCAAATGATTCCTGTAACTGTCAATGAGACTTCTGCACCTCTCAGCAGGTATTTTGGCCCACTCCTCATGAGCAAACTGTTCTAGTTGTTTCCGGTTTGAAGGGCGCCTTTTCCAGACAGCACGTTTCAGCTCCTTCCAAAGATGCTCAATAGGATTGAGATCAGGGCTCATAGAAGGCCAGTGTTTTCCTCTTAGCCCTTCTTGGGTGTTTTTAGCTGTGTGTTTTGGGTCATTTTCCTGTTGTAAGACCCGTGACCTGCGACTGAGACCATGCTTTCTGACACTGGCCAGCACATTTCTCTCTAGAATCCCCTGATAGTCTTGAGATTTCATTGTACCCTGCACAGATTCAAGACACCCTGTGTCAGATGCAGCAAATCAGCCCCAGAACATAACCGAGCCTCCCCCATGTTTCACAGTAGGGACCGTGTTCTTTTCTAGATATGCTTCATTTTTCCGTCTGTGAACATAGAGCTGATGTGCCTTGGCAAAAAGTTAAATTTTTGTCTCATCTGTCCACAGGACATTCTCCCAGAAGCTTTGTGGCTCGTCAGCATGTAGTTTGGCATACTCCAGTCTGTTTTTTTTAATGATTTGTCCTCTGGCTCAAACAGCGAAGGATGTTCCTATCTGACACTGATGTTCCTTGAGCATAAAGTTCAGCTTGGATCTATTTTGAAGTCTTTCTAGGCTCTTTTGTTACCATTTGGATTATCCGTCTCTTTGATCTGTCATCAATTTTCCTCCTGCAGCCACGTCCAGGGAGGTTGGCTACAGTCCCATGGATCGTACATTACTGAATGACATGTGCAGCTGTAGTCACAGAAACATCTAGCTGCTTGGAGATGGTCTTATAGCCTTTACAGTTAACATGCTTGTCTATGATTTTCTTTCTCATCTCCTGAGACAACTCTTTCCTTTGCTTCCTCTGGTTTATATTGAGTGTGGTACACACCACGTCACCAAACAACACAGTGACTACCTGGAGTCCTATATATAGGCCCACTGAGTGATTACAGGATTGTAGACACCTAGGATGCTGATTAGTGGACATACCTTGGATTAACATGTCCCTTTGGTCACATTATTTTCATTCTTTTCTAGGGGTACCATCATTTTTGTCCAGGCCTGTTTCATGCATTTATTTTTTAAATAATTCTGTTGAAGCATGGATGAAAAGCAATGTCTGACTTTCATTGGTCAACATTTATATAATTTTTATTTATTATTACTTTTGTCAGATTAATGTTATTTCTGTGACCATTATGAGTTTTTCTTTTATTTAATGAAGGGTACCAACAATTTTGGCATCTAGCATCAAGTTACCGTCCAAAATTTGCTGAAATGTAATAGAATCCATCTTTCCTTCAACTCGTGAAATGTTCCCTGTGCCACTGGCTGCAATACGACCCCATAGCATCATTGATCCACCCTCATGCTTAACATTTGGACAGAGGTTCTTTTCATTCAATTCTGTGCCCTTTCTTCTCCAAATGTACCTTTGCTTATTCCGGCCGAAAAGTTCCATTTCAACCTCATCAGTCCACATAACTTTTTTTCCAAAATGCATCGGGCTTGTCTATATTTTCATTTGCAAACTTCAAACACTGATTTTTGTGATGTGGATGTAAAAGAGGTTTTCCTTTGGTTAATCTTCCATGAAGACCATATTTGTACAAGTGTCTCTTTATAGTGGAATAGTGTACTTCACCTCCAGTGTCTGCCAGATTTTTCTTGAGGGATAGTGCAGTCAAACGTGGGTTTTGACTTACTTTTCTCACAATCCTGTGAGCTCTTCTGTCGGATATTTTCCTTGGTCTTCCAGATCTGGCTTTAAATTCCATTGTTCCTGATGACTGCTATTTGTTAATTACATTCCGAACAGAGGACATTGGCATCTGAAAACGCTTTGCTATCTTCTTATAGCCTTTTGGTGCTTTGTGAGAGTCAGAATCAGAATCAGCTTTAATGGCCAAGTATGACACATACAAGAAATTTGACTCCAGCAACTTTCCTCTCCAGTACCGAACTTAAATAAGTGAAATAAAAAACGAAATAAAAATAAATCAAAATAAATAATAAAGGATAACATATACACCAAACCGGGGTTATTGTACAGTGAGTATATACAGCAGTGCAGAGTTATGGTTTATTGTTCATGTGAATGAACAATAAATTATGTTAATTGTTAGTTAATTTAAAGTAATGTTTTAATAAATGAATCCGAACCAGACAGAGATGGATGAGGTCCGGACAGACTGGACTATTGCTGTGTAGAATATGGTCAGCAGTTCCTGAGGCAGGTTGAACTTTCTGAGCTGACGCAGAAAGTACAGCCTTTGCTGGGCCTTCTTCCTTATAGAGTCAATGTGGGAGGTCCACTTCAGGTCCCGTGTGATGGTGGATCCTAGGAACCTGAAAGCCTCCACTGTGGGGACTGGCCTGTTGGTGATTATGAGAGATGTTGATGGGGGTCTCTTACTGAAGTCCACTGTCATCTCCACAGTTTTGAGCGGGTTTAGCTCCAGGTGGTTCTGACTGCACAAGAGGACGAGCTGTTCCACTTCCCTTCTGTACGCAGACTCGTCGCGGTCACGGATGATATACACATATATATACAGTCAGGTCCATAAATATTGGGACATCGACACACTGCTAACATTTTTGGCTCTATACACCATCAAAATGGATATCAAATGAAACGAACAAGATGTGCTTTAACTGCAGACTGTCAGCTTTTATTTGAGGGTATTTGCATCCAAATCAGGTGACCGGTGTAGGAATTACAACAGTTTGCATATGTGCCTCCCACTTGTTAAGGGACCAAAAGTAATGGGACAATTGGCTTCTCAGCTGTTCCATGGCCAGGTGTTTGTTATTCAAGTGAAACTGGTTATCTTGTATTTATTGATGATGTGACTGCTGACAAAAACAGCAAGATGAAAACTGAAGTGTTTCGGGCAATATTATTTGCTCATATTCAGCCAAATGCCTCAGAACTCATTGAACGGCGCTTCACAGTGCAGATGGACAATGACCCAAAGCATACTGCAAAAGCAACCAAAGAGTTTTTGAAGGGAAAGAAGCGGACTGTTTTGCAATCAATCACCTGACCTGAATCCGATTGAGCATGCATTTCACTTGCTGAAGACAAAACTGAAGGGAAAATTCCCCAGGAACAAGCAGGAACTGAAGACTGTTGCAGTAGAGGCCTGGCAGAGCATCACCAGGGATGAAACCCAACGTCTGGTGATGTCTATGTGTTCCAGACTTCAGGCTGTAATTGACTGCAAAGGATTTGCAACCAAGTATTGAAATGTATAAGTTGGATTTATGGTTCTTATTCTGTCCCATTACTTTTGGTCCCTTAACAAGTGGGAGGCACATATGCAAACTGTTGTAATTCCTATACCGTTAACCTGATTTGGATGTAAATACCCTAAAATAAAAGCTATCCTTTTACTGTTGTTCTCCCTTAGTCACCCAAAGCACCTTGAGTTGCCTTGTAGATGAAAGTGTGTGAACTAAAAACTTTGCGTTGGCAACTATTAGATATTTACTCAGGTCTTCAACTATTCAAGCTGAGCCCTTTTAAGCAGTCTTGAGAAATTCTATATGGTCAAAACAGAGAACTGGTCTCGAGTAGTGACCAGCAGTTCACTCTAAAAAGCACAATGTGTGTAGCAAAATAGAGTATATTATCTAATTACTTTATTAGCTCTGATCAGAACCCAGTGTTTGCACTAAACACTTGGATTTGCACTTAAACACCTCGGAGAGGTGTGAGATTAAATTCCATAAAATCCATAGTTTTCTATTGATCGAGCAGACAGGACTCCCTCAGGCTACATCACCTTCGGTCTTTGAGAGGTTATATTTTATCACAAAGGACGCCAAAAGCCAAAAAAAATAAATAAATAATAATAATAATAATTCTAAAAGCCAAAACACTAAACATCCAAATTTATTTCTTTAAACAGTGCTTAATTGAAGATTCTAACCTGCAACCTGCTCTTCAAATGTAATTACACCAAAAACAATTCTTTCCCCTTTGTTCCTTGTCTGTACTGAAAATGAAACAAACCGTGAAAGTGAACCATGAAACGCAGTTCTATTCTGTTCTTTCTCAGCTCTGTCTTCTCAAACCGCCAGTCGGTCGTGGCAGAAGGCTGCTGGTACTGAACTAGGTTCTACTAAAGCTTTCTTCTTGTTGAAGGGGAGATTTTTCTCTCCTCTGTTGCTACACACTTGCTCATTATGAGGGATTGATGTACAGTCAACGATATAAAGCTGGCGACCATTGCCGCTATATGTTTGTTCAGTAAGAGGGAATGGTGCAATTCAATGACTCAACACAATCTATTAGGTTTCCTTAAACAGAAACTTATAGGGTGTATTCAGACCGGAAAAGATTGGTCTGCTTGTTTGGTCCAGACCAAAGGCAAATTTTTTTTTTCCTTTGTTGTGGTTTGCATTCGGGCTGTTAATTTTAAAAGTGGTCAATATGTTGTAAACACATCCACATGTTCAATGATCGGTGCTGCTGTTGGACAGCAATGACTTGGACGAAACGGAACGTGAGGGAGAACCGGGCCGAGCTATGGGGCTGAGCCGAATATGTGACCTGAGAGGAATTGGAACAGAGCTGCTGGAGGAGTTAGCCCCAGGACTGGCAGTGAGAGCTGCGGCAGAATTAACCCGGAGAGAGATGGAGCAGGCAGACTGGATCGGAGTTTTGTTGTGACGTGGTTTGTGAAACTGATGCGTGGTTATGATCAGAGGCAAGGTTGGGACAATGATTGAGTGATGAGTGGTACGTGCAGGAGTCTTCAGACTGAAGCTAATGTCCTGTCATCTAGGTCCTGTTTACCTACTGCTCAGCTGTTGTTTATTCTGAAAAAACTGTCCTGTCCTTTACTGAAAAGATCTTGAACATCAGAAGGTCAATTAGTACATCAGTTTCAACCCCAGTACCAACCATAAGCCCATTTAACACCCACACAGAGAAAATGACTGATTTTCAAACAATAAATCAATCAAGCCATCAGGGCGGATCTAATCAAAATAGTTAACGCATCCCTCCTATCAGGTGTTTTCTCAAAAGCTCTAAAAACAGAAGTTATCAAGCCAATACTAAAAAGAAGAACCTAGACAGCACATTGATGCAAAACTACAGACCAATCTCTAATCTCCCATTTATTGGTAAAATTATTGAAAAAGCTGTGTTCCAACAGTTGAACAGCTTCCTAATAAGGAACAACCGCTTTGATATTTAACAGCACAGAGACTGCCCTTATCAAGGTCTTCAATGACATCTGATTAAATACTGACTGGCAAACCCACAATACTGGTACTATTAGACCTCAGTGCAGCGTTTGCTCATGATATATTACTGGAACATCTAGAGAGCTGGGTCGGACTTTCTGGTACGGCACTCAACTGGTTCAAATCCTACCTGAAGAAAAGGAACTTCTTTTTGGTGATTGAACAATTTTTATCACAAAAAAATAATACCCAAACTATGCTGATGACATTCAATTTTATATCTCAATGTTACTGATGTCAATAATGTTGAAACCATCCAAATACTTAATAAATGTATTGAGCAAATTAACACCTGGATGTCCCATAATTTCCTCCCACTGAATATAAAACAAAACTGAAGTACTCATCTTTGGACCCAAAAAAGATTAAATTGATTAAATATCAGTACACAGTTTCAAATGATCCAACTAGAAACTACTGACCAGGCCAGAAATCTAGGTGGAATAATAGACTCAAACCTGAACCTCCAGGGTCACATAAATGCAATAACAAGGTCAGCTTTCTATTACCTGAGTAGCATTTCTAGGATTAAAGGACTAATGACATAAGGAGACCTACAAAAACTCATCCATGCATTTATCTCTAGCCACCTTGATTACTGTAACAGTATCTTCACAGGTCTACCTAAAAAAAATAAACTACATAACTGCAACTAATCCAGAATGCTGCTGCTCCTGTTCTCACTAGAACCAGGAAAGTAGAACAAATCACCCCAGTTCTAAAATCCTTACACTGGCTCCCTGTAGCTCAGAGAATATAATTGAAATTAGAATAGAATTTCAACGTGCTTTTATTAGTCTACAAATCATTGAATGTTTCAACATCAGAGTACATTACAGATCTGTTATCGTGGTTCAAACCACCCAGACAACTCAGGTCCTCCAGCTCTAGTTGACCGACCATCCCTAGAACCAGAACCAAACATGGGGAAGGAGCTTTCAGATTATATGCTCCCCACATCTGGAACAAACTGGCGGTTGCATGCAAAACTTCAGAATTACTCAACTTTTTAAAATCTAAAATAAAAAAATACTTATTTAGACGTGCCTATGAGTTACAGATATGATTAATTTCTGTTTGTGATTTTCATTATTTTGCACAAATGTTCTTTTATGTTCTAATCACTAAATGTTTTCTTTTCTGTTAATTCAAATGCTAAATGTTGCCTTTATTGTTTCTTTCATAAATGTTCGTTTTTGCTTTCTCTAAGTGATTCTATGTTTTTAATTTTCACATTTTTATAATCATGTAAAGCACCTTGAATTGCCATGTGTTGAAAGTGTGCTATATAAATAAAATTGCCTGCCTTGCTTTAAACTGTTTTGAATGTACGTACATTTTAATAGAATAAACTTTTCTTAGAAAGTGCCTTGAGATGACATCTGTTATGAAATGGCGCTTTAGAATTACACTGAAATAAGATGAATTAAATAAAGTGGATCTAAATTAAGGTTCGTC
The DNA here is from genome assembly GCA_028564705.1 of Apricaphanius iberus. Lineage (NCBI taxonomy): Eukaryota > Metazoa > Chordata > Actinopteri > Cyprinodontiformes > Aphaniidae > Apricaphanius > Apricaphanius iberus. Next base: position 286,313 of record JAPXFQ010000702.1, on the reverse strand, counting down.
TGACCAGCCTATATTGAGGGTGATGTAATGTGTATGTGTGATTCTGTATGGATTCTTGAGCAGTGGTGTCATATTATGAGGTGTATAAATTTAGTTTAAACTAACTAAGATATCAATGAAGGCTTAGGGGTGACATGAATAGCCCAGCACTGCTATTACCCTACTTCCAGCTAAATTAAAGACCCAGAAGAGGTAGGCCCATACAGGCCTAGTTCTGGCCAAAAACATTTACCAGAAGACTCAACTCATTTGAGTTAGCTGATGCACTCTGACCAAAAGCTGTTAATTTCCAACAGAATTTATTTTCCCAATTTTCTGCATCTAATTAATCTCATGGATTCACCTTGACTTACCCAAGAAGAACTGATCATTACCAGTTTAGAAGCTTAATAGATCAATCACTTTGACTGGCTGTACCTATTTGCATTCATGAAAAGATTCAACTATGGTTTAGTGTTCATTCCCTGAACTGAATTATTATACAGTAACTGCTGTGCTAGGATACTGTCTAACCACTCTCTCTCCTCTATTCTAGCTGGATGGGAGCACAAGGCAAGGACACCAGTTTAACCCTCTTTGGTCCAGTCCAGCAATAAAGCAAACCCATAGAAACCATCTGATCACAATCAAATATTCATAGCCACAATACATCTTAAGAATAATATGATCTGTTGTTAAATTGTTATTTAAGATATTTTACTTGTTTTGCAATTTCTGTCTGTGATGGACTAGCGACCTGTCCAGGGTGTACCCCGCCTTTCGCCCATTGACAGCTGGAGATAGGCACCAGCCCCCCCGCGACCCCTAGAGGACTAAGTGGGTCAGAAAATGGATGGATGGATGGATGCAGCTTTTGTTAGATTACTGTGCCGCACTGACAGGAGGTATTCCTGAGCCCCATAGGCACAATGGGCAGCAGGTGCTCTTCTATGCACTAAAGGTACAGTGTGTAGTATTATTCAACTCTTTAGTGTCACTAAATTGTAATTGTGGGTAGGTTGACCACACGCAACCAAAGATAATGTGTTGTTTATGACTTCCCGCTTTCAATCCAGTGATCAGGTCTGTTCTTTTAATCTTTATTCTTCTTTAAATTTTAGCTAAATATTCATTGGGTAATAAAGTTTTTTATGTTAGCTGTGTTGAACAAAAATTATATTTTACTGTATCTCTGCAACTATCAAATTTGTAATTACTTCAAACTAATTTAACAAGCAAACTATATTGTTTTGTTTATTTTAAATATTTGTGGCTATTTATTTGCTTGTCAGTCATTTTGGATATATACAAGTTAAGGGAGTCTGGAGTAGTTTTGTCCCCTCTCTGTAAATTGACTTAGATGTCAGCCAATGGTTGAGGCAGGTAGAGGAGGACACAGACAAGGAGAGGACAGTAAGGCAGAGGTGTCGTCTCGGGAGCAACCGGAGAGCGAGAACCAGGAAGATGAGCCTGAACTGCAAGAGGAATTGGCTTGGAAGGTCCTGGAGGAAAGCTACTGGAAACCCAGGGAGGATATACGAAGAGAGAGAGAGGTAAGTCAAAGTTCCAAAATCTTGAGCTAGGTTTCTTAACTGGATTCTCAGTGAATAACTTGGGCATGTACCATGCCTGCAGGAGCCGCTCCCCTTTTGAGCTGGATGGTGATGAGGACCAACTAGGAACACCTGGAAGTTGCTGCCTGTCACAAGGTTGGTGAAAGAACACCAACACACCCACTCTCCAGCACACAGCCACAGAATCGCAACATTATCAGAATAAATTCCAGTTTGTTGCACACTATCTGACATTAAACCTCAGAGCTGGGCAAGGTGGCCATCACAACATGATGCAACATGAAACACTGTATCCCTTGTCTCTCATAATAGCAAGGTTGCATAGCTCTGTCAACCACTGAGGACCATAAGGACAATTATTCGATCCATTCACACAGCCCCATTGGGGAGTGACTGTAGTTACCAGTAGCCTTGAAGGCAGGAGTGAGTGTTTCCAATCTAAATATTTATAATACCTTGATGGTGTATACACATACACAAAGAAAAGAGCGGTGACATGTGGTAAAGGAGAAACTAATTAAAGAGCTGGCTAATAACCTTTGGCTTCTGTTATCACTCTAATGTGGCAGCCTCACTCATGACAGCTTAGAACTTGGCCATAAATAAGTGATGGAGGGTAACAGCACCTTATGAGAGTGAAAAGGGCGGAAGGTAAGAGCAATCTCTCATCTAGAAACAGTAAAAGGCTGGGATTTGTTTGGTAGCATGTGCATGAAAAAACCTTCAGTTCTCAAAACCCGATAATGGCTTTTCCCAATTGTGAGCCACGTATTATGCTAATATGATATGCCTGTATCTGCCATTTATTTAGAGTGTTTGTTTTTGTACTCAAAAGATTACTCTCTCTGTGTGTGTGTGTGTTTGTGGGTGTTTAGTGTACATGCATGCCTAGTTTCACTGTTGCTTTTGGGCCATCGGTAATTCCTCCATTTACTAACTAGAAAATAGCTAATTAAAGCCCACTTCAACTAACAGGCTGTCGGGACAACGCTAATGTCACTGTGTGCTAATGCCTGGTTGCCCTCTTCAGCAGGGAGGCTGCACCCACCACTCTGTGCTGCACATAATGATTCGTACAGCATAAGTGTATTGATATAAATGTATCAAATAAGCATATTTACCTGTGTTCTGATCAGAAGCTTTCCCAAAAATATATGCACAAAGAACTGTACATTTTTTCTGAAGTAACTGGTGAATAGCGCACTTAAAATATTATGATAGGTTTTTAATTTTCCTCCACAGTTGAAGAATAAATGTACTGGCTCCTATACAGTGTTGGGGAGTAACGGAATATATGTACCGGCAATACGTATTTAGAATACTAATTATGAGTAACTATTCCGTTACAGTTACTATTTTTAAACATGGTATTCAGAATACAGTTACTTTCGTACTACCATTGGAATACTACATTGGAATGCACCTGAAAGATGAACATATAAATTTTGGGAAATATGTTTATCTGTGCTGTGTAGACTATCCAATATTACCCCTAAACAACATGCCGCTGAAACCATAGATATCATATATATCGAAAAGACTCCTGACAATCAAACAAAAACGTAAATGTGAGCTGCCAGGTATGGATTCAGACACGGAGCTGAGGGGGGTTGGAGCCACAACCGCAGCCAAATAAACCTACTAGCACTGAAGGACATAATGCATTCAATGGCGCTCTCTCGTAGTTCATTTTTTTCAAATGATGCTAGATTTCATTCAAGCATTCGTGACGAAAGCTCAGCTAAAACCCGGGTGGCATCACGACTCATAGAGTCTTACCTCAATGCTTCTGGTGTCAAACTGCAAAGTATGCAGGCAAACTCCAGTGATTGCTGGAGCAGCTGTAATTTGGCATCAATGAATGAAACAGCATATTCGTATTACCACCTAAAATATTTTTTGCAAAGGTTAGTGATGATCCAGGTGGGAAAATTCTTACATTTTCGTGTAAACTTTGTTGGATGATCTCAAGCTACGCCCACATAGAAAATGTCAACAGCAAACTTGAAATAAAGCATCCGGCTGGCCAGCCTTTCAAGTTATGTCAAAGCAAAAAAAACAAAAACCACATTGTAACGATGTACAAAAAACAAAACAATATCGTCTACCACTGATTTTTTTTTCTCTCCATTATTTGACAGAGCCTGTATCGTGCTAGTTAGGTCATTTCTCACAGTTACAGTGTTGGTGTTGGTTGTAGCTGACATGACGTTAGTTTGATTATATGTTCTAATGGATTTCCCAAAAATTATGGCTACAAGGATAAAAGCTTCCCATTTGGAGTGCAATGAATGTCAGTTTACGATACTTTGCCTATTTATAACAGAAAGTCGCAAATACTCTAATTGGCTGTGGCTGGAAAACAATCAGACTTAATTTCAAATGTCTTAATATAAAATCTAATAAAATGTAAAGATATATTGCTGCTAAAAACCAGTTTGTTTGGTTTTTGGTCACTGAGAGGTAGCATTGTTGTGCCAAAAATAATTAAAGACCTTTATTTTTTAATTTTTTCCCATTCAGTACATAATGTTTAGCATTTAAATTATTAGCTTAATCAAAACCTTCAACTTCCATGTTAGCCCCAGTCCCAATTAAACTTTTAAAATATGTTTTCCCTTTGATTGCTGCTCCAATTTTAGATATAATGAATCTATCCTTAATCAATGGATATGTACCACAGGAGTTTAAGATTGCTGTAATTAAACCTTTACTTAAGAAACCATCTATTGATCAAAACGACTTAATTAACTATTGACCGATTTCTAATCTTCCGTTCTTATCTCAAATTCTTGAGAAAATAGTTGCACATCAGATGTGTGAGCATTTAAACAATAATGAGAAGTTTTATTCAGGCTTTAGAGCTCATCACAGCACTGAAACAGCTCTGGTGAAAGTTACTAATGATATTCTGATAGCCTCAGACAATGGACTGGTGACCATTCTGGTCCTGTTAGATCTCAGTGCTGCCTTTGACACTGTTGAACACAATATTCTCATAGACAGGCTTTAAAGTGTCGGTATAATAGGAACAGCACTAGGCTGGTTTAAATCCTATTTGTCCAACAGATTTCAGTTTGTTCAGGTAAACAGTAGATCTTCCTCGGCCCCAATGGTTACTTGCGGAGTACCACAGGGTTCGGTGCTTGGGCTGATCCTTTTTACTATATATGTGCTTCCTATTGGTAAAATCATTAGGCAGCATGGGATAAATTTCCATAGTTTAGCACATGATACACAGCTATATCTATCCATAAATCCTGATGAATCCAATCAGTTAGGTAGACTACGTGTCTGGAAGACAAAAAGTTGGATGACTCTAAAATTCTTGCTTCTGAATTGTGATAAAACAGAAGTTGTCGTCTTTAGACAGAAGCTCTGAAAAAGAAACTACTTAGTCAACCCCTTCACCTGGACGGCATTAAATTAGCCTCCAGTAATAAAGCAAAGAACCTCTGTGTCATTTTTGACCAAAATATGTCATTTAGATCTCACGTTAAAGAAGTCTCTATGATTTCCTTTTTTCACCTTAGGATTATTGCAAAAAATTAGAACCATCCGGTCCAGGATTGATGCTGAAAAACTAGTCCATGCCTTTGTTACTTCAAGGCTGGATTACTGTAGCTCTTTATTATCAGGTAGTCCACAGAATACAATTCAAAGTCATCAGTTAGTCCCAAATGTTGCTGCTAGGGTTCTAATGAATAAAAGAAGAAGAGATCACATATCCCCTGTTTTAGCTTCTCTTCACTGGCTCCCAGTAAAATCTAGAATAGAATTCAAGATCCTCCTTCTGACATATAAAGCTCTTAATAATCAAGCTCCAACATACATAACAGACCTGATTGTTCCATATGTTCCATACAAACCTGCAGGTTTACTGGTAGTTCCTAGGACTTCTAAAAGTAGAGTGGGTGGCAGATCTTTCAGTTATCAGGCTCCCCTCCTATGGAAGCAGCTCCAAGGGTTGGTTCGTGAAGCAGACAACTTGTCTATCTTTAAAACTAGACTTAAAACTTTCCTCTTTGACTAAGCTTACAGTTAGAGACAGGTTAATAGGAGGTTGGAAACAGGTTAGACAGGTAGCTAGGAAGAGACAGGTTAATGTTAGTAGTCAGGTAGAGCTAGGTAGAGATAGATTAATGTAAGACAGGTAAAGAGTGTTAGTAGCTAGGTCTCCTAGTAACTAGGAGACAGGTTAATGTTAGTAGCGATGCTGCTTTAGCCTAGGCTGTTGGAGGACATTATTAGGGTATGTTCCTACTTTCTCTCCTACTTCTCCCCAACCGCATGATGTGCTGTCAATTCAAGCGCTAACCTGTTTTCTCTTAGTCTCTTCCTACAGTAGGTGCTCCTGACCCGCCCTGCTTGAAGACCCTGACTAAGATGGCATTCCAGTGGAGGAACGTTCTCCACATCCTGCTACCAACTTCTGCTTCTGCATCAGTTCTGTTACTCTTTCTGTGTCTCTGCTGCCTTCTCCAAAACCCCAGACGGTCTCGGCAGATGACCGCTTATGCTGAGCCTGGTTCTGCTGGAGGTTTCTTCCTGTTAAAAGGGAGTTTTTCCTCTCCACTGTCGCTTCATGCTTGCTCAGTGTGAGGGATTGCTGAGAAGTCACGACGCAATCTTCTGTGGTTCTCTAATTCCTAAATTAAACATTGTATTGTAATAACTCTTCTTGTAAAGTGTCTTAAGATGACATCTGTTGTGAAACTGCGCTACATAAATAAACTGAATTGAAAATGAAATTAATATGCCCTCTGTTTTCCTGCAGGAGTAACTACCACTGTGCTATTTTAATTATTTTATTTTTTGCGTGTTTGCTCATATATGTTTTTAATACTGTACAGCACTTTGGTCGGCCTCGGCTGTGTATAAAGGTGCTCTATAAATAAATTGGTATGGTATGGTATGGTACCAGCACATTTTGTGACATTTAATAGACTTAAATGCTGTTTTTAAGGGGAAGTATTCCAAGTATTTAGAATACAGTACCAGGATTCAGCAAAGTAATGGAATATGTTACAAAATACATTTTAAAACATGTAATCAGTATTCTGTACTTAAATACATTTACAAAGTATTCTCCCCAACACTGCTCCTAGAGTGTGTGCAACATAATTAAAGTAGTTTCCGCTCAAAGATCTCGATAAGGCCTTGATTATCTCAGTGCACATAAAGCTGTTTTTAGATGTGAGATCAGCTACTTATTATCGGTAATCTTTTTTCTTATCTAAGTTAGATGTTGAGAATCCAGTAAATAGTTTAGGCCCGTTAGCCAGTGCGGAGCCAACAAGGATAGAACCACCTAGCGGTCCTCCAACAGAAGCCATGCAGCTGGGAACTCAGGCTGACTGGTATGACCCGTATGTAGAAAGCATAGTTCCCAGCCCAAAGGGCACCACCAACCAGTCTGCGTTTCTAACTGATTTTCCCCACTCAGTGATGCACCCACTGAGAAACAGACTCTGGTAATTGGCAGTTCCATAGTCCAAAATCGGGCATTAAAGACACCCTCGACCATAGTCAAATGTTTTTCCAGGGTTCAGAACAGGAAACATAAAATCCCACCTGAAACTGCTGGCTAAGGATAAGCATAAGTACAGTAAGATTGTTATTCACACTGGTGGAAATGACACCCGGTTATGCCCATCGGAGGTCACTCAAATTAGTGTTGCTTCGGTGTGTACGTTTGCTTAAAAGATGTCGGACTCTGTAATCTTTTCTGGTCCGCTGCCCGATCAGACCAGTGACGACATGTTTAGCCACATGCTGTCATTTCATTGATGGCTGTCTGAGTGGTGTCCAGCAAACAATGTGGGTAACACCGATAATTGGAAAACTTTTTTGGGAAAACCTGGTCTGATCAGGAGAGACGGCATCCTTCCCACTTTGGATGGAGCAGCTCTTCTTTCTAGGAATCTGGACAGATTTATTAGTCCTTCAAAACACTGACAAACCAAACTATGAAAATCTCATTAAAATAAATACGACTCTGACCAAACAAGGAAATAGGGCAATTAGATGTGGTTTACTAAACGTATGATCCCTCTCCTTAAATACTTGATTAGTAAAGGACTTGATATGTGATAATAAAATTTATCTATTTTCCCTATCAGAAACCTGGTTGCAGTAGGAGGATTATGTAAATATAAATGAGTCAACTCTTTCCAATTATCAAAATTCTCACATTCCTAGAAGTACTGAGTGAGGAGGAGTTGCAACCATCTTTTGTTCAGATTTGCAAATTCGCCCTAGACCAATTATTAGCTACAGCTCTTTTGAACATCTAATCCTTAGATTTCCTCATCCAAGCTGCAAAACATTTCAACTACTTTTGTTTGTGGTTTTGTATGGTCCACCAGGTCCTTACTGTCAATTCTTGGACCAGATCTCAGATTTTTTATCTGACTTAGTTTTAAACATTGATCAAGTAATTTTAATAGGGGATTTCAATATTCACATGGACATTGAAAGGGATAGCCTAACTGCAGCCTTTAATATTATCTTAGGCTGCATCCGAAACCACTGAATGTTATCCTCTAAGCACTAACACTAGCAACTAATCCTTAACCTTTCATGGGGTCAACAGTGAGAACACTATGGCTAGTAGTTTAGGGAGCCGTTCGCGAATGTGCCCATTTCGAACAGCCTTTCTATCAGACGTCAATACGCGACGTAAACGCACATGAATGACGCATATCAAAAGAAACCTTCGGAAGAGGTTGTTGTACTCACATGCGCACGTCTTTTTCCTTTCGGCCATTTTCGTTATTTTACGTGAGGTGGGCCGGGCAACTTGTATTGATGGCGTCTTGTGGCGCAAGGGATTGTGGGATGGCACATAGCTCCTAATCGCCAGTTAGTTAGCATCAGAGGTCCCTATGCTAAAATGGCTATGATAATTAGCATACAGGCCACTTTCCCTAACTCCTTCCTAACTGGAAGCCCAATTCGGATGCATCTTATCATGGCGGACGCTGACGCACATCCGGTTTGGCGTAAGACCTCTTATCAATTTAGTGGTTTCGGATGCAGCCTTAGACTCATTTGGATTAACTAAGTGAAGGGACCCACACACTCTGCTCAACACACTTTAGACGTTGTACTGACATATGGCATTGAGTGTGATCGAATAGTCCTCCCACATAACCCAGTCCTATGTGACCAATGTTTGATGACCTTTGAATTTACTTTACCCAACGTTCCAAAGTTTGAAAGATAATTTCATTACAGTAGAACTTTATCAGACAGGGCTGTAACAAGTTTTAAAAAATCTGTTCACTAACACACTAACACAATAAATGGTCTGGTTCAAAGTATTACTTCCTCACTGTGTTGGCGCTAGACAGTGCAGCCCCCTTAAAAAAGAAGGTAATCAGCCGAGGTTGGCTCCCTGGTTTAGTGCAGAGTTGCATACTTTAAAACAGAATACTAGGGAACTGGAGAGAAAATTGTGCTCTACACACTTAAACGATTCCTATCTAACCTCGAAAAATAGTCTACTACTTTATAAAAACGCCCTTCGACAAGCTAGAACAGCATATTTCTCGTCATAAATAGAGGTAAATAAAAACATCCTAGGTCTCTTTTTAGTACAGTTGCCAAACTTACACAGAGTCATAGCTCTGTTGAGCCAACCTTTCCCCCTTCTCTCAGTAGTGATGACTTTATGGGATTCTTCATAAGTGAAATAAATTCTATTAAAAATAAAATCATTGGCATTCTCCCAAACATGATTAACTCTCTTACAGTAGATGAGGCAGTATCAGAGAGAACTTTAGAACTATGTTTATGTACCATTTTGATTCTGTTGAACTTTTGGAATTATCAAAAATATTTGCTTCATCTAAACCCTCAACTTGTATTTTAGACCCAATACCAACCAAATTATTTAAGGAAGTGTTCCTTCCGGTTACTGGCCCTATTCTAGATGTGATGAATCTATCTTTAATAAATGTATGTGCCACAGGAATTTAAGGTTGCTGTAATTAAACCTTTCCTTAAACCCTCCCTGGATCAAGCTGACTTAGCTAACTACAGACCTATAGCTACCCTTCCTTTCCTATCCAGAATTATTGAGAAAATAGTTGCTAATCAAGTATGTGAGCATCTAAGTCAGGTTTTAGAGCCCATCATAGCGCTGAAACAGCACTGGTGAAAGTTAATGATATTCTAATGGTTTCAGATAATGGATTTGTGAGTCCTCAGGTCTAGTCAGATCTCAGTGCTGCTTTTGACACAGTTGATCATAATATTCTCTTAGAAAGGCTTGAACATGTAGGGATCAAGGGAACAGCACTAGGCGGGTTTAAATTATATCTGTCCAACAGATTCCAGTTTGTTCATGTTAATGATAAATCTTCTTCACACTCGAGTTACTTGTGGAGGGCCACAGGGTTCTGTGCTTGGACCGATTCTCTTTCCTATTTATTTACTTCCAGTTGGTAAAATAATTAGACAACATGGAATTAATTTCCATAGTTATGTTGATTATACACTGTTATATTTATCCATAAAACCCGATTAAACCAATCAGTTAGGTGATTATATGCATGTCTCGAAGACATAAAAACCTGGATGACTGAATTTTCAAATTTCAATTTCAGACAAAACAGAAGTTGTTGTCTTTGGACCAGAACCTTTAAAAAGGAAACCGCTAAGTCAATCTCTTTAACTGGATGCCATTGATTTGGCCTCTGGAGTGATGTTTGTAGGATCTTAGGACTCAGAAGGCAGCATCGAAATAATGTAATAATGTAAAATAATGTTTATTGAAAGAATGTTCAATATTAAATATTCTGGCGAAACAAATTAGGCGGACGGAAGAGCTGCAGTGGAAGAACAGAGATGATAGGCTACGTTCACACTGCAGGTGAAAGCACATCAAATCCAACGTTTTTGCGCCTATGTGACCCATATCTGATTTTTTTCTGGCGGTCTGAACGGTACAAATCCGATTTTTATAAATCTGACCCAGGTCACTTCAGTATGTGGTACTGAATCCGATACATATCTGATGTTTTTGAAAGCGGCTGAGGTCTGAACGGCCATGTTGCTGTAACTGGTCTTTTACGTCACTGACACGAGACAGCTTGTCAGTGAAGTCAGTAATCAGCACCGGAAAAAACACGGAAGAAGCAGCCACTGCTCCAAACAAGGCCATTGTTAAAGCATGAGCTCTCCTTTTTCTTGTGGTCATTCTTTCTTTAATTAATTTGTCAAAATTCCGTCGGTTCTGACTATGCAAAAATTGATAGACTGCTGAAAAAACGTTTACATCTTTAGCCACCATTTTTACTTCCGTAAACAGAGCGCGTTGTGTGTGACGTACTATGGTGAAATCTCATCTTCTTCTGGCCATGAAACGTTCACACTGGAGCGCCCTAGAGGACGGAGGAGTTTCTGGATCAGGATCTGTGATGGAACTCAGGTAAGTACAGATACTCATAAAAAATCTTCAATTGGCCGTGTTTACCACACTTATAGCGAGAACAGTCTGCCATCAGTCTGCAGCTCCTGTCCCTCTTTTATGCTGGAGGAGATGAGCCCTGATGAGCTGCACCTGCCGCCAATCAGCCACGCCCCCTGCAGAGAAGGTAGGAGAGGAAAACACACAGCAAAACACAGCAAAAACACAGGATCCCAAAATCTGGTAATAATGTACAGAACCTCTGTGTAATATTTGACCAAGACATGACATTTAACTCCCACATTAAACAGGTTTGTAAGATTTCTTTCTTTCACCTCTGGAATATTACTAAAATTAGAAACATCCTGTCCAGGACTGATGCAGAGAAACTAGTCCATGCATTTGTTACTTCAATGCTGGACTACTGTAATTGCTTATTATCAGGAAGTCCACAAAATCCAATTAAAAGCCTTCGATTGATCCAAAATGCTGCAGCCAGAGTTCTGATGAATATTAAAAAGAGAGATCACATTTCTCTTGTTCCTACTTCTCTCCATTGGCTCTCTGTTAAGTCCAAAATAGAGTTTAAGATCCTCCTTACATATAAAGCCCTTAAAAATCAAGTTCCATTGTACATCACAGATCTGATTGTTCCTAACAGAGCACTTCATTCTCAGAATGCAGGTCTACTGGTAGTTCCTAGGATTTCTTAAAGTATAATGGGAGGCAGATCTTTTAGTTATCAGGCAGTTATCCTGTAAAACCAGCACCCAGTTTTATTATGTGAGGCGAACACTGTCAATTTTCAAGACTAGGCTTAAAACCTTCCTTTTGATAAAGCTTATAGTTAGAATGGCTTAGGTTATCCTGAGCTATTTTTGTAGTTATGCTGCTATAGGTTTAGACTGTTGGAGGACAGACTGACCACTTTTCTTCTCTCTTCTACTTTTCTCTTCTACTACTCTCCAGAAATATTTTTTCTGCTGTTATTGCGATTGTTAACCCAGTATTCTCTCAGTGTTTTTCTCCCCATAGAAGCTCCACACGGTCTGGTACCCTGCTTAACTATAATGTCCCTTGCTGGATGGGAACATCAGTCCAGATGATGCTCAAAGTCCCCAAGTATCCTCCATTCTGTCTCTTCTCTGTCTTCTCAGACCCCCAGACAGTTGTGGCAGATGACTGCTTGTACTGACCCAGGTTCTGCCGGAGGTTTTTTTCTGTTAAAGGGGAGTTTTTCCTCTCCACTGTCGCTACATGCTTGCTCAGTATGAGGGATTGCTGAGGAATTGCTGTGGTTGGAGTCTGCATGATCCGGGCACAACTTCACATCAATGACTCATCGCAATCTGCTGGGATTCCTTACATAGAAAACTTTTAACTGATGGAATGTTTGTATAATTGTATTGAAATGACTTTTGTTGTAAAGTGCCTTGAGATGACATTTGTTGTGAATTGGCGCTATATAAATAAAAGTTAATTAATTGAATATTAAAGGTGTTCCTAAACTAACAAGCCTAGCATTAATTCAAGTAAGATTTTTTTGGTCTTTCTACTACATGCCCAGAAAGATGAGCCTCTCTTTAAGCTACCATGGTCTTTCAAGGTTTTTCAATAAGCCAACTCACTACATCTATTTAGCTGGAGTTGCAGCTATCTTCCCAGAAGTTGCAAACACCACAGTGGTAGATAGATGTGGATAGTGTTGTTAGTATTTGCTTTCTTTATGTTTCCACAGCCATATTTATTGGTTGTGGACACAAAAACTGGTGCTTTTTCAGCAACAATACGACTTGAATGACAGCAGCTCCATTGGTTAGAAAAGGAGCAATGCTCATTTCACCCCCTACATCAAACTTGCCTGCTAGGTTTTCCCTGTCTATCTCCTTTGAGGCCAAGAGGTCACTCACTTAAGTTTAGTTGACACTTGTCCCCACCGTGGGGGTATGAAGACACGTAGAGATATTAACATCATCTGACGACACAAGCACTCCTCAGCAGTTCCTTTAAGGGGGACTGAGACATTTCCAATTTTTTAAATGTCCGTCAAAAACTATGGAAAGTGCAAGTCCATGATTGGTCAGAAACCCCCCCCCCAAAAAAACAACAACAACAGAGAGCTGAAGTTATCTAGTAGCAAACATTGAGCAGATGCAAGAACATCTTGCAAAAGGCAATTTATGAGTGTTCTGCATCTGTTATGATAGCGAGTGAGGAGCTTGTTACACAATTGGCTTTTTTGAGTATTGACAGAGGTGAACATTCTTCTAGTGAAAAGTTTAATTTAAGAATCCATCCATCCATCCAATTTCTTAACCGCTTAATCCCTTAATGGGTCACGGTGGGGCTGGTGCCTATCTCCAGCTGTCAACGGGCGAGAGGCTGGAACACCCTGGACAGGTCGCCAGTCCATCACAGGGCCACATAGAGACAGACAGGACAAACAACCATGCACACACTCACACCTAAGGACAATTTGGAGAGATCAATTAACCTAACGGTCATGTTTTGGACAGTGGGAGGAAGCCGGAGTACCCGGAGGGAACCCATGCATGCACGGGGAGAACATGCAAACTCCATGCAGAAAGACCCTGGGCCGGGATACGAACCCACAACTTTCTTGCTGCAAGGGAACAGTGCTAACCACTGCGCCACCACCTAATATGCTAATTTAAGAATAAAAAAGTAAAAACCTTAATTTACGGACTATAAGTCGCTATTTTTTTCCATGCTTTGAACCCTGGGGCCTATAAAATGGTGCAGTTTATTTTTGTTTTCTTTACAGTTAACGGCCACTAGAGGACCTCCTCTATCTATGGATTGTACATGTTACATCCTTCACCTCTAAGGGATGCTGTGCCTTTAAGAGGAGACCTTAAAAAAAAGTGAGAGAGAAAGTTTTCACAAATAATGAAAGCAAAAATGGAACAGATCGACATTACAAGAGCAAGACAGATTGCAAAAACGTTTTCAAGCACAAACCCTCATTATGGAAAACAAACGAAAAAATATATATGATGACACTTGTAAGTTAAAGGCGGTCAATCTGGCTTTTTAAAGATGGATTTAGACCGCCAGCTGCTTGAAGTACCCTTGGCAGCAATAAATCAATGTGAGACGTTGGTGACGCCAGCTTAAAAACCTCAATGCAGTAAGAGGAAAATTTTTTTCAGAGTTCATAAAAAGTTAAAGTTAAAGCCAGAACTTGAAGTCTTTCTTAAAGATTGGCTGAACACACAGAGAGAGGACAGCTGAGATGTTCCACTGTTTTGAAATGTTAACCAAACACCAATCACTTTCGCGTCAATCCCCTCTGCATGAACACTTGCATATGGTAATTAAATGTTAAAACAGGCTGGTGCGACTTATAATCAGGTGCACCTTATAGTCCGGAAATTACGGTATCCTATTGTTGACTGGAGCCATGACAGCAACAGTGGTAGGATATCCCCAGAAAAATGTTACGCCCCCCTGTTGTACTGGTGATGAATTGCTTTGAAAGGATCCCCATAAAACAGTGAAGTCTGAAAGGTAAATGTCTCTGCCACTTATGTGTGTCAGTGCAAATTTGCTGATGGTGAAGAATAAACTGGGCTTTACTTTCAATTCTACCTTTCTTTAGCCACCTGTCTTTACTCTAAATAGTTCAGTAATTCTCTGTCATATGTGCTGACTTGGCTGTGTAGGTCCTGTTGCTTCTTTACGTCTCTATGATGTATAACTGAATAATTTAATATAAACCTGTCATAGTTTTTGAGTTCTTTCTTTTAATTAAATAAGGTCAGTTGCCTTATGTCTCCTGTGTCTATGCCAAGGGGCAAACTCCGCCCGCAGAATGTGAAGCCAACGCGGAAGTGACAAAAACTGCAGTTCAGCCCTCATCCGCTGGGGGCTGGCTGCAAAAAGGAGCAACTTCCCATTGACTCCAATGTTAAAAAGGCCAAATTTACAGCAAAAATAAACATGTTTACAGCCTGGTTCAAAAAAACCATTTTAGGTTAGATAGTTCAGGTTTACCATCATGACAAGTCTGAGGGGGGTGAATTTTTTTCTAACTCAGTTTATTTGTAATTTAATTATGAAATTATGAATAATTAGGGCCGTGTCCTTTTGATTGCCAGGTCCGTCTAGGCTAACGCTGGTGGCTAATGGTGGCTAACTGTAGCTAATAGCTTGCTCCGTAGTCTGCTTTCCCCCTCTGCTTGCAGAGCTCTTCACAGCCTGGGACTAACGTAAAGACTTCAGTCATTTGGTGTTTCTGAACTCCACTATCAGTTGCCTCTGCAGTTTTTATTCGGTTTTGGATGTTAATCTGCAATTATTGGGCAAAGACGGCTTGCTGAGGTTTTGATTACAGTAACAGAACGTCCAAGAAGTTTCTGCATTGGGGGGAGGCTTCATACCGGCAAATTTTTAACCAGCTGTGGGGGGGTTCTGTCAGTTGGCAGAGAGGAATGCTGTTCTGGTCGGCGCTTTTATCTCTTTCTACACGCGAGATGGAGCAGGCGATCGGTCGGGTAGCAGCAAAGCAGCAACTTTGGCAGGACCGGGACGCCGCGGCAGACCCGGTCAGGTAGAGCACCTCGAGACTCAAGAGCAGGAGACGGTTACATCAGGCTGGAAGACTACAGAGTTGGACTCTAGACAGACTGGATGATCGCTGGTTAGATCAGTACTGTGTGAGGAACACAGCTGGAGGCATAAACTAATGGATGAGATGTGAGGTGAGTCAAAAGCCTTTTATTTTTTTTAGGGGATCTGAGTTTTCATGATGACTTTGTGACTGCTTTTTGCTGGATGTGTTGTTAAGATGAGCCAACTAAATCCTCACCCTCCACCGATGTAATGGAAATAACACAATATCAGGCCGTATTGATCCGACCCATTTGGGTCTTATTATATTGATCTGTTTTCTCTACTCGAGATGTTTCTGCGTCTAAAGGGATCGTTGTTGAAAAACGGGGTAAAAGTCTCTCAACCGCGGTCTTCTGGCTGAAACCGGCTGCAGCCTACGTTAGCTTCAGTTAGCTCCGGACTAGCTTCTGACTAGCTTGTAGCTACGTCGGCTCGGAGCGTTAACCCTCCGCCCCCAGCCTCACAGCGCCACTCTCAGCTCCTCCTCTTTGCCCATTTTTGGAGTTTCTGCGAGTGACGCGTACAAGATGGCGGCGGTGGGAACCGCCCAACTGGCCTCATTTTTGCTATTCAGAAACCTATGGGGGACGTACCGGAAGGTTAGTCCATTGTTTTATACAGTCTATGGTCTATGCCAGCAATTATGTCTTCTATTTGACCATACATCTTTCATTATGACAGTTTTTATGAGATTTTGATTAAAAAGGCTAGTAATTATGAATTAAGGTATTTTTAAGTGTGAACTTTAAAAAAAAAAACGTTTAAAAATAAAACCTTTAATGATAATTTCATGTGACATAAGAATCTGGACGTGAAAATGTAAATTTTATTTAACAGTGTTGGTCAAGCTGTGAACGTTTAACTATTAAAAATAAAACATTTAGCAAAGTTTCAGTGGACGGTTTTTAGCACTCCCTACAACAGGCTGAAACCTCTCATTAAAATAAAACCCTGTGTGAACATAATAAATATATCTACTGAGAGAAACGAGAAAGTGTTTGGAAAGTTAGGTGTTTTTTTTCTTCTTCTTGCATTTCCCAGTTATCACAGCACAGACCCCAGAGGCTGCGAGAGGAAATACACAGAACCTGCACTGCTTTTGTTAATTAAAGCTGTCAATCAGCACTCTGACATGTTGTTTTTTTCTTCTTTTTTTCTCTCTCCGGATCTGTGTGTGTCATTCTGATCAAAGCGGTGATGAAAAGAGAAGCTCATTTCTTCGAGTAAACAAGAGTTGTTTTTTTCATGTCTATTTAATGCAAGAATCTTAAATGCAAACTTTGTTTCTGCTTAAAGAGGTTTGTGTTGTTGCTTCTTTATGTTTTATTCATTTTTTCCCCTCCATTGGTTAAGCCACTGGCAAAAACATTTGAATTATTACTTTGTTGGTGTAGCACAAAGCAACACAGTCTCAATACCGTTAAGTCTTAAATAACAGGAACAAACACACATTCTTGTACGTATGTCTAAGTGAGGACTTTGCATTGACTTTCATTAATTTTAGTAATTGCATTTATGCCTAACCCAGACAATAAACCATCCCAACCATTAGGTTTCTATGCCTAGCCCTAACCTAGTTCAAACCATACCTCTAAACCTATCTGGTAGAACACCATACAACTGTAAAATAAGTGAGGACCAAGTGAAATTCCTCACTTCCCCAAAATGACATCCCACTAAAACCAACCTGGACTTTATTTTGTAGCATGCCACATGTTCATATACTCACCCAGACAATTTTGGTGCGAGTTGAAGTTCCTTCAGTGATACTTCAATCAATTCATGATTAGTGTATATCCATATAATGGGAGTTGTGAGGGCACCCAAAACCTCTAAATATTGCAGCTGTAGTCTGAGCAGGAGTGATCAAGTTGCGGAAAGGGAGTTTGTGGAAGATGAACTTAGTCTACTTGGTCATTTTGTCTGTGCAGTTTGGAATGACGCAGATGTGAACCATGTTGATGTTTGTAGTACCAGCTGCTGTCTAGTTGACCACACACACCAACAGAGAATCAAATGAAACCGTCTCCATTAATACATCTGTGTGGGTGCAAACTTGCTTACAGAGAAGTACAAACTTGTTAGTAGTCTGGGTTGTTTGTTTGTCTCTGCCTGCCTTCCTGCATTTTTCGCCCCCAGTCTGGAGATTTCCACCAGAGATCCTGTTTGAGCTGAAGACCTGTTCATCAAACCAGGGGCGGAGCCATCTCCCTACAGTTCTGCACAGGTAAAGCTCCCCACAGGCTGGATATGAGGAGCTGGCTGATGGATCCTTGTTGCCTGAGTGTCAAACCATCTTTGTAGACATCAAGAAGTCCTTGCGATTTGCTGAAACTCTTTGTGTGCAGATTCTTCTAAGACAACCTGCCGACACAATCTGCTAATTTTCTTTGTGCTTCTTTCAAGGTTTCCCTCATTGCAACTTCCTTCTGATAAGTTCTCTAGCTTTTCAGAAAGCCTTGGTACACCTTTCCATGTCTGACTACTTTTACGCTTTTAGTTCTCCTGTGTTCCATGCTCCATTTTAATACTCTTCCTGTCCCCCTTTTGTGTCTTGTCCTCACTCTTAAATTTCACCATGTTATCTCCTTAAATTCACCAGCTACCAAGCCTTACCTGACTACATTCTAACAGTTAAACCCCCTCCAAGCTCTGGTCTCACCTCTGGACTCCTTTTCCTTCAGTACCTATCATCTCTGCTTCCCTGTCCAGCGTTCCTGGTTCCCACAACTTTTATAATCATCACCACATTATCATAGTTTCAATAAAATCTTTATTTAATTTACAACTGGTTCATGAGGAGACTGGAGGCAGGGAACTCATATTTCTGTCAAGGAAAACTATTACTTTATTGAATATATTAACATGATTTACATTTATATTTATTATATTATTAGTACTATAATCCTGGAGGGGGGTTGGAGCTCTGGGACTAGTTTTACTCCTATATCACATAAGTATGGATACGCACTCCTCAGGAACTTCAGGACATCCATTGTGGGGTTCCCCAGGGATCCAATACTTTTTTAATCTGTATATGTTACCACTTGGGACTGTTATCAGGAAGAGCATCGACTTTTACTATGCTGATGATACACAGCTTTACATTGCGATGTCTCCTAATAATGTTAAGTCAGTAAATCTACTTTTAAACGGTATTTTAAATATCAAGTCATGGTTGGCGGTAGGGGTGGAGCCAAACCTGAATATGGTATTCAGAAAGGCACAAATAATATGTTTTTTCTGAATATTTATTTAGAACAAATACTTCAGAAATATTTGTATTTGGGAACAAGAAAAACTTTATATCAAAAAGCTGCGTTTCCTCATGTGACTGCAGTGCATGCGCTCTGGATGATAAGGGAGTGACATAATGAAGTCGGGGAGGTAGGTGTCTATCAGCTGCTCTACACAGCAACATAAAAGCTTGGCTGAGCGAAAAAAAACCTTAACTGTTAGACTATTTTTGTTGATGATTTTTTTAACTTCAATGGGCTCCGGAGGCAGTTTTTATTCCATTACGCAGCAGTATTATTAACGTCTGCAGTTGGGTGCTCTTATATCTGTTCTTGCTCTGTTTACGTAGTTCTGTTAGGTTGGTAACTTAGACAAAAGGCTGTTGAATGAGCTAACATTCAGTTAAAAAGGTTCAAACAAAGCTTATGTGGTGGGAATTATTTTTGTACCTTTAAGTTGCTCTGTCTTCTACATCCATCCATCCATCCATTTTCTTAACCGCTTAATCCTTAATGGGTCACGGGGGTGCTGGTGCCTATCTCCACCTGTCAACGGGCAAGAGGCGGGGTACACCCTGGACAGGTCGCCAGTCCATCACAGGGCCACATAGAGACAGACAGGACAAACAACCATGCACACACTCACACCTAAGAACAATTTACAGTGATAAATTAACCTGACAGTCATGTTTTTGTAATGTGGGAGGAAGCCGGAGTACCCGGAGGGTTTATTTGTTCTCCCCACGCATGCATGGGGAGAACATGCAAACTCCATGCAGAAAGACCCTGGGCCGGGATACAAACCCACAACCTTCTTGCTGCAAGGCAACAGTGCTAACCACTGCACAATCCCGTGCACCGAGCACGGGATTGTGAAAAAAGCATCCTCTTTTGTTACTCTGTCAACCCCCCACACCCCAACAAGCATCAATCCCTCCACAAGCACAAAATCATCAGATCCATGTTCTGCCCCTCCTTGGATGAAGTAATGGAGGCGGTGCTTATTGTTCTTTTCAGTCATGTACACTGTTACATGTTTATTGCTGGATTTATAAAATATCAACCAATATTGCATATCCATAATTGTCATATTGGATAATTATACATAACTTAAATTTGAAAGGTAAGATGATTTTTTAAGCCGATTTTTCCCTATTTTTCAAGATGATTTGGGGTGAGCTGAACCGCAGAGTGAAGACAAAAGGGCCAACAAGTACTAAGCATCTCTGGGAACTCCTTCAAGACAGTTGGAAAACCATTTCGGGTGACTACAAAGCAGTAATCAGAGCAAAGGGTGGCTACTTTGAGGAATCTAAAATATCACATATGTATTGTGTTATTTCACCCTTTTTGTTTAAGTATATACAGTAATTCCATACATCATGTGTTCATTCATAGTTTTAATGCGCTTAATTGAGAATCTACAATGTAGTCATGAAAATAAAGAAAACGCATTGAATGAGAAGGTGTGTCCAAACTTTTGGCCTGTACTGTATTTTTTTCTTTCTTCGTGTAAAACACTTTGCTGATTTTATCATGAAAATTGCTCTATAAATAAAACTTGATTGATTTGATTGATTAGACATCTATAGAGCCTGTGATTTTTCCCCCTAGTTGTTCATCTTTGACGAACATTCTCCTTACGTTTAGAACAGACTCATTTAACCATTGGCATACCTTTTCCTGTGAGACAGCACTTCTTTTATTAGGTGGCATATGATAAAAAATGGATGAGCATTGTCTAGTAAGGCACTGGATAAAATTGTTCATATGTATCAGAAAACAGTGTGTTTTTATGTCTTTAAGTTTGGGTTTTCAATTTTTCATTGGATAAGTATTTTATTTGCTTAGAGGTAAAGTTGAGGTTAACACAGAAACAATTAGGATCATTCAACATTTCATCCTCCAAGGACATATTGGTTGTGTTGAGGCACAAAGAAAAGACAATGGTCCAAGGGCCAAAAGTGGATTTTGATTCAACTAAAAGCAAAACCAAATACGCATCATTTTAACAGGTGTGTTCCTTTTTTGTACTTTTTTGATAGATAGATAGATAGATAGATAGATAGATAGATAGATAGATAGATAGATGACAGTGCACATTGAACTTCAAGAGGAGAATCTGCTATTATGTTTAACTTTCAATTCTATTCTATTTTATTCTAGGACACACTTTGGACCACTCATTACAGACTGTGGACCATTCAGGAATTCTGGTTTAAAAAGTGTAAGACTGTTGACTTTTTTATTACTTTACTTAAACAAAGGCCAGCCAAGTCATTTTATTTTCTTTATTAAGAAGGAAAGAAAAATAGATGGGACTTGATGTCCACTGTTCTACATATAGAGAGCTTCCTGTTAAATGTGAGTGTTTTGTTGCTATGGTAGCGATAAGGGATACCTGTGAGTGAGACTCTGATGAGAAAATGCCAAGTCAGGCTTCTGTCTTTGAGCATCTGATTGTTTAACAATCAACTCCTTTTTAAGAGTCTGCCAGGTCGGCTCTGAATAGATGTCAATTATCACGCCCAACAATGTTTCTTCACAATACTTTAA
Organism: Apricaphanius iberus; assembly: GCA_028564705.1. NCBI lineage: Eukaryota > Metazoa > Chordata > Actinopteri > Cyprinodontiformes > Aphaniidae > Apricaphanius > Apricaphanius iberus. The sequence continues at coordinate 264,918 of JAPXFQ010000702.1, read as the reverse complement.
CGATGTGCCATTTGCTGAAAAGACACAAAGCTCTCTGGAGTTAATTGGTTTTTAAAAAGCAATACAAAGTCCCCCTGCAATAATCAGTTTACAGAGCCTACTTTCCCCCCTTCTATCAAACAAAAGTGCTAATTGTTTTAATAACAATTGTGAGCATTTTTTTGAAATTACTTTGGGTCTATGTAATAATATACACAGCTTGGGTATTTTGCAAGAGAGGCAGAAAATATGTATTAATCCCTCATCAATTTAATATTTAGTTTAATGGTTTAACAAAGAAAGGGTTTAGAGGGAATATAGTACGTTTTTTTCTTTGGAAATAATGTTTACTAAAACCTAGAGTAAACCCTTCATCTAACTGAAATGCAACACTCTCATGATATAATGTATGATACTCTCATGAACATCATAAAGTGTTTGTTGAAGCAATGTATAAATTTTAAGTTGTTTGAGGAGAAACATTGCCCAAAGGTTGGAGTTTTGTACATTTCATTTTAAATCTATGCTGGTAAACTAGAAGATTAATAATTGTTACTGCCATCAAGCTGCTTTTTTAAACCTCCGTCACAATGAGACAAAACAATTAGAAAAATCTGTTTATGATTAACTGCTTTAATTGGTACAAAATTTGTATAACAGTTTTAACCGTGTCATTATCATCATTACCACAAAGGCCAGTACACAGACCAGGAAAAATTTATAAATGCAGATGTGAACTGTCATGCAGGAAAATCCCTAAATATTTTGGGAATTTATGAAAGGTATCTTCCTGTCTGATAATCACATGACACTTTTTTTTTAGGATTTTTGGTAAGAAAACATGATTTATCTAAATGTTTTATTTGCTTTTGCACTCTAGATAGAAATTTTCACAAATGATCAACACAAATAACAATCATAAATTGCAGAATTAACTGTGTAATTCATAGATTATAAAGTTTGTTCAGATTCCCCCCCCGCTGTGGCCTCTTTCTACAGATCTGAATGAACAGCAGATATGATAATAGAAGGTTTATTTGTTTGTTATTTACAGCTGCTAAATGTTCTGTTGTATGGAAAATAAGGCCTTGGACGCCACAAAATTACACAAGATTTTTTTCTTAAAATAAACAAAACAATTTATTTTTCCATTCCATCTTTTCTGTCATAATTTCATTTTTTGCTCAATAAAAAAACAGACGTTTTATCAATGCAACCTTGATGTTCTATTTAAAATAGATAATTAAACTGAAAGTAAATCTCCCCATGCATTTTTCTGGATTAGAAACAAGGACACTAAGAGAGGATGTTGGCAGTGTCTCACCGCCTTTTCCTACAGACTGCTGATGATGCATGCTGAAACACTGTTATCCCGAGCCATTGACCTCTGTCACGAGCCTCACTCTGTCTCACAATCTTAGTCTGCTGTAGCTCATTTCCACTTTCGGGTGAAGGAGGCTGCAGTAGTCATTGTGTTCTCTGATATGTGACAGACGGGGGGTTAAAGGGATACAATAGTTCTGTCATGTAAAGAAGTCAGAGGAAATATAATGGGAAGAAGTGGACTGTGCATTAATGCTCAGCAGGCACTTTATATCTAGAGCCTTAACCACCTCCCCCTCCTCTGTCCTTAAACAACAACAGACCAATAACATTTCTGGTGATAATAAAAGCCCCTGTATGAGGCCAAGTGTTTGCTGTAGGTAGCAGTTTTCTGCATACTATGATCCATGAATAACATTTTTAAAGTCAACACATTAAAAATATTTCATAAAGATATTTTCATCAGTATATGAAATATAATTCACATAACCTCAATTCTAAAAAATATATCAGCATCAGGTTTTCAGTTCTATAAAAAAAAACAATGCATTTGTTATTTTATCCATATGAAAAACAAAGCAATATCCCTCTCAGCATGTGGTTCTCAAAGTGATTTTGTCAGATATGAACAGAATTAGTGCTAGATCAGACTGAATTTAGTCTGATGAAGAGGCGTCTCATGCCGGCGCCACAGGAACGCCCGTGTTGGACTGGAGGAGGGGAGAGGAGAAACAATGGAAAATGCATATTGCTCAGAACAGTGGGGTCTCTGCTCCCTCTCCACCTGGGACTCGCTGCAGAGAATCCCCTCTGACCACGGACCAATTAAATCCTGCGCACACACTTAATACACATGCAGACACATATCCATGTGGATTGACCTGCTTCCATCATAAATATGGATGTGTTGGAGGAATGCAAATAAACCCCGGCCGGCTACACACAGGCAGGGAAAGACAGACGGACTGAATAAGGAGCCGACAGACAGACAGCATAACAAAGCGGCGGTAGGAAATGAGAACAAAGGAGCAGTCCAGGGAAAGGCTGCAGAGATGCCTTCACTCCCAGATTTTTCATAGTCAGAAGCAGAACTGCATATTGAAATGATCTTCAACCACACTGCATTGGATGCTGATGGATTGTATGTTGTTAGAGCTTTTAATGGGATGTGTCTTTATCACTGAGCAAGTCATAGACTGTGGAAACAGCAGAGTTAATGCCCAGTACGACTGTGGCAATAAATTAATCAGTTTCATATGTTTTTCTTTGTATCTGCTCCCCTCAGAAAGCACATATGCTAGTCAGTCAGCTGTGCGTAGACCCCATAAATATTAGATGATGCAGGGAAGGCAGCCTAGAGGACACTGGTGATTTCAGCTTGAAAACACACAAAAAGAAATAGCCGAATACAGGCAGGGACCATTATGAAGAGTATACAACAGCTTTTTAAAACTGAGTTTAGGGTTATGCACAGTTAGAGCTGGTTATTTTCCCATAAAATAGCTTTAATACAAAGACAAGTATCCTGTCTCTACATCGAAGAATGCCATGAGAGATGGTGGGCGGGGTGATGCAACAGATTTTCCAAAGTACTTAAATACAATAAGCAATAAAACGGATGGCTTCATAGATAGTGACATTAAATGCAGGAGAAGTGCCAAACCAGACGTGGTGTACAGGGGTCTGCTTGTAAATAATTAATCTTTGCTCTTCATGTCTTCTTGTCAGTACAGACGAGGGGCTTGTATCCTGGCAACGCGCCATGGTTCCCACATGCTGCAGGGAGAAAGAGGCCCTCAGGGGGGAGACAATCTTCAACTTGCCTGCAGCAGCCACACACACATCAACACATGCAACCGCCCAGCAATCTGCTCTACACAAGCGTGAATGTGTATGTTGGAAGTTATCTTTACTAGTTATGCATGAGCATTATAATTTCACATGTGTGCATATGTTCGTGTGTTATCTCATGAAACACTGAACATAATTCATGGTTGTATGAATGAGCCAAAAAACATTTTATAATCCACATGAGGTACAAATTTACCCGTACATCCCCAAACATATGTATGGATTTTGACATGCTTATAATAGAAATAACACAGGTAACAACAATGGTACATATTAAGTTTAAAAAAACAAGGATAAGTATGTATGCTCCTGGGCTTCTTAAGGAGCTGGCTGACAATGTTTTAACGCCTGATGGTTAACCGTCAAGCCCTGATCCTCAAGATTTCTTGTTTGATCATCTCCCAGTGTTTTCTTGCGACTCATTTGCTCTCTGTGTTTCCAGGTTTTCCCGAAAGACTCATGAGCCAATCATACTCAGGTAATACCTCAAGGAAGTCATTTCTCCACCCTAGAATCTCACTTGGCCATGATTCCATCCTGTACGCAGTGTTTCCACTGCCCGCTCTCTACCATGCCCCCCTCCTGATTTGATCCACGGAGGATTAGAAGGGATCCACTTGCATCCACACCCTGCGCTCCTGGCTGTCCCAGCTGATGAACTTTCCTTTTTGTTTAAAATAAACTTTCTAACTTTGTCCTGGGTGTCCCAAGTTGATTCTGCATGTTGGTGAGGAAGTTATACGAAACCATTAAAAAAAACATCAGGCCAGTTGGACCCAGCAGAATCAGCTTGGAACCCTAGGTATGATCCTGCCCCTATTCTCACTAAACATGAGACCATGCTGCCATCTCTTTGTGATCATCAGAGCTATACCTCAGCAGTTGGATCAACTCTTCAGAGTTTTACAGGATATTAAACAGAAACTATCCCCCAGCCACCGCCTGCAGCCGGAACGTCAGCAGCTCCGTCAGCAACACCGTCTTCACCTCCCTGTCCATCTCCCCCACTCCAGAAAAACTTCACAGGGGAGATCTGTAAATGTGGATGTTTGCTTTTGCAGTGTCCCCTAGTGTCTTGTCAATCATTCATGGACAACGCGTTTAAGATTTCCTACATAATTGGATTGCTCAGGGATCGAGCCCTCAGCTGGTCTGAGTCAAAATACACCGATCCCAACATCGTAAACCCGTCCTTTCAGAATTTCATTTCTGATTTTGAACAGACTTTTGGCTGCAAGAACATTGAGATGACTTGTAAGCTTTGGAGTTTGAAACGATGGCACAAGTCGGTTTCCGAATTTGCCATCGATTTCCGCGCTTTAGCTGCGTCATCCGAGTGGAATGCTAAAGCTCTCAAGGGAACATTTATTAAAACTCTGAACAAACAGTTAAAAGATCATCTGGCTTACAGATATGATCCCACAATGTTAGAGGAACTAATCGCCTTAGCCATCTGTTTGGATAACCACATTAATAAGCGAGCCAGAAATCGCAGGCACGAATGCTCCTTCGTGGATGTGATTTCAGGGCCTCCGCTGTCTTTCTCCCAGCCATCCAGCTTCATGAGTTTTCCCACCGTTGAACCCATGCAAATAGGGCGGGCTAGGCTTACCACTGAGGAGCGCCAATGTCGTATGGAGGTCTGGGTATGCATATATTGTGGAAAGCTGGACACTTCATTGCAACCTGTCCAACTTGCCCAAAAGGGGAGGTCCAACGGTAGGAAGGAGGGTAAAAACTGAATCATGGAGTCTACACTGCCTGTCATCCTGTTTAAAGTCAGCTTTTGCTTCCCATACACTGGTCAGCTCTGCCCGAGGAGGAACCTCCAGGTCCAGTGGCCACTCGTATGCACGCTCCTCCGCAATCATGTGTTGATAAATCCCACTTGTGCGTACACAGGTTCTCGTGCCCATTCGGTCATTTGCATACAGAAACGCCCCCAATTAAGCATATTTGCTAGCACCACTTTACCTGTCAAACGCATATAGTCCTTACATTATTCCTTAAAATAATTTCCAAGAGAGCAAAAAAAGGATTTCCAGTGACAAAGAGATCGAGGTGAAACATAGTTGGGGCAAAAAAGAAAGTATTCATGATGAACAGACTTTAAAAAAATGTCAGTTAATACAAATACGTTTCACCACCGTTATTTTTTCCCATCAGCGGTTTCTCTGCTTAATTCTCCCAGAAAGCAGCCGTTATTTTTTGCTGCAGAGGAAACTTAAAAATATTGGACTCAGACCTAAACATCCATAAAATTAGAACCAAACCGCTTCTATGCCCCACAAATCTGGAAAAAAGTTCCAGATGACTTCAAGGTTGCCGAATCGCTAGGTTATTTCAAATCAAAGATTAAAACTCTGCTGTTTAGAGGTGTTTATGAGTAAAATTGATTTTTTTCATAAATTTTCTTTTTATGCTTTTCATAAATTGTTTTACTCAAATGCTAAATGTTTTTTTATTTTATTGGTTCTTGTGTTTTATCTGTTTTTCGATTTTCCTAAATTGTTGTTTTAATCATATGCTATGTTGGTTTCTTTACCAACAAGTCATGTAAAGCACTTTGAATTGCCTTGTGTTGAACGTTTTCTATACAAATAAAATTGCCTTGCCTTACCTTTCAGCAGGAATTCTTTGTCAGTCCAGATCTCCACTAGGAGCTGGCTTCTTCTTTGTTTCCAAGAAACTGCTGTCTAAGGATTTGCATTGATTTATGAGGTTTGAGTAACATAATTGTTAAAGACAAGTATCCACTACCTCTTCTCACATCTGCTTTTGAGCCACTCCGGGGATCTATGCTCTTTACTCAATTGGATCTGCGAAACGTTTACCACTTGGTCTGGATCTGTGAAGGGGATGAGAGGAAGAAGGCATTTAAGATCCCGGTTAGACATTTTGAATATTTAGTTATGCTGTTTGGCCTGACAAACACTCCAGAAGTATTTCAGTCCTTGATCAACAATGACCTCTCTGATTTTTTTAAATTATATTTTTTTGTCTAATTGGATGACATACTCAGTTTTCCCTTCTCTCATAGGCCACAAACTTCATGTCCGCCTTGTTCTACGAAGGCTCTTTAAGAATCGCTCTATTTCAAGGCAGAGAAGTGTGAATTCCATGTTCCATCTGTCACTTTTCTCATCTACGTCATTGAGAGCAGGTAGGGGAAGCCGGAACCTAAAAAGATTCAAACTTTTGATGAAGGGCCTATTCCAGCATTCTGATAAAATATCCAGAGATTTTTAGAATTTGCTAACTTCTACCGTTGCTTCATTAGGAACTACAGCCAGACTGCAGCACCCCTAACGGGGCTTGCACTCACTGACTTCTGAGGTGGATCAAGCCTTTCGCAAAGATAAAGCAGACGTTTTTAACTTACAGAGTTTGTTTCTTTCTTAAGCGTATGTACGCAGAATTGCACACAAATGACGAGCTCAGTGAGGAATTATGTTTCGTCAGCCCTCTTTGCAAGAACTTCTTTGGGGAAATTACATCTGAATGCTCACCACGCTGTTTACATTGCATCCAGATCCCCCCCGACGTTCCTTAGGATCTTCCTGGTACATTTCTTGTCGTGTGAAAGCAGATGAAAGAAAATGTGGAGGTAAAAAAGTGGTAAAGTATTTGAAAAGACAACTAAAGACCAAATGGAATTTGAATCTCCCAGTGTTATGATCCGTCTCTGCGTCACTTCTTTCCTGTTTGCGTCTCCCTCAGTCTTATTGTCTGTGTCAATCAGTCTGTATCCTAGTTTATTCTATTGAAGACACCTGTTATCCATAGTCTAATTAGTCCTCCCAATGTTGTCTTCCCCTGCTCCCAGCTGTTCTCCATTACTGATTGCCCTTCCCACACCATTTATACCTTCCTGTGTCTGTCTTTGTCAGATTGTTGTTGTTCCAGTCCCTGTGGTACTCTCATGTTTTGTTTTGGACTATTAATAAACATTGGTCGCAAAAGTTCCAAACTTCGCTCTGCATCAGGGTTCTCCTTTAAACCTAATCTGACACTAAGAACAGCTATCTTAAAACGGCTACAGGCAGTCAGAATGATGAAGAGCTCCATTGCCTTAGAAGGGGGCAATTTTGAGTCAGAAGATTTCTCTCTTTCTCCTTCACCAGCAGAAAGAGAGAAAAGGCAGGAAGGTTCTGTGGAGGAGGTGAGCGGCCCTGAACCAAATCGTTTCGAGCTAATGGCTCGTCAGTTGCAAACTCCAACTCGCTATGTACATGTGTGGCCGAAACTTGTTTTATACTCTATACCGGCAGGATGTCTGATATCAGAAATACAGGCTGACGTCAATAATCCAACGGTTATTGGTAGAAAATGTATATATTTACTAAAATGTACTAAAATACAAAAAAATGACCAGACATGCAGACAGTACAGTCAATTATATAGTTTGTCGGCAATTTTTTTTTGATATGGGGTTGAGTTGCACTTTAAATCTTATTATTCAGGGCTAACATTTTGACTCCTAAGACTTTAAAAACCATATTCATATAAAGGGAGTCAGTCAGGGCAGGAAATTTGCCGTCTGTAATGAGGCATTATGTGCCCCAAAACTCCTTCATTTAACTGTGTTTTGTTATTAAACATTAGCACTACTCTCCTTGGAGTTCAGAACATCTCAGAAGTGATTATTTGTTTCCCAACCCTGATCATCAAGACACACTGCTCTACATGTTTTTTCTTTTCCTTACTTATTTAGGGGAATAAAATACAAATCAACCATCGCCAGTTGGACTAAGTTCAGCATCCACAGGCTCACTTTCCACAACCTATGTAGAATACAGCTGCAGTGGCGGACGGCTGCAACGTCATTGAAATCCCAGGTTACTGTAAACTGGAATTGGTTGGATTAAAAGCCTGTAAAACACCCAGAGGCTAATACCTTAGCACTTCCCAGACATTCTGAGCTGACAGGGTAATATCGCTAACTAACTATAACAAATAATATAAGTTAGATTAAACTGTACAATATGGAGGTGCAAGATCAGAGCTACCATTTCTAAAATGTTCAGTTGCACTTATTTCATGAGATATTACAATAAATAAATATTTAATAAAAATCCCACATTAGTTATGATTTACATTAAATTACAATGGTGCTTTAAAAAAAGATTCAATATTACTTGAAATTCAAAGTTTAAGACTTGGGACTTGACTTGAAACTTGCCTGACTTGACTTGAGACTTGACTCAGACCTGCCTGTATTTACTTGAAACTAAGTAAGTAAGTAAGTAATACAATACATTGGTCCCACCTCTGTTAAGAACAAAGTGCAACGTAAAAGACAGAGAACAAACAATAGGCTATAGAGCAGCGTCTTCCAATAGACGGCCCCCGGGCTGGGTCTGGCCCCCATACCACTTATGTCTGACCTGACGCCGCAGTTCTTTCACCATTTTCATGCTTTCATAATGTGGCAGCACGGTATTGTATGCCCTCCATTTAAATAAGCAAAAAACCATGCGATGCCTGTGTATCCGCTCCATAACAGGGCAACGGTTCCGTCTTGTCTGTGCTATCAACACGCCGTGACTGTCACTTGCACATCACCACTGCCTGAGCGAGATGTTTTATGGCAATTTTCGAGCTGCACATTCATGCTGATGGAGAAAAATGCTGTGTTCTAAATTTGCTGCTAAAAGAAAAATTGGACCATGCAAATGGACCGCTTAAAGATGAATAGAAAGAGCCATTTACATTTATTCTCCCTCCATCAGACCCATATGCCATCTGCCTCTCGATAGCGGCCAACTGCGCTCAGCAATCAGCGCTGTGTGATGCGCCACACCTGCTTCCCCAGAATGGACGCTGAAAATGCCATCTCACTACAAATGCAGTGAAGTCATGATATGAAGATGCAAGCAGGATTTTAGTCATATCTGACTCAACAGCAAAAAGCATCAGAATGTCCCCTCTGAGTTTAATGGATTTAGGGAAATAGTAAGAAGCCTTTTTCTGATGCATAAATAATAAAAAGTGTTTAGTGTTATTTGAGTAGCCTATTCTTTTTATTCCAAATGAAATTACATTATATTCTTGTTGCTGTTTTGATTGAAACAGACAAGTTTTGCTCAAGTAAATTTTATTAAGGCATATTGATTAGATAGAAAATGTTTGACAATATATTATTAAATTGAAATGACTTGTAAAGTTGTTGTGCATTAGTGTTATATGAATGAAATTAATTTAAATTGAACTGACTGACAAACGATAATATACGGAGCTTTGACTGGTCGAAAATATTTTTCCCTTTATGAATAGTATTTGAGCTCCCCTGCTATAGAGCAGCAACAAATAATAATAAAATAAACAAAGTGAATTTAAAAAATGCCACCCCAAGAGTATCCCCGATCTATTTGGCCTACCCCAATGAAAATCTGATGGCTCTGTCCCTGGTCAGACTGTTATCTCTACAAGCTTAGAATGTAAAATCAGTTGCTTTCCTTACATGAAGCCATTCAGTGAATACTGTTAAACGTAAATAAACAAACAGATTTACTTTTATAAATCTGTTCAAAATTTACCCATGATTACAATAAAGTGCTTCCTACAGTATAAAACTAATCTTCTGTACTCACGCCCAGCTAAGTATTAGTCATTAGTTCTGCCTTCAACAAGAAGAATCTCCACCCATGCCAGTGATTGGTACATTACTACCATAATGACCCTGGAAATTAGAAACATTAACACTAAAAGCATGTGATATCCATATTTCATCTTATTTGCCAGAAGTTTTTTTTGCTAGCATGAAGTAGTTAGTTCTACAATTCAGTTACAAAAACGGAGGAGACAACTAGTCACTGTAATTTCATTGCAGTTTTTTTAAAACAAGTAACTTAACATTTTTTTCTATTCCCTTCAGCCTACTCCAGAACCACTGCAGTGCAAGGTTTCATGCTTGCTGATTTTTCTAGCAAGGAGGTGAAACAAAACAAACATAAAATACTAGTACCCAAGTATAAACATTCAGAAGCCCATCTGGGGAAAAAGCTGCAAAACCAAGAAACATTGTTTGTTCAAATTAATTGTGTAGATGTATTTAGTTAAAATGGAATGTGTAAGGGTCTCTTTGGATTGGTAAAGTGTGTGTAGGTGTGTGTGTGTGTGTAGGCATGTGTGTGCCTGTAGCCTGGTGTTTGAGTTTAAGCTGCTGAAAGGCCTTCCTTTTTTGGTGGGTCAGGCTAATTATTATTCTAATGAACTCTCAGTCAGATGCAAAGATCTCTAATAGCATACAGTACAGCATGGAGGATGAAGGGTAAGAAGAGATACACGTTTGTGTGTGTGAGCCTGTCTAGAATTCAAACTGAGGACCATTCCTCACAATTTCATATTTTTCACCTTTAAATTTTAACATGAAGTGAGGACATTCTAACCAGTAGCGTAGCCAGAATAAAGACAGTTGGTTTGCACCAGCAAATGGGTGTGCTAAGTTTAGTCTCAACAAATCTTTTTTTATTTATTTTTTACTGTGCGGAGTTTGCACATGCAATGCCCCTCTGAACGGGGAAAATGTTGCCAGTTTCATAATTTGCCTAAAGCGTGGCAAGGGCTCCCTCTTCCTACAGGCCTGCAGGAAAAAGTAATAATTTCAGACTAACATATTCAAAATCACTGGCTGGCATTAACTTGTGTAATCAAACACATTCTCAACTTCTGAAAATACCTCATAATAATTTTTCAACCTTTAAACACAAGTTTTTAACGCAATTTAAATGAGTTGTTAACATTTTCCTGTAATATTTATAAGTAAACCTGATTATCTTATGCTATTTATTTCTTACTCACACTATCACATGTACATTGTACTTGAGCACCTGACCTTCCCAACTTCGGATTGCAGCCTCACAAGGCAAGGTGGCGTGGCTTGCAGGTTTATTATTTTGTCAGAGTCCATTTTGTCTGCAAGCTCTTTTTCTAACATGAGCAATAAGATGCTATTAGGCAAGGCAAGGCAATTTTATTTATATAGCACACTTTCAACACGAAGGCAATTCAAGGTGCTTTACATGATTCAGTGGTAATGAAACCAAATACATGATAAAAATAAGAAAATTAAAACAGATAATTTCTAAAAGAAATGCATTTAGTAACTGAAGCATGAAAAATAAAATTCATGTGAGAATATGAAATTGAAAAACAAGGTATTTTTTGTCCTACGTTTAAAGAGAAGGTGTAAAGAACAAATTTATGTAACAGAATATAGATTAAAAACAGATAAAACACAATTGGTTAAAAAATAAGAATAAAAATCACACCTCGAGAATGAAAGAGTGGTCAAAAACGCAATTTAGGACTCAAAGGCAGCTCTGAATAGTAGAGTTTTAATCTTTGATTTAAAAGAGCCTAACGATTCAGCATTTTTGTATTCTTCTGGAAGTTTGTTCCACATTTGTGGAGCATAGAAGCTGAAAGATGCCTCTCCCTGTTTAGTTCTAATTCTAGGAATGTTTAGTAAGCTAGAGCTGGAGGACTTGAGTGGTCTGCTGGGTGGGTATAGTGACAACATATCTCCAACATACTTTGGTGCTAAACCGTTAAGTACTTTATAAACTAGAAGGAATATTTTAAAGTCTATTCTCTGAGCAAGGACTTAAGAACTGGGGTGATGTGTTCTACTTTCCTGGTTCTAGTGAGGACACAACTGCAGATGTCTGATTGATTTTTTTAGGTAGACCTGTGAGGACACCGTTGCAGTAATCAATCCGACTAAAGATGAATGCATGAATCAGTTTTTCAAGATCCTTCTGTGACATCAGTCCTTTAATCCCAGAGATGTTCTTCAGATGATAGAAGGCTGACCTTGTTATTGCCTTTATGTGACACTGGAGGTTCAGGTCTGAGTCCATTATCACACCTATATTACGGGCCTGATGAGTCGTTTTTAGTTGTATTAGCTGAAGCTGTGTGCTGACTCTTGATCGTTCATTTGTTCAATGCATTCATTTAAGGTATGGATAGAATCAAAGTCAACTGGTGACAATGTAAAGTATAGCTGATTGTCGTCTGCATAGTTAAGGTAACTAATCTTATTGGCTGCTATAATCTTGGTTAGTGGGAGCATATAAATATTGAACAGGGGGGGACCCAGGATGGAGCAGACATTTTATCTGCATTGCTGGTCCATGAATACTTGTTTCTACCTGAGACTACTTTAACTTTAGTTGGAGCAATGGTATCAATGATGTCTGATACTTTAGAGAAAAAGTTATCTACCAGCTTGTTAACAGAGTGTGCGTTGGGTAGTGGTGGTGGTGATGGGGGGTGGTGTTGGAGGATGGGGTAGAGAAGTAAATTTGTTTAAAGATTTCAGCTGATTTAAATCATACCTTGGTGATAAGGTGTCTTCCTGTTGCTCTTCCAATGTTCCCAACACACAGAAATCAGGGTATTCAACATGTGGACTGTCTTTGCCCGATATCTGAAATTCTAAAGAAAGACTTCTTGGATTTACTCCGGAACTTTATGAACAACAAGATAGAACTTCACATATCTGGACCAATTCCAGCAACGCCATCAGACAAACAATTTAGCCGGATCAAAGCATTCAGCAGGTTTGTTAAAGCTGTCTTTACTGAAAGGTCTATTTGATTTCTAAATCATTTTAAGATTTTCTGTGAAAGGAGACATCTATTCACAAAAGATGGACATCATATCAATAAGAAAGGTCAGTAGCTTTATCTCTTGAATTTGCTAACTCACGTGAACTCACCGCCCTGTTCTCGAACTGAGATGCATGGTGGACGCCAACCTGCTGTAACACACAGAGAACATGACATCCTCACACCCATTAGTGATAAGCCCACCAGAGTCATATCAGCTGACTGTGCAACAACGCCGTCAGATGACCTTCAAAAGAAACAAAGAGTTCCAGCATCTCTATGTGGAAACATCAGCTCAGTCTGCTGACTAAGCTGAACATGCAGATTCTACTCTACAGAAAATGCACCCTAAGATGGCAGATCCAATCAACACACTAGCTAACAGAAAGACCAGCAACAGATCCAACTCATCATCAACTTCTAACTCTATAACAGGTTCACCATTCCGGGAATTTTCTGACGCCCTTCAGACTCAGGAAAAAAAAAGAATCCTGTTTTTAACATCACGCCCAAACCTTGTGACTCCCCAATTCAGCTCACCATATCAGATATCTGATACCAACCGGACACTGTTAAAAGACACACTACCCACCAGAAGGAGGTGTTCGGTCACTCTCATTCTCACACTCTTGAAAGTAAAATCCCGGTTAGTATAAATAAGAGATGTTCACACACTAAAACGACAAATAACCGAGCACTACAGAATTTAAAAATAATAACTAGCAAAAATTATCTCTCATTCACTGAAAAAAATCTGAATATAATACCATGCAAACATAATCTCTCAATCTTGGAAATAAATATTAACACAGCTATACAAAACATAAGAGCACCATTAGGAAAATCACTCCTCATCAATGATTACATCGTCACACATGATATACATGCTCTATTTCTCTCAGAAACTTGGCTAGACTAAAATACAGAACACACTGTATTAATAAAGACTTGCCCAACTAATTATCACGTAAATAGTGAGACCAGGAAAAAACAAAACGGGGGGGGGGGAGTTTGCCCTGCCACTCTCTTTCACAATTCGCTTAACCTCAAAAAGGTATCGCTAGGCAAATCGGCAGCTTTCGGAAACAAGGTCTTAGGCAACATAGTATTTATAAACATATACAGACCACCAAACCCTAACATAAACTTTTTTAACGACTTCAATGACCTTTGATCTGCAGTTTGTCTAGACTCTGACCAGATTTCAACATCCATACTAAAAATCCCCAAGACAGTGGAACAAAAGCACTTAATGACGCCCTGTATAATTTTGACCGAACTCAACACATTAACGAAACAACGCACAACCGATGACACACTCTGGATCTACTTAATAGCAAAGACTTAAATATCTCTAGCATTGCCATAACTGATATCGCGTTATCTGACCATTTCTTCATCACATTGAAAGCACCATCCAAGCCAAGATACCTAATCATAGTAAAACCACTGTTAAAAAGTGTCTCCTTAAAGAAAACTCAGCTGAATAAACTGATGTACACTTCAACCTTATCTAAATCACCAACATCCACCAACACACACTCAGTAAATAAACTGACAGATTATTTTCTATCCAAAATTTCAGACATGATGGATAAGACTGTGCCACTTAAGGTTAAAACTGTTTCTAATAAAAAGAAGTCTCCGTGGAGAAGTGATCCACTGGTATGTAATGAAAAAAGGGATTGCCAGCGCACTGAGAGGAAATGCGGAAAACTTGACTCCAGGTTCATAACGAGATATATATAGAGAAACTGAACAAGCATCAAGTAACTTTAAAGGGTGCAAGGGAATCATTAATTTCTGAGATTATTCACAGAAACAACAATAATGCAAGGACATTATTTGCTATGGTGGAGAGACTAACTACCAGTGACAGTACCCCCGGAGCTAAACTCCACCAGGGCCTGTAATTAATTTGCCAGCTTCCTTACTGAAAAGATCTTAAACATCAGAAAGTCAATCAGTACATCAGCTCCAACCCCAATACCAACTATGAGCCCAATTAACACCCATGCAGAGAAAATGACTAATTTCCAAATAATAAATCAATCGAGCTGTGATGAAATTATTGACAAACTATGCTCTGCCACATGTTGCTCTGATATCTTACCAACACGTTTTCTAAAAAAGATCCTCCCTGTCATCAGAGCAGATCCGATCAAAATAATTAACTCATCCGTCCTATCAGGTGTCTTCCCCAAAGCATTAAAAACAGCAGTTATCAAACCAATACTAAAGAAGAAGAATCTAGACAGCATGTTGATTCAAGACTACAGACCAATCTATAATCTCGGATGTCGGAAGTCGAGGAGGTCAGCGACGAGGAACCTTGAGACCAGGAGGCCGGCGACGACAAACCTTGAGACGAGGAAGCTTGAGATGAGGAGATCGGCGACGAGGAACCATCAGACGAGGAGGCCAGCAACAAGGAAGCATCAGACGACGAGGCCGGCGGCGTGGAACCTTGAGTCTTGTAGCCCGGCGGCGTGGAACCTTGAGTCTTGGAGGGCGGCGGCGTGGAACCTTGAGCCTGGGAGGCAGGTGGCCACAGAGCTGAACCTGGTGGTGCACATTATGCAGGAGCTTGACCTTGAGGTGTTGAGTCGGCAGGCTGGAGTGTTGCTGAAGCAAGCCTGAATTCTGCTGAGGCTGAAGCTGGTTGGTGGACTGCTGAGGCTGAAGCTGGTTGGTGGACTGCTGAGACTGAAGCTGGTTTGTTCAATTCTCTAATAATTTTATTCTGGTAAATTAATACATTACTGTTAGAAATCGGAGAGGGATTATAAGGTCTAATGTCTATATAAGTAACTATAAGCTTTATCAAAAAGGAAGGTTTTAAGCCTAGTCTTAAAAACAGACAGAGTATCTGCCTCACAAACTTAAACTGGGAGCTGGTTCCACAGGAGAGGAGCCTGATAACAAAAGATCTGCCTCCTATTCTACTTTTTGAAATCCTAGGAACTACCAGTAGACCTGCATTCTGAGAACGAATCGTGAACAATCAGATCTCTGATGTACGATGGAGCTTGATTATTAAGAGCTTTATAAGTAAGGAGGAGGATTTTAAACTCTATTCTGGAGAGAAGCCAAAACAGGATAAATGTGATTTATCTTTTTAATATTAATCAGAACTCTTGCTGCAGCATTTTGGATCAACTGAAGGCTTTTGATTGCATTTTGTGGACTTACAGTAGTCCAGCCTCGAAGTCACAAATACATGGACTAGTTTCTCTGCTTCACTCCTGGACAGGATGTTTCTAATTTTAGCAATATTCCGAAGGTGAAAGAAAGAAATCCTAGAAACCTGTTTAATATGAGATTTAAATGTCATGTCTTGGTCAAAAATTACACCGAGGTTCTTTACATTATTACCAGAGGCCAAATTAATGGCATCCAGATGAAGTGATTGATTTAGCAGTTTCCTTTTTAAAGGTTCTGGTCCAAAGAGAACAACCTCTGTCTTGTCTGAATTTAGGAGCAGAAAATTCAGAGTCATCCAAGTTTTTATGTCTTCGAGACATGCTTGTAATCTACCTAACTGATAGGTTTCATCAGGTTTTATGGATAAATATAATTGTGTATCATCAGCATAACTATGGAAATTCATACCAAGTTGTCTACTTATTTTACCAATTGGAAGCATATATATAGTAAAGAGAATCGGTCCAAGCACATAACCCTGTGGTACTCCACAAGTAACCCTTGAGTGTGAAGAAGATCATCAAAATAACATTTGTCACAATGTTGAATCTTATGACTAACATATCCATCATTATCATGGATATTGTTGCTGGACCCCATTCTACCCCCCTGATTCTTGTGGTTACACAATGAAATACATTGTTCATAGAAAATCCTTTACAGTGAGTTTGAGAGTTAAAAAAACACAACTATTTATATGTTCAAGTGTATTTGTCCCTTCAACCCACGTTACCATCTTCAACCCCGTTACTCTAGTCTCAACCCCGTCACACCTACATTTTCATACATTATTTTTTTTAAATGCATTAAAAAGTAATTTAATGATTGTTGTCATCTGTCTAAAATGTTGAGAGCTATCACAAGCTTATTGATTTTGGTGAAAATTCTTCAGTTAAACTACACTTTTGATGAAAAATGACAAGAGCCCTTTCACGAAAAGGGACATTTCAGGCTTTAGTAAACCAAAAAAGTGAGATTTTATATAATTTTTGTATTTACAATTAGTGAATTACTGTGGGGGACATGTAATTAATATGAAAAAATTTATTTAGAAATACATTTTTATGAACATATTAAGAGAGCTTCCATTTTGTACATAACGGGGTTGAAGAATACCATTGCCCAGATCTTGAAATAATGAACAACAATGATAGAGAGCTAGTGTGTGAGGTGGGAAAATATGTTTTTCTGATAGTTAAAAATATCCTTAATGCAGTGGGGTATACATACAAATGATACATTTTAGTAAAAAATGTGACAATGTCAAAGTCCAATTTGAACCATTCTCGTGGAATGACTCATAGAGCACATTTATTTATTTGTTTTTTTCTCTAATTTAATTTAAATGGCTCTTAATTCCGGGCCTGAGTCCTAATTTCATAACCATCACATGTAACGTGAGATGGTATGACAATAAAAGATCCTTGAATCCTTGATAGTCTGAAGGAATTAGAGATCTAAAGTTGTTCAAAGGTTTTTTGCTACGTCAAAACAGGAAAACTCTTCTTTACACTTTTGAGGCCAAGACTCAAAATCTAGCTTGTTGCCATAAAAGAAGGTGTAATTGCATCCACACACAAGGTTAGAGCTGTACCAGACTTTCTGCGGGGCAACAGAAAACGACACTCAACTGATTCACAGGGTCATTTCTTGATGTCATCCAGAAAATAGCAAGTGTATTGTATTATTTAACTTTGGAATCTCCACTTATGAGTCACTTTACCTAATAAACATCTAGCTTTGGCCAGTGACTGAAAAGAAGTTGGTGTAACTTGGTGTGTGGTACTGAGCCTCTTTTTAAAGAGGATGTGGCTGTAGCGGCTAGCAAAGTCTGTTGTCATGCCTTGGCTATACGTTTTGTTTTAAAAAAACCCAGGAACATAATTTCATCTGTGCAAAATTCCGGAAGATAGATATTAATCCAGTCCCTAATAGATATTTATGCAAGTATTAGGTGTTTGTGACTGTCTCCAAAGCGCCCCCAACATGCAAAACTGCAGAGACACTGAACTCGTTTAAATCTAAAATGAAAATATACTTATTTAGACATGCTTATGAGTAAATGTTTTTACATTAAATTGTTGTTTTTAATCAAATGCTATTGTTTGTTTCATAAATGTTAATTTAATATTTCTTTTATTGATTTTATGTTTTAATTTTCACATTTCTGTAATCATGTAAAGCACCTTGAATTGCATCGTATTTAAAGTGTGTTATACAAATAAAATTGCCTTGCCTACAATCATGAAAAAAAATCCCCTAAACCACACTTTATCTGAGGATTTTGAAATTTCATACACATATGGTGAATGGACTGGATTTTTATAATCATTTGGACCACTTATAGATCTTGGGGGCCACATTAATGCTTTGGGGATCAAAAGTTGTTCAAAGGGTTTTGTCGCATCAAAGCGTGTGGGGATGGCAAAATGTCAAATATTTACTTTTTACAATGAATGAGGATGGTGTAATAACTTTCACATACATGGTGTGCTGTACCAGACTCTTTGGGTGTCATCAGTCTTGTGATCAAGTCATTCATATGGTTGTTTGTCTATGTCACGTAAGCCACCCCCAAACAACAGAACGTTCAATGTTTTACTTCGGAAAATCAATTTCGGATTCCCTTTCTTGATTAAACATTCAGCTGTATTTTTAACTGGGTGTCCGTGCTGAGCATTTTCTAAACAGGGTGCTTTAATTCTGTCAGTTATTGATGCATATTGTGTGCAATAAAGTACCTGAGATCAAACTGCACGGAGGTGGAGAGCATTCCAGGGAAGCGACCTTGCAAGGCCCTTAAAGTTAACAGTGATACAACATTACTTCAGAAAAAAGAAAGCAGTATGGAGGTACATCAATAGAGATAGATTTCCTCGCTCTCTAATTCCTAAACTCTCCTGCGATTTGCGAACCTTACAGAGAGCAAAACTTTTGTCGTTAAAACCTTTTGATTTATTCTGAATAGTTTTCTTAGGAATTACTGTGCTACAAAGTAAGATAACTGCCAGGAGAATTTAAAGGTTCATTATCATTATGAGATGACTATAAGAGCGGTGCAACATAAAAATTTCAACACAATGGCCAATGCAGGATTCTAAAGTGCTAAAATGTTTAATGTGCGCAAAATCTTTCAAGGACAATGTCTAAATTAAAATGTCTATACGCTTTATCTTAGAGATTTTATTGTAAATGTTCACAAGTCTGTATTTTCAAGCTTCAAACACAAAACCTGATCAAAACAGCTAGTTAAACAGCCACAGCAAATTCTTTGAATTAGCAGATTTTTTTTCTTGAAAGGTTCATGTATTCATAATTACAATACAAAAAAATACAAAAATATATTTAGTCACCTCTTTTTTTAACACAAAGAAATAATATGAGGATAATCACATTGGTTGTAAATATTTTTGTTTTATGTTGCACGATACAACTGTTCTTACATTGTATTATACAAGTCCTATCACTTCATTAAGACATCAGATGTTTTAAAATGATTTTTAGTCTGACAGACTCATTTTTATTTCTTGTAAACTTGTGATGCTGTTTCTGTGCTTTTGCATGTTCGATATAAATAATATGTATACACCATAGTAATTTTTACCAAACAGAAAAAAAAGCTGCTGTTGATCCATTTTTGGAGCTTTTGATCATGTATTCTGTCTAAAAATATGATTCCGAGTGGATTCCCACGACCATGGTGAATTCTGCCGGCGGGAAGGAAAGCTTTTACAACAGTAAGTGATTGCTCACTCTGGTTTTAGTAGAATGCAATGTGAGGTAGAGCTGCCGAAAAGAGGACGGAAAAGGAGAAACATAACGACTGAATAAAGCCGACATAGACTTGGTTTTCAAGACTGTCACAGTGTAAGTGAAGGGAAAATGATCATGATAGTGTGTGAGGATGGAGGAGAGGCTAAGAGAGCATGTGTGTACGGGGCTGCAAGTTTTAGTTTCACATTGAGTCCACCATTATAAAGCACGTTTTCCTCTGCCAGCTCCTCACAATTGAACTCTCCATGGCAGAATTCAAGTCCCTGAGCTGTGACAGCTGTGGGCCCCGAAGTGGCGTTTCCCAGAGAGCTGGCCAAACATTCCTACCCTATTTGTGACTTACAATGGGTGCAATAACTTAAGCAACAGCAAGGCACTTAAATGATGAGAGGATGAAGAAAAAGGCTGGCTCATTCTCTGAGAATGTCAATTATCTCAGCTGACTGTATAGGTCTTTCGCATCTGCCCCCCTTCAGCTTTCATTTTCTTTCTCTTTTTTTTCTCACGCTTTATTTCTGTCCTTTTGCTGCATTGCCTCGCGTTTGAGAAACATTATATGGTTTTAAAGACAACACTTTCTACTTTGTTATGTGCTTGGCAGCGCTGCCCACGCGTTGTGCAGGAGCTTAATTTCCATCAGCTCTCCTCTTTAAGTGCGACTCAATTCATCTTGAGAGGATGATTTAAGACTGGCTCTGAGAGTTGAAAGAATGATCCTCAATAAGAGCTGACAAAGAAACAGAACCTGCTCTAAAGAATAAGACTTCAAACAGTTTCACATGATCATATTGCACACAAACACATATAAAGCAAGCCCCCACCCCCAACTCAGATTTATCTTAGTGCAGATCAATCCCACCAACACAAACACACATCTCACTACACACAATAAGCACTTCCCCTTCCATATAGCTCCTATATTTATCAAAAGAATCAGGAATGAAAGAGACATGATGTACCCTTTGTATTGTCAGCTTTATGTATATATTCTTTATTAGCTGTTGAACTTAACAGCAACTATGTATCAGTATAGCTAATACATTTCACAAGTTTTTTCTTCCTTAAATCAGAATCATTTTTGAGATAGCAGTCTAATTGTTCTTTGTGTGTAGTTGTTTCAGATTGGTTCAAGTTAATCAGTCAAACAAAAGTAAGTAAAACTAAAATTCGTCACAATAAAACGATCCGAGTGAAACTAAGTCAAAACACTGTCAGTTTGGTCTTGAAGTATAGAATACTTGCAAAAGTTTAAAAAACATAAAACAAGTATTTACTTGAAGCCATACTGTACACCCATATTTTAATTATTTCCACTTGAAACATTAAGTTCATATTATTCAAATTTGACTAATTTGACAACATTTTTTGTTAGTTTTGATCAAACTGAGGTGTTTCGCGACATTCTTCTAATATATTTGTGTTTCTTCAGGTTCAACCAATTGTTTGTTATTGCTAAAGTATAAATGAACATGGCATATTGTATTTTTTTAACTTTTCTCCACCTCAAAGAATGTACTTTTAGGATGAATGACTTAGAAAAAACGCAGCTGCCTTTTCAAACCTCAATGAAATCATAGTTAAGAATCTTAACATCCATCCATCCATCCATCCATCTTCTTAACCGCTTATCCAATTCAGGGTCACGGGGCAGCTGGAGCCTATCCCAGCAATTATCAGGCGTTAGGCAGGGTACACTCTGAACAGGACGCCAGTCTGTTGCAAATCTTAACATTATCTGTAAAAAGATAGATTCTACTAAATAGAGGATAAACAATACCAGAGAAGTTTTTAACCAGAAATTTTGGGTCCAAAATGTGTGCCATTTGACTTTACTCATGTATAATACTATGGCCACGTCCACACTAAGCCGGCTAATGCCTTAAACGTATAATTATTTAGTCTACACCCCCCTATCGTCCACACTAACCCGGCGTCGTTTAAGGTCTGTGGCCGGATAACTATTAGCCGGTTAAGAGAGCCGTGTAAATCTTAATTCAACGGCTAAACAAGCTGGAGTGGACAGCTTCCTCGGATAATGAAAGGAAGTGGCGTCAATGAATGCTGCGTCAATAACAATACGACACTACAGACAAAGACAACAGCGAAGAGTAATTAATCGATCTCGTTGTCTGTCCACACCAAAAACTCTCTCTTCTTCTGAGCAGCTATTGTTCTTTTCGGTTAACAGGACAAGAAGATATGTACTGTGCTATAGAGCTTGTTATATATATTATGCAGGCGCTGGCGTCACATAGGTTATACGCGTTTTCCGTTCGTTTTTTCGCGCATGCCCAGTATTTGTACAGGTCTGTATGGGATTGCGCAATCATGGGACCTTAAACAGGGCGTAAATGCTCGTGTTGAGTGGATAACATTAGGCGTCTAACTCCCCGTATAACCTTATCGGCTTAGTGTGGACGTAGCCTATAACAATAGCATGTAACAGTTCTTCACACCTCTGTTTCCTTGCTCTCACATTCTCACTGCAAGGTACATAATTAAGACAGAATGTGCCCTGACAAAGCTGTTGTAAATTGAGTATGCGTTCCAAACCATGTTTATGAATATAATATTTTCAATACATGTCATATGTTACTGATGATGGAACCCCTCGTGCCTCCAAGTAGTTTAGGCTTATATTCATACTTTAACGCTGATCAAGCCTCCAGTCACTAGGTGGCAGCAGTGCTCAAACTTATCAACAAGCTGCCTTTTCAGCCCAGCAGAAGAGGTCTGTACACACGCACACACACACACACACACACACACACACACACACGCACACACACACACACACACACACACACACACACACACACACACACACATACAGCTGATAGATGGAGTCCATGGTGTGGGAAAGGGAGATGGAATCACGGAATTTAACAACAAAAATAGACTGTACAATTAAACGTTGTTCACCTAGTGATCTGGCAGCTCCCGCTCCTGTTAGGCAGACTTTAGTGCTTAGTGTGACGGTCAGAGATGTTTACAAATTCAATTCAAATTTTTTTCAATTGACTTTTTTTTATATAGTGCCAAATCACAACAAATGTCATCTCAAGGCACTTTACAACAAAAGTCGTTTCAATACAATTATACAAACATTCCAATCAGTTAAATAATTTCTATGTAAGGAGAAGAAGCAAAACTGTTATGGTGTATTCAGACTGCACACTTTGTCCGTGTCAACCAACGCACCCAACGCATGTAGTTTGACGCATGTACTTTTGGCTTCCAACGTTTGCTTCTGAGCAAAAAAGAGTGCATGGACTTCCTCTGTTGCCAGACGGACGTTCTTAACTATGGCGGACCATATTGAGAGAGTGGCTTGGCTTTATTTTCTATATAAAGCTAGACGTCAACATCGGGTGCATCAGCGCCCATTCTTCAGATGCGTTCTGAGTTTGGGGAGTTTAACCCTTTGCTCCAGGAGCTGCTTATGGATGAAGTTCACTTTCAACGCTACTTCCATCTGTCCTGCACCCAATTTTACGACCTCCTGGGCTGTATCGAAGCTCAAATCTCCCACCAGGACACCAACTACAGGTTCTCTGTTCCTACTTAGGACCGCCTGTCATCTGTCTTCTGTAAGTGTTATTTTCTGATTTTTCAAATCTGTGTTTGTTGAAAATTTTCGCTGGACCCAGGTTTCATTCAAGATACGTGTATAATGACACCACTACAATGAGACGCTCTGATTGGTTGACGCACTGCGTCAAGTACCTTAAGTCTGTCAAGTCCGTCAAAAGTTCAGCTAGCTGAACTTCTGCATTGCTTGCGTTTGCTACTTGCAGTGCAAGTAATGCTTGAAAAGTTGATGGAGCCAACACACACAACACACCGCACAGACTCTGACGAACCTCTGACGTACTCGACCATAGACTTTACATGTAATCTTGGCGCAACTGATGCTGACGTTTGGGGCGGTTTGAATGAACCATTAGGGAATTTAAATGCAAATGAAGCGCGGCAAAAAGAGTACTGAACAAAAACACTGACATATATTTCTTTCACTGTAGTCTGGGAAGGAGTAGGAAATAAAACTGAACACAGGTTTCGATAAATATGGAAGTACTACGAATATTTACTGGTTCCAGGTCTTAATTGGTGGTGAGAGATTTTCTTTTATAATATGAAAAATATGTGATTCTTCGTTTTGCACATAGGATGTTTTAGTTCTTTAAGAATGAAAATAGATGTGAATAACAGTAAATGTGGATTTATTTGGTTATTTATCAGGTTAATTGTTTTCAGTGACCATAATTACACACTTTTTGGTTTAATAAAAATGACTAGAATGGAAAAAGTAGAATTCAGAGAAATCTCAATCGAAAAAGTGGAACTTTCAGCAAAAAAAAACATGTCTAACATAATTCACTGGAATTCATATGGTTGCAGAGTTGAAACAAAAAACAGTCAAGGTGAAAGAAGAAGTGATGTAGCCTCCCTTGGCAGAAAATAATTGAGGGGCACTGCACTAATGGAACGCACAAATCAGCCTGAGGCCAAAGAAATTCTAATAAAGAAAGAACTCCCACTCTCTTGGTACTTCCAGTTTGCAGTTCCACTCTGGTTCCAATAGAGGACGCTCTCATGACGAGTGCAGAATGAATGGAGGTCTATAGAGCAATACCCCTAAAAATCTACTTTTCTCAGGGTATGATTTTTTTGTCCGGTAATTTGAATATTTCTTTGAAAGTAGAAGCAAAGAAATTACATATTGCTGGGTGTTAGATTTTTTAGAGTCATTTATTTACTTTAAAAAAGTACTTTAAGATGTCAATGACATCATACACATCGTACGACCAGAGATACTGCTTTACGGCAATCCTTGTTTTTCCTTTTAAACACTACATACATAACATAGGCAGACAACAGACATAGCAACTGTCGTGGTCTCAAACCACCCCCGCGTTCAGGAGTTCGTTGGAGCTTTAAATCTTCAGTAGAGAAAAACCTGGCTGAGACTTAATTTAGTTTCACCTCTGCAGAGTGTGGAGAAGACCTGTCCCCAGCAGGCTGAGTCCCAAGCGTTCTAAAGCTCTTCTGCAGACCGGCTCGTTTTATTCATTCAACATGGTGGCTCACAGCACATACACACCAATACATTTGCTGATTAATTTCCCCACACACACATTTCAGTTACATCTTGCGAGATAACAGGGAACCTGGTGGTGCCTAGTGGTGCCTGGTCCTGCAGCTTCATCTCTAAAAAACAACTCCATATATGGTAGAACCTGGTACAGCACATCTCTGAAAAACAACTTCATATATGGTAGAGCAGGTACAGTACATCTCATATCAGATATTACCTCTTCTTAGGCCTTTAACAACTTTCAGCAAGCATAAAACATTTAATCACATTAAAAATCCTCATTACAAACAAAAAAAGTTGTTAGGTTGAAAAAAATTCCGCCTTAACATTCTGGTACCGCTTCGGTATGATGCGGTACAAGCGGTACATCTGGTTGTAATCAGTCCTTCACTGACCAATCAGTAGTCATTAGCAAAATGCTAGCGAGTTATGGGCAACAACAACTCAACCTGTAAGAAAACGAAAGGACATACGTACTCGTTCATTTAACTTTCATCCTATAACGCATGTTAACCTTGTGAAACCTACAATCAAATCTTAGATTTCTCAACGGCAATCGGGTGAAAGAGACACATTTAGCCGTCTAGCTCCATAGACTCCCATTCATCTTGCACTCATGGCAATCGCCCCCCAGTGGAACTCTGGTGGAACTGCAACCATATTTTATTACAATGGGACTGATTGGAGAGTGGGACGGCTTTTAGAACTAGACTGGCGGTATGTATCTCCATGACGATTTGATCAATTTGGACTGTTGACACCTCTTTGAAATCATCAGGGCCAATAGAATGACAGCACAATCAGCAAATGAGACTCGTCAAAACAAGGTCAGTGGATCTTGGGCTTCTTAGCTGTTCTGACGGTTTGATTTGCATATATGTGTAATTGGAATGAACTGCCGTATATAGCCAAGAATTTGTTTGAATAGCCGTCTTTGTAAAGCAAAATAAAGTACTGATGTTGAAGTTACAAAAAACAATTACAGACGTGTTTTCAGATCTCCCTCACTCTCCCTCCCCGAAACAGAAGTGGTTTGGCCGCAAAGAAATTACTTTTATTTTATTACACTGCTCCAAGTCTGAAAAAAAAATGCTCGGTCAGCGACAGGCTTAGAAAAGAAATAACGCAACATCAAACCTAATTCACAACAGGTGTGGAGCAAATGCAGTGTGAACTCCGTTTGGCTTCTGGAGTCCAATCTGAGCTTTCAAATTAGCTATGGTTCAGCTGCAGTACAGATGCATATCTCCATTAATTTACCGCATCAAGTCTATTTTTAACAGGAGCAGTATGCAGATACTTTTCATGATGTTAAAGAAATTACAAACATATTCATAGGTAATATAAAATGATTGAAGCACATAACTTAGCTCCACTGGTAAAGTTAAAACGATTAGAACATTTAAAAGACAAAAGAGAAAACAATAACAAAAGACTTGATTAAACATGACATTAAGATAGGGATGTTCGATATTGGCTTATTTGCATATATCCAATATATCAATATTTTTTAAGCAATAGTTGACTGACAGAACTCTACCTAAAGGTTCAAGGTAAGCTCAGATATACAAAGACCACAGGATATACTCCATGTTTGGCCAAAAAACCCAAAATTATACCTTTTTCAGCGCTCCGCCGACGCACATCACGCACAGTTTCAGGGCCCCAAGTTGTCATAGGGGCCCCAACCCAGACTCAGACAAAAAAAAGATTATATGAATTATAATAATGAGATATTTAAAATAAAAAAAATCCCAAAAAGTTAATTAGTAAGCAATACAAAAAGAAAGCAAAAAGATGGTGCTTTTTTCTAGTCTCCTCTGTGGTCTATATATATCTTATAATATCTAATAGTTGTGGTATTATTTAAGGTTATTTTATTGATTTCTGTAGTTGTGTGGTGCTGTTGTTAAGGTAAAATTAGTCTCTTTCTAATTTTAGTACAACTCAAAATAAAAATAAAAAACGTATTTCGGGAATAAAGAGATACATTTTTTCAGGAATAAAGAGAGACGTTTTACATTAAAAACGTATTCCCAAATTAAAATTAAAGCTGTCATTGCACCATTTGCAGTTGAGGCCTGGCAAGGGTCTGAAAGAAAACACTCAGAATTTTCAGAATCTGTCTTAATGCTATTGTTAAGAAGTAGTAAGATTTTGAATACACAGGAAAACATGACATTTTATGTCTGTCTATCAATTTACGTCTGTTAAAAATCACTGTGTAACTATGTGTAATAATATGGCATATGCGTTTGGATAAGTCCCTTTAAGCTTCAGTATTAAGTCCTGAGACAAAGCCCACCCCACATGTCAGATGTATGCATATACGGCATTCCATTGGCTATACACCGTGTCAGTCATCATTATTCTGTGTCGCTACTGGTTTGAAAGATACACCTAAGAAGAGCGATGACAAGGAAATCAATCAAAAGCTAGCACTTGTGGTCGTGGGCAGTGGCTAATCTAAACATAAAAATAGAAGCTACGATGAAATGTTTGTAAGGAAAGGTTTTCAGTGGCGGATTGTGTTGGATGTTAGACTTGCAGTGGAAAAGGCAGATTTGACATGTAGGTACGCAGCATCCTGTCCAATGGACATAGAAATGCTATGTACATGGTATGAATGTAAAGCATAAAACTCATGTTATTAAAAAAGTAAAAACTGATATCAATAATTTCCAATATTAAATTTTAATGCCAATATTGTCAGAGAATGACTATAGGCCGATAATATCTAACATCCCTACATTAAACTATATAAAAATGGAGTGTACTTATCCATTGTGGAGCAAGCCAAGAGAATAAATAATGTTCAACAAAAGTACAAGAAGACAAGTGTGGCTTTTGTTCAACAGATCAGTTTCTCTAATTGATGAAGGCACTAAAGTAGCTTCTACTGGAGGTTTATTCCCATTAAAAGGAAAGTTTTCCTCTTCATTGTCACTGCATGTATGAGGGATTGCAACAAAGTCAGTGACAAAATGCCACTGACTGTCCACTGTCCCAACATGTTCGTCCATGAGTGCTGCAAGTCAGTCAGTGGATTTATATACAGTAAGAGAAAACGGAATTATTGCCTTAGTCTGACTGAATTTAGTCTTTTGAAAGGCATGTAAACACCTTAGGCCAGTTGAAGTGGAACTCAAATGGCCTTCTTCTAATCGAGGTAATGCCCCTTTTCCACTAGGGCTGGTACGGTATGGAATGGGTAGCTTTGGAACAGGAGCTGTGGTGAGTGAATACTGACTGTTCTCGGTTCTGGTTTCAGCTGAGACCGAGGGCCGAGAGGGAAACCAGAAGGAGGTGAGAATGAAGAGCGGCCCGACAGATTGTTATTAGTAGATTGAACGTCTTACTTGAGGTGGATGATGGATTGTCAGGAGAACGGGCAGGCGAGCGACATACACCCAGGAAGTTTGGAGCTGTTACCAGTCGGGGAGCGGAGTAGAGGCTGACCAAGGAACTGGAGGAGACGGGTTTGATCTGGGAGACGTGGAACACAGGGGGAACACGGAGATGGGATGGCAACTTTAGTTTGACAGCAGGGGGGCCAAAAACTGTTTCTATGGGAAATGGTCCTAGGAATCATGGAGATAGGGGAGTAAGTGGTTGCTAGTTGTCTCTTCCTGTCGGTTATTTTTTGGTTCTGGGCGGAGGTTCAGGTAAGGGCTGAATGAGTCTGTTTCCAAATTTATCTGATAGATTGGAGTCGAGCACGAACCGAAGGGATAGCTGGATCAGGGAACGAGGCTGGGAGTAGAGTTGGTTGGTACCCTAGGGAGACTTCAAATTGTGAAATACCAGTGGCAGAAGAGATGTGTGCGTTGTGGGAATACTCTACCCAGGTCAATGGATACTCCAGGTGCTTGGATTCTGGCTGCAGAGGCATCTGAGGGTGCCTGTGATTTCTTGATTGAGTCGTTCGCATTGGCCATTGGATTGAGGGTGAAAACCGGCGGTGAGGCAGGGTTTGGCACCTAAAACTGATCCGATGTTATCTCGGTAGGGATGCCATGGAGACGGAAAACTTGGTAAGTGAGAAGTTTGGCTGTCTCGGCTGAGGATGGAAGCTTAGTGAGGGCAACAAGGTGGCAGGCCTTGGAGAATCTGTCTATTATTGAGAGTATAAATTTTTTACCTTTAGAAGTTAGAAAACCGGTGATGAAGTCTAAGGATATGTGGGAACAAGGCCAGGCAGACGGAGAGTGGTTGGAGTAGACCTGAAGGAGACTGATAAGAGGATTTGTTACAATTGCAAATGGAATAGGCAGATACATACTCAATGAAATCTTTGTTTAGTGATGGCAACCAGAAGTATCTATGGAGGAAGGCTATGGTTCGACTGGTTCTGGGATCACAGAAGAACTTAGATGATTGTGCCCAATGAATGGTCTGTGCTCGAAGGGAAGTGGGTACGTACAGACGCCTGGAGGATCTCCCGCCTGGGTCTAGCTCAGTGAACTGGGCTTCCTTGATAATTTTCTCAATGTCATAGGTGAGGGACCCAGAAAACACGAGGATGGGACAATGGTAGTGTCTTCAGGTGAAGTGTCATTGGAGTCTTTAATCTAGAGAGAGCATCTGGCTTTTTATTCTTGGAACTGGGGCGATAAGAGATGTTCAGATTGAACCTGGAAAAGAAGAGAGACCAGCGCAACTGTCTTGGGTTAAGTCGTTTAGCAGTTTGAACGTAAGATAGGTTTTTATGGTCAGTCCAAACCAGTATTGGGAGTCCCGTGCCCTCCAACCAGTGTCTCCATTCCTCTAGAGACAATTTGATAGCTAGGAGTTCCCAGTCACCGATGCCGTAATTTCTATTAGCAGGGGAGAATATTTTTGAAAAGTAGGCGCAGGGATGCAACTTTCGGTCCTGAGGTGATCTTGGAATAGAATGGCACCAACGGCGGAACTTGAAGTGTCGACTTCTAAAATAAACTGTCGGGTAGGATCCAGATGGTAAAGGATTGGAGTCTGAATGAAAAGTTCCTTTAAGTGATTGAATGCTTGATCAGCCTCTGGGGTCCAATAAAAAGATTTCTTGGTGTATGTGAGAGCAGTTAATGGGATGGTGATTTTACTAAAGTCCTTGATGAATTGACGGTAGAAATTGGCAAAGCCTAAGAATCTTTGGAACTGTTTTCTAGTGTTGGGAACTGGCTTGTCTTTTATTGTCTGGGTCTTGGTGGGGTCTGCACTCACCTGTCTTTAAAATGAAGCCCAGGAATGTAATGGAGGGAACATGGAACTCGCACTTCTCCGTTTTCACGTACAGATGGTTCTCCATGATGCGTTGAAGAACTTGACAAACATGGGTTTTATGGTCTTCTAGGTTCTGCGAGAAGATCAGAATTTCAACCAGATAGACAAACACAAACTTAAAGAGGAAATATCTGAGGACATCATTAACTAGATTTTGAAAAAAACCCAAAAGGCATAACTAAATATTCAAAATGGCAGATATGGGTTTTGAAAGCAGTTTTCCATTCATCTCCCTCTTTTATACAGACCAGGTGATATGCATTTCAGAGATTGAGTTTTGAAAAGATGGTTGCCTTGGCAACCAGTTCGAGTGCTGAATAGAGAAATGGAAGAGAGTATTTATTTGTAATGGTGATTTGGTTAAGTTCACGGTAATCAATGCAAGGCCAAGGTGTTCCATCCTTCTTGGAGACATAGAAAAATCCAGCACCAAGGGGTGAGGATGATAGTCTAATAATTCTGCCATCTAATGAGTCTTGAATGTATTTCTCCATGGCCTCTCATTCTTTTATTGAAAGATTGTATAAACGACCTGAGGGAAGTGGAGCACAGGGAAAAAGGTCTATGCCGCAATCGTATGGTCTATGGGGTGGTAGAGATAGGCCTAGGTCCTTTCTGAAAACTTGTTTTAAGTCGTGGTAATCAGGCGGAACAAGGGAAAGATCTGGATTTGGTTCATTCTTTTCTTCGGGAGGGTGTTTCTTAGGCTGGGCAGATTTTGAAGGCACAGGGCGAGCCAGGTTTCTATTTGGCAGTTGGGCTTTCTTTAGTGGCATAAACATAAAACTGGAGGACCTCGTAATGGTTGCCCGAGACGACCAAGGAAACCGGCTGAGTTTGATGTTGAAGGGAGCCATATTGCTACCATCTAGGGCCAGGATGTTAAGAAGCAGATCAAGTTTGACAAGAGAAATGTTACATTTTTAAACTAAATCAGGGTGAATAAGGTTCTGTTCAGATCCTAAGTCGATTAGCGCAGCGCATCGAATGGGGATTTTGAAAATGAGTAATAAGTGGCAGAGATCTTTAGTATATTTTGATTACAACTACCCGCCAGGACCCCAGTTTTCCCTAGCTGGTGCTCTCTTTTGGGCAGACAGGTCAAACAGCAAAGTAGTGTTGACCTGAACCACAGTATAAGCAGGATCCTGAAGACATGTGTCTCTGTCGCTCTTGGGGAGTTAATCTATCTCTCCCTATTTGCATAGGCTCCAGAGAAGAATCTCTGGAGACCTGGGAAGGTTTTGAGACGTTTACATTGGGTTCAAATGAATCAACGGGTCTTAAAGGTCTATTATGTGATCTTTCCCTTAATCGTTGATCCAGTTTAATTGCTTGACGGTTGCAAGTAGACGTTCTGAAGATAATAATATTGCTTACAGTCTGAGAGAGGATCACGGAGCTTGCAGGAGAGGTGAGTAGGATTCTGATGGCTAGGAGCAGTGGTGAGTGAATACTGACTGTTCTTGGTTCTGGTTTCAGGTGAGACTGAGGACGGAGAGGAAATTCAGAAGCAGGTGAGGATGAAGGGCGGCACGACAGATTGTTATTAGTAGATTGAACATCTTACCTGAGGTGGATGATGGATTGTCAGGAGGACGGGCAGACGAGCGACAGACACCCAGGAAGTTTGGAGCTGTTACCAGTCAGGAGAAGAGCAGAGGCTAACAAGAGAAGGTCCTGGGAAATGGAGCAGGTCCAGCCTTGAGGAATCCAGGAGTCCAGGAATGAAGGTAAGTGAAGTCTGCGAAAGAACAACTCAGGTAAAGATCCAGATAACACAAAGGCAGTAATTATTACTTGATATTCTACTAGGAGTTGACCCAGTACCACGCTAAGTGCGAGAATTGTCTGGTGTCAGCTTGCTGGAGTTGCTCCCCTAATAAAGCTGGTGGTAACAAGGGTGAATGAGAAGCACCTGGTGCTGCTGCCTCCCACGCCCTAGAGAAAAGGTAAGAGAACAGAAAAAAACACACACAAACACAAGCCACAGAATCCTAACAGTGTTCGGTCCGAGCCGACCCCAGCCGGTCCCTTTTTTTAGACTACCTCTGCCTTGGTCAAAAGTGTGCCGAAGCGATCCAACACGCCCACCTATGGACTGATTGGTCCAGACTTGTGATATCCCTCTCATTCCTACCTAGCAGCCGTAGCTGCTGACTGGCCTGGAGTTATTTGTTTGAAGTGATGTCTCAGAGTTTAATAACAATAACAGCACCAAAATCAGAATTGTTCGGCCTGTGGCCTCGTGCCTACGACTGAATCACACCAGTGCTGATATTCGGCACAACAGCACTCCCTCTTGTGTGATATTGCTTAAGCATACACAGAGCAGCTCGAAGAACATTTTGCATTAGACAATTTAAGAGTGTTTACCGTTTGTTACAATAGTAAGTGAGGAGCTTTTCATCATATTTGTGCACAGAAAGCTTTTGAAGTACGGCTAATTTTTAACTGAATAGTTTTAAAATATGAAAAAGTCAATATACTGGTGTTGGTCAGATGCATTGCTGAAATGGTGGTAGGAGCTGTCATTGAAATCAATGTTATAATTCTATAAATAAGGATGAGGCTGGAGTCCTGATCGGGCTTTCATCTTTTCAGTCTTGTAAAGAAGCCTGTGTGGGCAATGCTCGAAAGTTTACCAAAACACCTCTCATGAAGCTAGAGGAATACTAGGTGAAAGGCCTCCTCTCTGGTGTCTAAGGTGTCTTATTATGCCACAAACCCTAGATTGCATTTACTCACATGTAATTTATTAATTCAATGCAACTTGAAACAGACCTCCTAAGAATGTGCAATGCTGTTGTCTTGGCAGTGAATTATTTTGCAAGACTCCCTAGGATACGAAGAGTTCTGAAAGGAAAACATCATTGTCAATATAAGTCAGTGTAAACTTGGTGATCAAGAAGTATAAACTAGGCTTAAATTGAACTATAACTGGCTTAGACACTCCTCCTTTCGGAAGTGATAAGACTGAGGACAAGGGTATAACACCCGTACGACGACAGCACGGCATCAACACATGCAACACAATAGACAGTACAGTACTTATGAGCTGTACAGTGATGCAGCGTTTTTGTAATCAATTTCTTTGTTCATTGGAAATGTCCGGCTTTTATTCTGTCTGCTTCATTCCCAGCGGTTGTTCACTATTTCTGAGATGCTATAGGCCAAAAGGTCAACTGTCATGGTGTCAAACGCACTTTAATAATTTGATTTTCTGACAGAACATGTAAACTCAGATAAAGGCTCCCATTCTGAATAAGGTATTTGCTCTATTATTGCCATAACTTGTTTTAGATGTGCTTGTAAAAACAGGGACTTGATGCATTTGGTAGATTTACTCAGAAAACCTTTTGACTAATTTTAATAATAAACTAAACTCTGCTTCATTAATTCATAACTAAGATCAGTTAGAATGTATGCAGGACTGGATATATTTAGTTATTTTGTAAAGTGCCTTAAGATGACATGTGTTGTGAATTGGTGTTATATAAATCAACTGAATTTGAAAGGCATTAAATTCGGAGCCCGGATAGAACATCACGCCGTCTGGTCGGGGTCCTGGGCTGGTGGGCTGCTCTTGCCGGTGTGGGGCCTTGGCGGTCTACTTGTCCCCGTCCTGGTGGGCAAAGGGGTCTGTCTCCTGGGTGCAGGGGCAGGGTTCTCTACTCGGGGCTCTGTCCCTGGACCATTGGAGTATAGTGTACGTATGGGGGGTATGAATGAGGGTATAGCGTCCTTTTTTCGTATGTCCTGTATTTGTAAGAATGTGTACACATGAGAGGGAGGGTACGTATGAGTGTCTCTGTTCTGTCTATGTCTACCTGTCAGGTTGGGTGTTTGGCTGCTCTCTGGCCTGATGCATCTTCTTCCCTCCCCGTCACTCCCCGTCGGTGATGGTTGCTCCTGCCCGCTGGTTGATGATGACTCTCGATGCATGGGGCTGGGGGTCCCGGTTGCGGCCCGGCTCGGTCCTGGTGCATGTCGGGCGGGTCCTGGGTGGTCCGGTGTGTCGGGCGGCCGCTGTTTCGGGCCGATGTCCTCCTTGGATTGACTGGGGCACCTCTTATGGGGGTGCCGGGGTTGTAGAATAGGTTGGTGCCGTCCGGTGGATCGGTGGGGACCGTGCCTGGCGCCCAGTCCTCCTGCCGGTTCCAGGACTTCAGCTGGCTGGTCTGTTCGCCTGGTGGGGCTGTCCGGCATTGGCTGGGCCCCTGATCTTGGCGCCCCACGTGGGGCGGGATCTGGACCCTGGAGCTGGAAGATCTGGATGTCCAGGTGCCGGCTGGGCGCGGCCTGGGGAGGGCGTACATCCGCTGTGGCTCCCTGGCGTGTGGATGTGTGGAGGCGGGCCGGGTTGTTGGCGGTGGGTACTGGTCCGGGGTGGCGGCGGCGTGTGTTGTCCGTCGGTTGGCTGCGGGTCCTCCTTGCCTGCGGCGGCGGCGGGGGACCCTTGTCGGCTGGTCACTGGTTGGGGCCCCGCTGGGGGGTGGGGTGCCCCTGGTCCCCGTGGCCTCCGGTTCCTGGTCCGGGCCCGCCCTGGCGTAGCCGGTTACCGGCGGAGCCCGTGGGCTCGTCACTGCGATCTCTCGGGCCCCAGCATCGCGGCTGGTGGGTGCTCCCCTGGGGCTTCCATCTGTTCCCCTCTTGGCGGGTGATCGACCCTGCGCTGATCCGCCTGTGGACTCTGTACTCTGTGGGACGCTGGATGCATACATCTCTTGCCTCCTCCATGTCTGTGCCGATTCCTGTAGGACGGATTGACGGTTCCTTACACCAGCTATCAATCACTTGCATGGGGAAACCTTATTCCGACCTGCATGCTCGCACACACATAGGTGTGGGGACATAGGTGAGGACGGACATATCTTAAGCTGAGGTTATCATCATTAGTTAGTTGTTCACAGGAGCTTACCAGAAACATTTGTATTATGTTCATTAATCAATGCTTGTGTGTAGTGAATGTGTAATTCTTTGTTTATTCTACCAGATCCGAACTATTGGTTTGGTTCTGTACACTTTGTTGTTTTTGTTTTGTATTACTGTTTCTCTGCCGTCCGGCAGAGGTGGAGGACTGGGATGTTTTCTTGTGTTCTTTATTTGCCTCCCTGTCTTGTGTCGTCGGTTCGCCCCTCTGTTGGTCCTGTTTCTTTTCTTCACCTTCTTCCTTTCTCCCTTCTTGTCTCAGTTTAATGTCCATGACGTCAGGAAATTGAACCCACAGTAATCACTAATAAAGATTTTTCATACATATACATCAAGTGGCGTACTACAGCGAAGCTGTAATACTCTGCTTGGGAAAGTAAAACTGTTGGGCTTGTACTTGGTACTCAGACACCAATTCTGAGTAGCATACTGCTAGACAGGACACGTAAAAAAAAAAAAAAAAAAAAAAAAAAAAAAAAATGAAAGGCATTAAATTAATGTGTGGAATCTGTTCTGTCTTTTGTATACTTTTGAGTAGATGTTAATAATTGTAAGGTATAGATTATTTTTACTGTATGCTATTAAGCTGTAAAATTAAAAGAGGGTAGGCTTTGTTTTTTCTGACTAGATTTTTAAAGATGTAAGTCTTTGTATATATCAATACTTTGCCAGTAATTATTGATGTGCAGATGTTTAAAGATTTGCATCAGTTTGCTATCCTTACCTTTTGCATATCAAACCTCAGCTTTCCTTTGAACATATAACTGGATTTTAAAATGGATGCTGCATTCAAAGAATGCTAATGTACCCACCCTTTTTGGTATATTTATGATAATGCATTTGGAGCTACATTACAATATATGATCTAATTGTGCTACATTCCAAAAATTATGTGCAACAACTCAATCTAATTACTTTAAGCTGTATTGTCTCACACACTGAAAAAAATATACATATATTTAAAGAAAATGAAATCTAAATCAAATGCAAACTATTTTTTTTTCTAAATCTATTTTGTCACTGATAATTTACAGCCTGTTAAAGAACGTTATTGTTTAAAACTTAAAGTAAATGCCTGAAGTGAGGAGTGTGCACGTCTAAAATGCACATTTATTGTCCTTTTTATGTGTCCTGAATGTCCTGACAGTCTGTTTTCTTGTTTTTCATATTATTAGTCTTCTTGTTAGTGTGACCTTCTACGATGATCCTTACATTTCCAATCAGATCTGCTCTTTGCCTCATAAAAACACTGCTGTGCTGTCCCAGCCTCTATACCTGCAGCTCACTAATTTATCTCTGGGTAACAGAGCTGTTAGAAAGGGCCAGGCACAGCGCTAGGCAATTTATTAGTCTAATTTAAAATGTCTGTCAGCAAAACGCTATGGGAGGCGATAACTGGGTCCTTGATGACAGCACTGTAAATGGGGAGTGTCATGTTATAACAGGGATGCATACAGTCAGTGTTTATCATGCTAAGTTTAAGACACTGACCTGCAGGAGCCACAGGACAAGCAGGGTGTGGTGGTGATTCCTGTTTACCAATACATCCAGATAGAAAAAGAATCGCACACACACACACACACACACACGGACACACACTATTAAATAGGGTTTATCACTGAGAGGAACTAATTTAC
The DNA here is from genome assembly GCA_028564705.1 of Apricaphanius iberus. Classification (NCBI taxonomy): domain Eukaryota; kingdom Metazoa; phylum Chordata; class Actinopteri; order Cyprinodontiformes; family Aphaniidae; genus Apricaphanius; species Apricaphanius iberus. The sequence goes on along the minus strand of JAPXFQ010000702.1, from coordinate 228,241 downwards.
TATCTGGGACATGAAAAGCTGATCTGAGGAAGAATCCGCACAGATCCCCTCTCAGCATGTTGGTGCGTGTTTACCAGAAGCTTGGTATTATTTTCTGGAGACAAATTCCTTGTTAAAGGTGGGGTAAGGGATTTTTCTCTGAAACACTTTTTGCAATGTTGCCTGAAATGTACATCTGAAAGCAACTAATAAATCAGGTGTTTTGCCAAAAAACAAATAATGAGAATTGCCTCTAAAGCTTACAATCTTGTAAAAACCTCATCCAATCGTCATGCATTCAAGATGATCGGCTCTGAGCCATCAATGAAACTGCACCTCCCCCTGCTGCGCCTTCCCTTCTTTGTGCACTCATCATGCATTCTCGGCTTGGAGCAGTAGACAGGAAGTGAAGGCAATGCCAGAGCTGGGTTAGCTAGTATAGCTTGTAATATAAATTGGTTTACGTAAGTGCGTTATGTTAGGAATTATGGTAGAAAATAGCGGCTCGACAACGTTAAACTGTATTTGCAAAGACAATGGCCAAAAAAAAGAAAAACGGCTAGCAAGATCAGAAAAAAGAGAGGAGTAGAGTGAGTATTGGTGCTGCATTTGAGCTATTGGAGGGAACAGAGCTGAGAGAGCAGCATCTGCAAACTGATAACATGGGGGATATAGTACTCTATGATAAGTAAGATAACGCTTTATGGTTATTTTACAATAGCTGGCATTATGTTTTTATAGAATTGTATTGAATTGGAAGCATTTTCACACTGCAGTTGGTTTACTAAGTTGACCAACAATGAAGTGGGTTGCTTGCTGACACACATTAGCTGAACAGTCATGGCCAAAAGTTTTGAGAACGACACAAGTAATAGTTTTCACAAAGTTTGCTGCTAAACTGCTTTTAGCTCTTTCTTTCTGTTGTTTCTGTGATGTACTAAAATATAATTACAAGCACATCATACGTTTCAAAGGCTTTTATCGACAATTACATGACATTTACGCAAAGAGTCAGTATTTGAGTTGTTGGCCCTCCTTTTTCAGGACCTCTGCAATTCGACTGGGCATCCTCTCAATCAACTTCTGGGCCAAATCCTGACTGTTAGCAACCCATTCTTTCATAATAATTTCTTGGAGTTTGTCAGAATTTGTGGCTTTTGTTTGTCCACCCGTCTCTTGAGGACTGACCAAAAGTTCCAATGGGATTAAGATCTGGGGAGTTTCCAGGCCAGGGACCCAAAATTCCAACGTTTTTGTCCCCGAGCCACTTAGTTATCACTTTTGCCTTAAGGCACGGTGCTCCATTGTGCTGGAAACTAAATTATTCTTCACCAAACTGTTGTTGGATTTTTGGAAGAAGTTGCTGTTGGATGGTGTTTCGGTACCATTCTTTATTCATGGCTGTGTTTTTGGGCAAAATTGTAAGTGAGCCCACTTCCTTGGATGAGAAGAAACCCCACACATGAATGTTCTCAGGGTGCTTTACTGTTGGCCTGACAAAGGACTGATGGTAGCGCTCACCTTTTCTTTGGACAAGCCTTTTTCCAGATGCCCCAAACAATCGGAAAGAGGCTTCATCGGAGAATATGACTTTCCCCCATTCCTCAGCAGTCCATTCACCATACTTTCTGCAGAAAATGAATCTGTCCCTGATTGGTTTGTTGGAGAGAAGTGGCTTCTTTGCTGCCCTTCTTGACACCAGGCCATCTTCCAAAAGTCTTCGCCTCACTGTGCGTGCAGATGCGCTCACACCTGCCTGCTGCTATTCCTGAGCAAGCGCTGCACTGGTGGCACTCCGATCCCGTAGCTGAATCCTCTTTAGGAGACGATCCTGGCGCTTGCTGGACTTTCTTGGACGCCCTGAAGCCTTCTTAACAAGAATCAAACCTCTTTCCTTGAAGTTCTTGATAATCATATAAATTGTTGATTTAGGTGCAATCTTAGTAGCCACAATATCCTTGCCTGTGAAGCCATTTTTATGCAACGCAATGATGGCTGCACGCGTTTCTTTGCAGGTCACCATGGTTAACAATGGAAGAACAATGATTTCAAGCATCACCCTCCTTTTAACATGTTAAGTCTGCTATTCTAACCCAATCATCCTGACATCATGATCTCAGGACATCACAGAAACAACTGAAGCAAAGATATGAAAGCAGTTTAGCAGCAAACTTTGTAAAAACTAACTTTGTGTAATTCTCAAAACTTTTGGCCACGACTGTATTACACTCATGAGAATGTTATTCATATGATGTATTTTATGCTGCTAGAATGAGGACTCATATTAGTTGTTTTTGTCAGCTTTGAGAAGGGCATAATCTAAGCTTCTATACCAGTAAAGCAAGGTTTCCTCCTGAGACCCCCTCTTCCGTCACATTTCCTGTGCCGGTCCCAAGTCCGTAAAAATGTAGAGGGTTGTGTCAGGGAGAGGATCCTACGTAAAACCTAAGCCAAATCAAATATGCGAATCACAAGTATGAACTCCATACCGGATTGGTTGAAGCCTGGGTTATCAACAACCTCCACGGGTGCTGTTGACCCACCGGGTGCCTATGTAAATTGGACTACTGTTGGAGGAGGGGAGAAAGGTGTGTTGGTTGGAGGAGAGAAGAGGAGATTCTTGAATACGGAATTAAGAGTAGGGACTTTGAATGTTGGGACTATGACAGGTAAAGCTAGAGAGCTGGTAGACATAATGCAGCGAAGAGAGATTGATATTCTATGTGTTCAGGAGACCAGGTGGAAAGATAACAAGGCTAAAAGCTTAGGAGAAGGGTTCAAGTTGTTTTACCATGGTGTAGATGGAAAGAGAAATTGAGTAGGAGTTACACGGGTGATAGTAAAAAAAAATCCTGAGCCTGAACTTTTTTTTCCCCCTGGGAGGCCCCTAAGCCAAGATATATGCCCTGATCAACATAACTTTAAGCGAGATCCAGGAGTGTGCTCCCCTGGGAGAACATTTTGATAAAAAACTCATTGCATTAAAGATTCTGATGACTTTTGTGGATATAAATGGACATTATTCAGACATGAGATGAACAAACCCAATACAAGCCTATATATCACAGAAGCATATATGTGTAGAGCAGCAGAGGTCTTGGGACCCTGGGCCTGGTAGGCCTGTTCAGGAATACATCCCTGCTTTTAGCTAGTCACTTACCTGCACAGGTATTGCTTGTATTCCATTCTGAGACTACGGATACTACAGTCATACCAAGACAGGTCAGTAGGTGGCATTATTACTCACAAGTAAGTAGGTATTAATTACTAGCCTAACCAATAACTAAATGGCATGAACAAGGAGACATTAATTTTTCTGAAAAATAAGCACATATATTTTGAATTATCACGTATTTGTAATTTAGAGAAAGTTTATTTAAAAAAACGTGAGCTTTGTGTATTTTATAATCCTCTGCGTTACATTGTTTTTGCATTCTGATACAGATGTCCGAAACCGCAATCAGCACCTGAAAATTAACGCTGTAGCAGCAGCTCTAAATCCTATCCCAACACCGGCTTTAATTTAATCAGCTGCAACATGACAGCATATTTTTCTCCAAGACCGGATTTAAAAAAAAGAACCGTGTAAGCAGTGATATTCGCTTTTTAGCCAGAGACCAGACACCACTGAATTACTAAAGTTGTCACAAGACAATTTAACATATTTCCACAAATACATAAAAAGGCTATAAGGATAATGATCAATGAGGACTTACCCAGCTTTGCAGTCGCATTGAGGAATATGCAATTCTCCTTCAGTTCCTCACAGCTGATACGAATCACGCTGTATCTGCTCGTCTGACCTCAAGCTTTTAGTACAAACACGGCTTTCTGTTTCGCAGAGATTGGCCAAACTCCCCTTTAATCAACATAATCTCAGGCCTCCAGTCTTTTGAAAGCTGTAAACTTTTTATGTGTGAAAGGTCGGGTTTAGGAATAGTGATAAATGTCCCCGGCAGATTTGTGGCCATGACGCTGGTTAATCAAACTCACCTCTTCCACATATCTAAAAGGCGCTTCAAATAACTTCTATTTCGCCGTCAATTGCGATTTTAAGTTTCTCTCTAAGTTCTCACACTTTTCAAATGTTAAAGTGGTTATATCGGAGATTTTGCCTGCTGGAAGTGTTCGTTGTGTTTTTGTGGCCGCCGTAAATTTTGTTTGCTTTCTGCGACCCAACCACTCGCGCATGCGCACAAAGATGTCAAAAAAGATCCTCCTAACAGTAGCACGTGGAGTGACTGCTACATCTATTTGATTGATTGAAAACCCAAGACCAGCCCCTGCCTTATAATATATGCCTATAACCGATAGGCTTAAGTAGGCCTACAGTGGTGTGGTTTAGAGTGAAACCGCCTCTCAGATCTTGGGAATTTTCAGATCACTCAAACCTGATTTTTTTTCCTCTCAAACACTTCAGTACGCCAGAAATCCGGCATAGTGCCAGAGCGCTATCGGGCCTGGAGTTATCTTGAAGGAGGAATTTGCTAAGAACATTCTGGAAGTGAAAAGAGTGTCAGACAGGCTGATGAGTCTGAAGCTTGAAATGGAATGAAAAATGATCAGTGGTTATGCCCCACAGGTAGGATGTGAGTTAGAAGAAAAGCAGAAATTCTGGAGTGAACTAGATAATTTGATGCAGTGTATCCCCAGAGTTGAGAGGGTGGCTATTAGTGCAAACTTTAACCGATATCTTGGGGTAAGGTAACAGAGGTGATGAAGATGAAACTGATGATAAGGAAGGTGATGAGAAAAAAGACAAAGTAGATGACCAAGGGGTGGAAATGAAAAAAAAAGAAGTGCTGTGAGGTTTTCAGACAAGAGTTGAGATAGGCTCTTGGTGGCTAGGAGGTGCCTGCTGATGACTGGAAAGCTACAGCTAATTTGATTAGGGAGACAAGTAGGAATGTGCTTGTTGGGTCATCTTGAAGGAGGAAAGTAGATAAGGAAATTTGGTGGTGGAACTTTAAAGTCTAGGAGCATATATAGAGAACAAAGTTAGCTAAGAAGTGAGACACTGAGCGGACTAAAGAAAGTAGACAGGAGTACAGGGAGATGCAGCGTATGGTCTAGGTAGAGGTGGCAAAGGCCAAACAAAGGGCGTATGATGACCTGTATGTTAAGCTGGATAGTAAAGGAGGGAGAGAATGATTTGTATAGGTTGACAAGGCGGTGAGATAGATATGGAAATTATGTGCAACAGGTAAGGGTGATCAAGGATAGGGATGGAAATGCACTGACTTGTGCCAAGAGTGTGATGGGAAGAAGGAAAGAGTACTTTGAAGAGCTGATGAATGAGGAAAACAGATAGAATATGAGAGTAGAAAAGGGGATTGTTGTGGATCAGGAAGTAGCTGAGATTAGTAAGGATGAAGTAAGGAAAAATTGAAGAGGATAGAGATGGGAAAGGCAGTTAGTCCTGATGACATAACTGTGAAGATATGGGAGTGTATAGAAGAGGTGGCAGAAGAGTTTTTGACTAAGTTCGTCAACAAGACATTGAAGACTGAAAAGATGCCTGAGGAATGGAGAAAAAGTGTTCAAGTGACAATTTTTAATAACTAGGCAGCTACTGTGGCAACAATAGAGGTATAGAGTCGTACAATGAAGCTGTGGGAAAGGTGGTAGACTATAGGCTTCTGTCAGAAGTGAGCATTTGTGAGCAGCAGTATGGTTTAATTCCAAGAAAGAGTACTACAAATAATTTTTTTTTGTTGCTTTAAGGATGATGGAGTAGAGAGGGTCTGAGGGAGCTGCATTGTGTCTTTGAGGATTTAGAGAAAGCGTGTGACATAATGCCAAGAAAAAAGCTGTGGCTGATTGGCACAGAAGTATGCTAGAGTGATGCAGGACATGTATGAGAGCTGTGAGACAACAGTGAGGTGTGCTGTAATGAAATCAAACAATTTATGGATAAAATCACTCTCCCTAAACTATCAGAAAGTCAAGCAATGGCCCTGGATTGATCACTAACAGTGGCTGAACTCCTGGAGGCCTTCCAAAGCATGCCCAATAATAAAGCTCCTGGCCCAGATGGATTTCCTGCAGAGTTCTATAAAGAATTCTGGAATATTCTGGCACCAACATTCTACAAAATGTTACAGGAAACAAAGATAAATGGCAGACTACAGCCAAACATGAACTCTGCCTACATCAATCTTGTATTAAAACTAGGGAAAGACCCTGTGACTCCTGCACAGTTATTGTTCCATTTCTCTGATCAATGTTGACCTTAAAATAATCTGCAAAACTCTTGCAAGAAGAATAGAGAAAAAAACACCTCGTATAATCCATCCTTATCAAACAGGTTTTATAAAAGGGAGGCTTTCCTCCACAAATCCACAAATAGATTATTCCTACTGTAAAAGCATCTAAACCAGTATATTATCTTAAAAATTATTGTTAAAAATATTATACAGCTCCCCAATATTAGGACTAGTATTAGGACTAACAATCAAACATCATCAAGGTTTTTCCTTCAGAGGTACCAGGCTGGGATGTGCAATTTCTCCCTCCCTGTTTGCTATTTTTATTGCACCATTAGGAACAGCAATCCGGCGAACTAATAATATTAAAGGTAAACAATGCAATAAAATAGAACTGGTCTGTATGCAGATGATGTACTACTTTTTCTATAGCATTCACAAACCTCTCTCTCTCAGGTAATCAAATTAATAAAATCTTTCAGACTATTTCATAAATTGGTTAAAATCCACAGTCCTTCCAATCAATTGTTCCTTCCAGAGTCCCGTTGGTGTGCAACTCCGGTCAGGAAATATTACAGATTTAGGAATTCATATCTCACCAAGACTGGCAGACTTATCAAAGCTAAACTATGTCCCACTTTTAAAAAAAAGTGGAAGATGATCTAGCTAGATGGACATCCCTTCCTATATCACTTATTGGAAGAGTAGCTACAATAAAAATGATGGTTTTGCCTAGAATCAATTATTTATTCTCAATGATCCCAAGCAAACCATCACCTGATTGGTTTAGATCTCTGAACTCCTCTGTTTCTAAATTTCTTGAAAACACTGCAGAAGTCCAAAGATAAAGGAGGTCTAGATCTACCAAACTTCCTTCATTATTTCTTAGCCAACAAGTTCTAATACATATCAAGATGGTTAAAACACAGTTCTCTCAATGAGTCCTGTATAGATGTTGAACAGACACTAAGCACTAAGATAAAATTTTCAGACCTACCATTTGTTAGCTCAAATATAAAACAAAATTATTATTTTAAAAGTATCACTATCAGCTCCTCTCGACAGCTTGGTGAGAATTTCTTAAAATGACAGAGTCCTTGCTAGTCCCATGCAAATGTACGGTTGTCTGGAACAACCCGTCCATCTTAAAAAAAAATGTATGATCAATTTTCCCAAACTGGAGTTGTAAAGGAATTGAATACCTGGAGCACATATTTGATGGAACAGACTTTATCCCATTTAATACACTGTTCACACAACACGGGATTAACAACAATAAATTCTTAGAATATCAACAAATAAATCGATTATAAAAGATAAATTTAGGCTCAATACGGTTGAATTACAAATTTCAGTAAAAGTTTTAGACTTTCTTAATCTTAACTCCCCCAAACTTCTATCTAAAATATATAAAACATTAAATACATTAGACAAATCAATAGCCCTTCCTATTTCAAAATCGGAGATGGACTTGTCCATCTCATTTTACCAAAACCTCTGGTCTCAGATTTTTTTTTTTCTTTAAGAACCTTTAAATTTCTTAAAAATCCTAATCTATGATCAATACAGTATAAAATCCTTCAGAGTACATTATACATGCCAACGGATGTTCAGGATGGGTTTTACTTCGTATTATACCTATGTACAATGTAGTTCACATTGCCTTATGCATCGCTAAGAAAACTATCCTCTTGAACTGGAAAAATAAAAATGCTCTTAATATTAATCAGTATAGAGATCTCCTTCTTGATTAAATTGGGCTGGCAGACACGGATTACTGGCCTGGTGCTGTACTGCTCTGTGGTGGGTCTGGGCCTGGGGCTCGGGCTCTGGGGCACTGCGCCCCCCCTACTGGGGTCCTGATCGGAGCTTGGCCAGTGGACGGCGCTGCTGCTGCCTTTTCCATCTCTTGATTGGTCATCCCGCCTGGGGCCTCGGTCTGCTCACGGGCACGGCGCGGTGTGGCAGTGGTATCCGAGTCTGTGGTGCGCTGGCGGTGCTGGGGGCCTCTCTTGTTGGCGGGGAGGTGTTTACCATCCAGCACAGGTGCTCTCCCTAATGGGGTGTGCTTGGACGGTGGGGAGGATGTGCAGCGGGAGGGTGGGCTAAACTCAACCTGGGTGTCTAGTGTCCTGTGTTTTGATAGTAGTCTGAATGCTGGGATGGATTTAGGTCTCCCCCTGGGATTGGGGCAAGGGGATGGTCTTTGCCCCCACTGGGCTTGGTGGTGCATTGGCCGTGGGCCCCGACTTTGACGTGCTGGGGCCTCCCACCCCTCGTGGATTGTGCTGAACGGGGGTGCCTATTGGAGTCAGCAGGGGAGCTGGCTCCCTGGGGATGGCACTGTGTCACCCGAGGCGTTTCCTCCCCATCCCCAGACGTCTCTGTCCACCTGCTCCTTCATTATACCATTCATATAGGGCCTTGGGACGTAGGAACATCACTGGGGTACGGGGAGGACTTTCCGTCCTCGCTGCCTATGGCGGCTTGGGTCCCAATTTTAATTGTACAACTTAGACACTTTCACTCGCAACATTTAAATGAGACAGACACATGTAAGGACCTGGCGGTGGATACACCTCAGCGCTGGAGGTGGAGCCCTTTTAAGAGCCTCACCTCTGTTGCCAGTGCCCACTGCTCAACTGCATCTAGACACTGAGGGCCCGGGAGATGGGGTTGCCTGGCAGCATTCCCATCTCCCACCCCTCTGTTTTAAGTGCACATTAGAACAACACACAACAACACCACATTCGAGCAGGGGGAGAGAGGCTGGGGGTCTTCCTATGCCTTTGTTCGTTTGATCATCAGGGGTTGGAGTCCGGGTGGTATTTCAGGCCGTCTGGTTGGGGACCTGGGCTGGTGGGCTACTCTTCCCATGGTGGGTGCTTTGGCGGTCTGCTTGTCCCCATCCCGGTGGGCAGGGGGTTCGTCTCCCGGGTGCAGGGGCAGGTTGCCCCATTAGGGGCGTCTGTCCCGGAACTTGGGAGTATAGTGTATGTATGGCGGGTATGAATGAGTGTACATCGTCCGTACATCGTAGGGTAGGTATGATTGTCCCTGTATGTCTATGTCTACTTATCAGGCTTGGTCTTTGGCTGCCCTCTGGCGTGGCGCATCTCAGGCCCCACATCCAGTGGGGACTTTTTCAGGCTGATGTCCTCCTTGAATTAACTGGGCCACCTCTTATGGGGGTGCCGGGGTTGAAGAATAGGTTGTTGCCGTTCGGTGCCTGTTCTGATCCTGTGGCTTCTGGGTCCTGGGACCCAGAAGCCGGCGGAGCCCGTGGGCCTCGTCCCTGCGACCTCTTGGGCCCCAGCATTGTGGCTGCTGGGTGTTCCCTTGGTGCTTCCATCTGTTCCTCTCTTGGTGGGCGGTCCGCTCTGCGCTGGTCCGCTTGTGGCCCCTGCGCTCTGGGGGGCTCTGGATGTATACATCTCTGACCTCCTTCATGTCTGCGTCGATTCCTGTAGGACGGATTGATGGCTCCTTACACCAGCTATCAATTACTTGCATGGGGAAACCTTGCTTTGTGTGCTCACAGACACACAGTTGTGGGGACATTGCTGTATACGGATATAATCTTGAGCTGAGGTTATCGTCAATAGATAGTTGACACCAGGAGCTTACCAGAAACATTTGTGTTGTGTTCATGAATCAATTTTTTGGGTTGTAATGAATGTGTAGTTCTTAGTTCATATTACTAGATTCGTTTTGTTAAAGTTGTTCTGTTCTATTGGTTTCTTTTGTTTTTTTTGTTTTTCCCACTTCTCTGCCATCCAACAGAGGTGGAGGACTGCAATGTTTTCTTGTGTTCTTTGTTTATCTCCCTATCTTATATCGTCAGTTAACACTTCTACCGGTCCTGTTTCTGTTCTTCATCTTCTTTCTTTCTTCCTTCTTATCTCAATTTCGTGTCCATAACTTCAAGAAATTAAACCCACAGTAATCATTAACAAAGATTTTTCAACAAAAAAGCATCTACATGCTCCCATTAAGCCAAATTATTAACTACCACAACTATGCTGATGACACTGAACTTCATATCTCAGTCTCACCAGGTGATATTGAACCTGTCCAAATCCTCAATAAATGCATTGAGCAAATTAAAAGCTGGATGTCCATAATATCCTCCAACTGAACAAAACCAAAACTGAAGTACTTATCTTCAGACTCAAAAAAGATCAATTAAATAATAGTAAACAACTTAAACTGGTCCAACTATAAACTTCTGACCAGGCCAGAAATCTAGGTGTAATAATGGACTCAGTCCTGAACCTCCAAGATCACATAAAGGTAATAACAATGTCAGCTTTCTATCACCTAAGGAACATTTCTAGGATTAAAGGACTGATGACACAAGGAGACCTAGAAAAACTCATCCATGCATTTATCTGTAGCCGCCTTGATTACTGTAACAGTATCTTCACAGGTCTGCCTAAAAAATCAATCAGACAACTGCAGCTAATCCACAGTGCTGCTGCTTGTGTTCTCACTAAAACCAGGAAAGTAGAACACATCACCCTGTTCTAAAGTCCTTACACTGGATCCCTGTAGCTCAGAGAATAGACTTGAAGTGTTTTTATTAATCTATGAATCATAGCACCAGAGTACATTAACGATCTGCTATCGAGGTACAGACCACCCAGATCACTTAGATCCTCCAGTTGTTTTCTTCTCATCATCGTTAGAACCAGAACAAAGCACGAGGAAGCAGCTTTCAGTGTCGATTCTCCCCATATCTGGAACCAACTACCGGACAACTGCAAAACTGCTGAGACACTGAAATCTTTTAAATCTAAAATCAAAACATACATTTTTAGACTTGCTTATGAGTAACTGATCATTTTATTGCTTTTACTAAATTCTTATACTCAGTCGATTTCTTGTTTGCCTTTTTTTAAATTTTCATACTATTTATTATTTTGATGAAATGCTAAATGGCATTGTTTTATTGTCTATGCTTTCTTGTATTTTAAATTTGCTAGTTGATTATGTGCAGGTACCAACCCACTCTTGTCACCATACTTTAGATCTTGTCTTGACTTATGGCATTGACTGTGAAGAAATAACAGTCTTTCCACATAACCCAATCCTGTCTGATCATTTTCTGATCACTTTTAAACTCACTCTAACTGACCATTTCAAACCTGAAAGAAAACTTAATTATACCAGAAAGTTATCAGAAAATGCTTTAGCAAGTTTTAAAGAAGGTCTTCAAACTTTTGTTTCCTCAGTACATAAATGTACAATAGAAAATAGTGATTTAACTCCTGACCCCTCACAACTTGACATTTTAGTTCATAGCGTTAATCCTCCCTGCGTCTGCCAAAAGACAAAGTTATCCCCTTGAAACGGAAGGTGGCTAGCCATAGAAGATTAGCTACCTGGTTTAATTAAGAGCTACGTACCCTAAAGCAGAATGTTAGAAAACTAGAGAGAAAATGGCGCTCCACACATTTACAGGATTCTTATTTAGTGTGGGAAAATAGTCTATTCCTATATAAAAAGAGCCTTTGAATTGCCAGAATAGCATATTTTTCATCTTTAATCGAGGAGAATAAAAATAATCCTATATTTCTTTTTAATACAGTTGCCAAACTCACACAGGATCATAGCTTTGTCGAGCCAACCATTCCCCCAGCTCTTAGTAGTGACAATTTCATGCAGTTTTTTATAAATAAAATAGACTCTATAAAAAATAAGATAAATGGTAACCTTCCCAATATGCTTGCTTCTTCCTTAGTTAGTGAGCCAGCATCAAAAATGGTGAACCCTAATATATGCTTGAACTGCTTTAATGCAGCCGAACTTTCAGATCTACTAAAATGATTAAATTCATCAAAACCTTCAACTTGCATGTTAGACACAGTCCAAACTAAACTTTTAAAAGAGGTTTTCCCTTTGATTGCTGCTCCAATATTAGACATATTGAATCTATCATTAATCAATGGATATGTACCACAGGAGTTTAAGATTGCTGTAATTAAACCTCTGCTTAAGAAACCATCTCTTGATCAAAACGACTTAATTGACTATAGACCGATATCTAATGGTCCCTTCTTATCTAAAATTCTTGAGAAAATAGTTGCACATCAGATGTGTGAGCATTTAAACAATAATGAGCTGTTTGAGAAGTTTCAGTCAGGCTTTAGAGCTCATCACAGCACTGAAACAGCTCTGGTGAAGGTTACTAATGATATTCTCATAGCCTCAGACAATGGACTGGTGACCATTCTGGTCCTGTTAGATCTCAGTGCTGCCTTTTACACTGTTGATCCCAACATTCTCATGGAAAGGCTTTAAAGTGTCGGTATAATAGGAACAGCACTAGGCTGGTTTAAATCTTATTTGTCCAACAGATTTCAGTTTGTTCAGGTAAACAATAGATCTTCCTCAGCCTCAATGGTTACTTGCGGAGTACACCAGGGTTTGGTGCTTGGGCCGATTCTTTTTACTATATATATGCTTCCTGCTGGTAAAATCATTAGGCAGCATGGGATAAATTTCCATAGTTATGCAAATGATACACAGCTATATCTATCCATAAATCCTGATGAATCCAATCAGTTAGGTAGACTACTGGCATGTCTGGAAGACATAAAAACTTGGATGACTCTAAACTTCTTGCTTCTGAATTCTGATAAAACAGAGGTTGTCGTCTTTGGACCAGAAGCTCTGAAAAAGAAACTACTTAGTCAACACCTTCACCTGGACGGCATTAAATTAGCCTCCAGTAATAATGCAAATAACCTCTGTGTTGTTTTTGACCAAGATATGTCATTTAGACCTCACATTAAAGAAGTCTCTAGGATTTCCTTTTTTCACCTTAGGAATATTGCAAAAATTAGAACCATCCTGTCTGGGAGTTATGCTGAAAAACTAGTCCATGCCTATGTTACGTCAAGGCTGGATTACTATAACTCTTTATTATCAGGTAGTCCACAGAATACAATTAAAAGTCTTCAGTTAGTCCATAATGCTCCTGCCAGGGTTCTAATGAATAAAAGAAGAAGAGATCATATTTCCCCTGTTTTAGCTTCTCTTCACTGGTTACTAGTAAAATCTAGAATAGAATTCAAGATCCTCCTTCTGACATATAAAGCTCTTAATAATCAAGCTCCATCATACATAACAGACCTGATAGTTCCATATGTTCCTAACAGAGCCCTTCGCTCTCAGACTGCAGGTCTACTGGTAGTTCCTAGGATTTCTAAAAGTAGAATGGGTGGCAGATCTAAGGCTCCCCTCCTTATGGAACCAGCTCCCAGGGTTGGTTTGTGAAGCAGACAACTTGTCTATCTTTAAAACTAGGCTAAAACCTTCCTCTTTGACAAAGCTTACAGTTAGAGCCAGGTTAATAGCTAGTTAGAGATAGGTTAGACGGGTAGCTAGGAAGAGACAGGTTAATGTTAGTAGTCAGGTAGAGTGTCAAAAGCTAGGAATAGAAAGGTTAATGTTAGTAGTCAGGTAGAGTAGTGAAGTACAAACAATCTTAAATTTGTACTAGTCTTTTACAACAGTCATAAATACCAAGCTGTGTTTAGAGGAGGAACTGATCAATTGAAGCAGCTGTGTTGGAACAGGAGGAAAGATAGGGCAAGACCCCTATAAAAGCGGGGTGTCTGTAAATAATTTTGGGTAAGAAGCAGAGTTGGGGAAGTATGTTATACTTTGGCACACAATGAATGTATTTAATAATTATGTACTGGGAGTGACCATGTCATGTGATTCTTTTTTCTTTGTGTTCAATAAAAAGAGATCAGCCCTGTTTAGTCAGCACACACATTTGGTAGGCCCGTCCTGCAGGTGCGTCTCAAAACAAACAGATCTGGGGTGTTTTTTGTCTTTTCTGCTTTATTTCTGGAACAGAATAGCACTCTTTCGAGCCTGCTGAGGACCGCTGGATCCTCAACCGTGAACAGAGCTAATTGACAGTTTTGGAGTTAATCCACAATACAGGAACACTTTATTATAGAATTTGCACTCCAGCAGTAGCTAGGTAAAGATAGATTAATGTAAGCCAGGTAGAGTATTCGTAGCTATAGGTCTCCTAGTAGCTAGGAGACAGGTTAATGTTAGTAGCTATGCTGCTTTAGGCTAGGCTGTTGGAGGACATTATTAGTCAGTTCTTACTTTCTCTCCTACTCTCCCACAACTGCTTGATGTGCTGTCAATTCAAGCGCTAACGTGTTTAGTCTCTACCTACAGTAGGTGCTCTTGACCCACCATGCTTGACGACCCCGACTAAGATGGCATTCCGGTGGAGGAACGTTCTCCACGTCCTGCTACCAACTTCTGCTTCTGCATCAGTTCTGTTGCTCTTTCTGTGTTTCTGCTGCCTTCTCCAAATCCCAGACGGTCTCGGCAGATGACCGCTTATGCTGAGCCTGGTTCTGCTGGAGGTTTCTTCTTGTTAAAAGGGAGTTTTTCCTCTCCACTGTTGCTTCCTGCTTGCTCAGTGTGAGGGATTGCTGAGAAGTCACGACGCAATCTTCTGTGGTTCTCTAATTCCTAAATTAAACATTGTGTTGTAATAACTCTTTTCTGTAAAGTGCCTTGAGTTGACATCTGTTGTGAATTGGCGCTATATAAATAAACTGAATTGAAACTGAATTGAATTATAAATGTTTGTTCAAGCTCCTCCCTGGGCTGCCACCTTATCGCGCTGGAGGGTTTGAGTGTCCCAATGATCCTAGCAGCTAAGTTGTCTGGGGCTCTAAGCCCCTGTTAGGGTCAACCATGGCAAACTGATCCTAGGTGAGGGATCAGACAAAGGGCAGCCCGAAGACCCCTATGATGAGCAAAAAATTTGGACCCAGAGTTCCCTTGCCCAGACGTGGGTCACTGGGGCGTGGGAGGTGCCATAGGGGTCGGGTGCGGTGTAAGATGGGAGATGGCCGAAGGCGGGGACCGTGGCGGTCAGATCCTCGGCTGCAAAACCTGGCTTTTGGGACATGGAACGTCACCTCTCTGGTGGGGAAGGAGCCGGAGCTGGTGTGAAAGGTCGAGAGGTTCCGACTGGACATCGTTGGCTTTGCCTCGACGCATGGCTCTGGCTCTGGAAGCCGTCTCCTCGAGAGGGGTTGGACTCTTTTCCACTCTGGAGTTGCTTCCGTTGAGAAGCAGCAAGCTGGCGTGGGCATATTTGTTGCCCCCCATCTCGGCGCCTGTATGTTGGGGTTCACCCCGGTGAATGATAGGGTAGCCTCCCTCGGCCTACGGGTGGGAGGATGGGTTCTGACTATTGTTTGTACTTATGCGCCAAGCAGTAGATAAGATTACCCACCCTTTCTGGAGGCCTTGGAGGGGGTGCTAGAGACTGCTTCTTCCGGGGACTCCCTCATTCTGCTGGGGGACTTCAACGCTCACATGGGCAATGACAGTGAGACCTGGAGAGGCCTGGTCGGGCGGAATTGCCCCCCTGATCTGAACCCGAGCGGTGTTTTGTTGTTGGACAATTCATGATGAGCACCATCATGAATTGTCCATAACGAACACCATTTTCAAGCATAGGGGTGTCCATGTGTGCACTTGGTACCAGGACACCCTAGGCTGCAGCTCGATGATCGATTTGGTTGTCGTTTCATCTGATCTGCGGCCGCATGTTTTGGACACTCGGGTGAAGAGAGGGGCGGAGCTATCCACCGACCACTACCTGGTGGTGAGTCAGCTCCGCCGGTGGGGGAGGACGCAGGCTAGGCCTGGCAGGCCCAATCGCGTCGTGAGGGTCTGCTGGGAACGTCTGGCAGAATCCCCTGTCACCAACACTGTTTACATTGGGGGTGGTGTGCTGCTGACCTCGACACGGGACGTTTTGGGTCAGTGGATGGAAAACTTCCAAGACCTCCTCAATCCCACCGACACGCCTTCCTGTTTGGAAGCAGAGTCTTTGGACTTTGGGACGGGCTCTCCTATCTCTGGTGCTGAGTTCACTGAGGTTGTTAAAAAGCTCCTTGGTGGCAAGGCTCCAGGAGTGGATGAGATTCGCCCGGAGTTCCTTAAGGCTCTGGATGTTGTAGGGCTGTGTTGGCTACCGCGGCTCTGCAATATTGCGTGGACATCGGGGGCAGTTCCCTTGGCTGTTAGGTCCATGTATGACCGGTGTCAGAGTTTGGTTCACATTGCCGGCAGTGAGCTGGACTCGTTTCCAGTGAGAGTTGGACTCCGCCAAGGTTGCCCTTTGTCACCGATCCTGTTCATAACATTTATGAACAGGATTTCTAGGCGCACCCAAGGTGTCGTTTGGTGACCTCAGGATCGGGTCAGTGCTTTTCGCACATGACGTGGTCCTGTTGACTTCAGCTGAACCTGATCTACAGCTTTCGCTGGAGCGGTACGCAGCCGAGTGTGAAGCGGCTGGGGTGAGGATCAGCACCTCCAAATCTGAGACCATAGTCTTGAGCCGGAAAAGGGTAGGGTGCCTTCTTCAGGTCGGGGATGGGGTCCTTCCTCAAGCGGAGTAGTTCAAGTATCTGGGGGTCTTGTTCACAAATGAGGGAAAAATGGAGCGGGAGATTGATAGGCAGATTGGTAAGGCGTCTGCAGTTATGCAGGCACTGTACCGGTCTCTCGTGGTAAAGAGAGAGCTGAGCCAAAAGGCAAAGCTCTCGATTTACCGGTCAATCTACGTTCCTACCCTCATCTATGGTCACCACCGTGACCGAAAGAACAAGATCACCAATACAGGCGGCTGAAATGAGTTTCCTCCGCAAAGTGGCTGGGCTCTCCCTTAGAGATAGCGTGAGGAGGTCGGTCATCCGGAGGGGGCTCAGAGTAGAGTCGCTGCTTCTCCACATCGAGAGGAGCCAGTTGAGGTGGCTCGGGCATCTGGTCAGGATGCCTCCTGGATGCCTCCCTGGTGAGGTGTTCCGGGCACATCCCAGCAGGAGGAGGCCCAGGGGAAGACCCAGGACTCGCTGGAGGGACTATGTCTCCTGGCTTGCCTGGGAACGCCTCGGGATTCCTCCCGAGGAGCTGGCCCAAGTGGCTTAGGGAGAGGGAAGTCTGGGTCTCTCTGCTTAGGCTACCGCACCTTGAATTGCCTTGTATTGAAAGTGCGCTATACAAAAATAAATTGCCTTACCTCGCCTTTCCTTAAATTTTTCTGCTGAAGCTTACTCTGACTTCCTCCTGTATGTGTCCTTGCTGTCATTTCTTCTTGACTTTGAATTTATTCTGTGCTTTTCAATACTTGTAAACACTCTTTATCATTTATGTACATCATTGATGATCCAGAGAGAAGCATCTTATTTTTCTATTGATGATGGTGTTTCCAAAAAGATATGTATTAATACCCTGTACTTGTGGATGACATGGTGCAACCTGGTCTGTATTCTCTAAACAACCCAGCAGGGCTTCTTAAGCTTCTCACAGTTCTCTCCATTACAGGTTGCTCCTGAACAGGAATTATATACTCCAAGGAGAGAAAAGATGTTTATGATCTGATTTGGGATGAAAGAGATATTGTCTTGGAAATGTATGCTGCCCTTTAATCCCTTTAAACTTACTTTTTAAAAGAATACATTTAAATCAATGTACCAAAGCTGCTCCAACATGGTACTATCTTGATTGGCCACTCAACAGACCGTTGATTGGCGTTTATTTATTCCAAAGTATAGATTTAATTGTCAATGAACAATGGTGCCCCCGATACATTTTGTACCTGAAACTATTATGCAGGTATCAGAAATGCAAGAAAACAACCTAAAAAGTGTTTATATATGAATAGCTCCTTTCCAAAACACGATAAACGGCATTAAAAAAATGAGTTTGTCATGTGATTTTGCTGTGTACTGAGCTAATTCACTGCTCCATCAAGGTTTCTTACCAAATCGCTATATTTCCTTGTTAAAATGTAGGTACAAGATTCCGTTTCTTTCCAAATTGCCATAAGCGCCAAACTTATTTTTTGCCTAAACGCAAATTCTCTCAACTAATAAGAATTCAGTGAACGCTCAATGCTATGTTTCCATATAGTATTAAAGCGGGGAAGCTGGGCTGACATGAAACCTGAGGTAGCCTACTTCCGAAGCAGACCTCAGTTAAGGCTGCAAAAACGAGAGATGTGCTGTCACTACTAGGAGCAATAGGCGTGTCTGATGTTGCGAGGGCTTTTTATCATAATGCATTATAACAGGTGTCATACTTGCCAACCCTCTCGATTTTCTCAGGAGAGTCTTAAATTTCCGTCCCCCTCCCAAAAATCTCCCAGAGCCAACATTCTTCTGAATTTCTACCAATATCTGACGCCGTCCCATTTCATGTACACTCCCCGTTTCTTATGTGAGAGGGATAGAGAATAAAATCTGTTACATTTTTATTTTGCCAAGGAAGGTTCTATGAGGTACAGTTTTCTCATTTTAGTCATTAAAATCCATTACCTGTTGGTGAAATTTGCCGGTTTGGATCCAAAATAGATTAACTACGTGATTCGCATGTCCAATAAGGGAAACTGTCAGCTGTAATTAGTGAAGCAAAAGTGAGCCACAAGTTTTCAGAACAGTCTTTATGTGACTAACAAAAGCTCTTATTTCAATTACTTTTTAAACCTTCTGAGATATTTAGGATTAAAGACAGTTTAAACCGACCTCAGATCTAGTTTCCTTTCCTTTTGGCTGCGCGATGGAAACTTCAGTGGATCAAGGCTTTATCTTCCAGTTCTTTGCGCCCGATCATGCTTGTGTTTGAAGGGGCGTATCCAGGGGGTTCATAAAGAGGGGCTAAAAAGGGGGCCAGGATGGGTCTGGAACTGTAGCCCCATGGCCCTTTTCAATGTCTTCCTAATTCTGAGGTCTCAAGGTTGGCAACTATGTTGACAATGCAGTCCTGGGTAATGAAGAGTGATCCATCATAGGGGATCTCACTCTTTGGAAATTGATGGATTTGTAGCGTTTTGAAAAAAAAAGATGGATTTATTGTGTTTTGAGGAAAAATTTAATTAACTTTGAATTTATCATCACCAATATTGTTGTTTGATTTAGGAATCATTGTTCAACATGTTGGGCTGCACGGTGGAGCAGTGGTTAGCACTGTTACTTTGCAGCAAGAAGGTTGTGGGTTCGTATCCCTTTCTGCATTGAGTTTGCATGTTCTCCCAGTGCATGCGTAGGTTCCCTCCCACTCCGGCTTCCTCCCACAGTCCAAAAACATGACTGTTAGGTTCCCTCCCACTCCGGCTTCCTCCCACAGTCCAAAAACATGACTGTTAGGTTAATTGATCAATCTAAATTATCCTTAGGTGTGAGTGTGTTTGTCTCTATGTGATGGACTGGCAACATGTCCAGCTTGTACCTCGCCTCTCGCCCGTTGACAGCTGGAGATAGGCACCAGCCCCCCCGTGACCCCTGGAGGACTAAGCAGTTCAGAAAATGGATGGATGGATGTTCTGAGGCAAAAACGTTTTACCAGGATAAATAGAATATCCACAAAATGTGTGGGTCTAGGTAAAAAAAAATACAATTCCCTGAAAACTATTTAAATGGATTGAAATGATAGCCTTTTGGAAAAGTGCTCTACATATTAACCCTCCTATGTACTAAATATCTGACAAGTTCCAAAGAGGCAGTTCTCCTCAGGTTTGAAAATTTTGTTTTTCTCTGTGGTAATTCAAAGTGGCCTCTTTTTTCAGTGCATCTCTAGTATGCTACATGATTTTATTGCACTGCTGTATAACATTTAGAAACTGTGGTTCCCAAAAAACATGGCCCTGTCTTGTGTCTCCACTATAACTTAGAAACAAGGCTTTGTGTGTGTATGTGTGCGTTTCTTGCTTTCAGCTGGTGGGTGGTATGGGTGAATAGGACCAGCTGGCTAAGTGAACAGGGCACTGTGGTGCCCTCTGACACCCGGTCAGTGGGGGATCTAGGCCAACAGTGGCACTACGATAAATCCACAGACCTGGAGCATGTGGTGGCATTCTGGAGACCTTCCAGTACTAGCTTCCTTCCTTCCTCCAATGCAGTGTCTTTGCTCTCTGTCAAGTGCAAATTGTTCCCATGGAAATAGAAAGAAACTTTTCTTTTAATAATTGAAAGGCTTAAACAATAGGGTTCATGTTGCATGGTTCAGAAAGCTTTTCTGGCCTTGAGTCCTCATTTATTCTTTTCTATTCTTGAAGAATTACCATATATCATCCCCCACAGTGAAACCCCAATGACAGGAACAGAAATAATGAAGGAGTAGCATGCAATCCATTGGAACAGTGTGTAGAAATCAAAGTGAGAAGAGGAAAACACCCCCCATGACTCACACTTCTATTTGTCAAATGTGTCACATATAAATCCAGGACCGCTGATTGGATTTTGATGAACCTTTGGATAATGAGGAGTCTCACCACAGTGTTTCCATACTTTTTCGACTGATTATTATGTCACACTTTAATAGTCTTTGCATTTGTCCAAGACCATAACCAGAACATAGTTAAACATCTAAACATTTAATAATTAAAATTTGAAAAATTGACATCTATACTTGGCTGTCAGGTTTAAGAAAAGTATTGGATGCCAAATGTCAACAAGCCGGTTCCTTACATGACATTTCAGAGAGTGCCCCTGAAACGAGTTATTCATTCTAGTATTTGGAAGAGTAAATAAACACAATCCTGTGTAGTTAAACTTATTTAATTCAAGTTCTTGACTGGAACACAGGAAAGAAAGGCCAAAGTCACAGAAGTTCTCCTGTTCCTGCTTGTGTAGATTATCAATGTGTGACTTTGTGTGTGTGTGGGTTTGTGTGAGTGTGTGTATGTGTGTGAGAGAGAGAGAGTTACACATGTTTAAGTACTTCCAGATTTGCCTAAAATATATTAATAAAAAACATGCCTTTTTAAATTATTAATGCTAATTTATTTTCACTTTCTTTTCATTAGCATAGTGAGCTCTGTCAGTACCAATATGTTCATTTTAAATGCCATAGTAAATGGCTTTTTTGAGGATTGTTGTTTTACAAATGATTTTCATGAACAAAATGTTAATAGTGGCATTCAGGGCTGCAATTAAGTATTTTTATTTCTTGATTTAGTTTGGTGTTTTATCTTCAGTACATTACAGATCTTATTAGAGACAGTTGTTCCTCTAGCACTGGGTAACGTCTCAAAATGCATTGTTAATAAAAAATTTAATAATCATAAAATCATATTAAAACAGAGCATGTCTGATTCACATGAAACCCTAAAATAAAATGTCTAATCTAGACTTCTACAAATAAATTGTGGATGACTTGGTATAAATGTCCAAATATTCAGGATTTTACCATGATTTAAAAAAAAATATAGACAGGAGAAAGCTGAAATACGTAAGTAAAGTGATTTAAATAATAAGTAAATCTATGACTACAAAACAGAATTAAGAATGCCCAAAATTGCAATGCATGGCAATGAATTAGTGGCAGAAATTGGTAAAGTGACTAAGAACCCTAGTTAAAATATTACCAATAAACTAACATGGTCGAACATTATGGCAATAGCTTTTAGGTTCAATTTTATAATAGTGATCATGTTAGATATTCCACCTTAAAGGGCTCATGCAAACTAATTTTTAACAATAAAATAAAATTAAATAAAAAATATACATCTTACTTAAATTTTTTATCAGCCCAGTTCAATTCATAACATGATTCTAACATGATTCTAACTTAATTCCAACGTGCCACACTGTGTGCCTTGATAAAGAGGTATGAAGATACCGTACCTCCGCCAAGAAGGTTTGTTTTCACCACTGTTTGTCTGCCTCTAAGCAACATCACTTGAAACGTTATAGATTAAATTTGATGACATTTTCAGGAAATGTCTGCAGTGGGACAAGGAACAAGTGGTTAGATTCTTGGGGGGCTGAGCTGTCTTGATGGAGATCTGCACTCTCAAAGTGCCTTTGAAATTAAAATATCTACAGATGAGGCCCGTTTGTTACAGTACTTTTTGAAAATAAACTTTAAGCAGTTATTAATTATACTTTTCATCACATTTTAGTTATAAATTTTTTATCAGTCTGAAAAAAAATTCAAATTATTATCAGTGGTAAGTGGAAAATCATCATAGTTAACATTCTTGAAAAAAATGTCCGTCTGTGCAGAATTTATCTACTGTAACTAAATTTTTTCACATATTCAATTGGATTAATGAAATAAAGTAACTTTTTATTTGTTATTAATTGTTATTTTGATTGTATATATTACACATACAATATTATATTTGCTGCAGCAAGAGTTCTGATGAATATTAAAAAAAGAGATCACATTTCTCTTGTTTTGGCTTCTCTCCACTGGCTCCTTGTTAAATCCAGAAAAGAATTTAAGATCCTCCTCCTTACTTATAAACTCTTAATAATCAAGCTCCATCGTACGTCAGAGATCTCATTGTTCCATATGTTCTTAACAGAGCACTTCCTTCTCAGAATGCAGGTTTACTGGTAGTTCCCTAGGATTTCTAAAAGTAGACTTGGAGGCAGATCTTTTAGTTATCAGGCTCCTCTCCTGTGGAATCATCTCCCAATTTTAGTCCGTGAGGCAGATACTCTGTTTTCAAGACTAGGCTTAAAACCTTCCTTTTTGATCAAGCTTATAGTTAGAATGGCTTAGGTCATCCTGCGTTATTTTTGTAGTTATGCTGCTACAGGTTTAGACTGTTGGAGGACAGACTGACCACTTTTTCTTCTCTCTTCTACTTTTCTCTCTTACCACTCTCCAGATATATTTTTTCTGCTTTTATTGTGATTGTTAACCCAGTTTTCTCTGTATTTTTCTCCCCATAAAAGCTCCACACGGTCTGGTACTCTGCTCAACTATAAAGTCCCCTGCTGGATAGGTAACATCGGTCCAGCTGATGCTCAGAGTCCCCAAGCATCCTCCATGCTGTCTCTTCTCTGTCTTCTCAGACCCCCAGAGGGTCGTGGCAGATGACCGCTTGTAATGAGCCAAGTTCTGCCAGGTTTTTTCCTGTTTAAAAGGGAGTTTTTCCTCTCCACTGTCGCTACATGCTTACTCAGTATGAGGGATTGCTGAGTAATTGCTGTGGTTGGTGTTTGCATGATCCAGGTACAACCTTGGGTCGACGACTCATTACAATCTGCTGGGATTCCTTACATAGAAAACTTTCAACTGATTGGAATGTTTGTATAATTATATTGAAATGACTTTTGTTGTAAAGTGCATTGAGATGACATTTGTTGTGAATTGGCACTGTATAAATAAAAGTGAATTTAATCATATATGTATTCATAAATTTCAGATCAGTTGCTTTAAAGAGTGTGTGTATATGCTGCTAGGTTTATTATCCCAAAATAAAACAAATTTTTTTCCCATTCATAGTTCTGTTTTGCTGAAAAAAAAGTGTTGCTCTTCTGCTTAACTAATCATTTTGGTTTAACTGTGTAGAGAGGGCCTTTTATTTGCAGAGGTCTTTTTTTAAGTATTTATCTTAGATGACAGGAAAAGCTAAGGTGTAGCTAATGATATTATTGATGAGTCATTTAAAATAAACATTGTTTTAAAAATGTACTAAATATGCTCTGAAGAAGGTACTCAGTATATAGAAAAAAGGACAAACAGTGACTTTCCAAAATATACAAGTTTATTTACAGAAGAAGAAAAAGACAAACATTTAATGATTTAAGCTAGTGACTAAAACTACTGATTATAGTAAATAAAACTCAAAATAAAAGAACACAAATGGATAAAAATGCACAAAAAATAGAAATAATGAATTCTGATGTGTTTTGGAAGAATCTGGATGAAAATCAGACCCAGGGCTTGATTTGCAGACGCTGAAATGAAAGCTACATTAGTTTACCAATTGTAATTAGTTTGACTAATTAGCACCATTGATGTATGTGTAAACATTAAAAACAAAATTCGGATATAAAACAAAATCTTTTAATCAAAAATAAATGTGACTTATATATAGGGGATGACTGTGACAGGCAAACCAAGTCTGTCTAGCAGATTGGTTCAGGGCAATACACAATTTAGGACTTAATTTTTTGTGAAGTGATCATGTATGGGTGCGGCACTTAAACATATTTGGAATTTAGAAGTGTTATGCAAAATAATAAGTAGGTTTAACAATTTTTCAATAAAGTCCGGCTCAGATTAAATTTTATGAAGGCCAGGTTTGGGGACACTTTTTACCTATTGTCACACCTGTAATGGGGTCTTTTTAAGACCTGTCTGGGTTAGGTGGATAGGTGGTGATTGATTACATACAACCCGGTGACTCCGGTCAGGGGTTACAGATTTCTTTTGGTATTCACTTTTGCATATGGATCTTAACCTAAGATTGGGTTTTAATTCTGTGTGTTTATTTTTGGGACAACTTGGACAACTTGTTTTTACAGAGTATTGTACCAGTACAGGGTTCGTCCCTTATCCTGGGCCCAGACTAGAAGAGATAAGGGAAACTCCTTAGGTGGAATACAGGGGGGTATTGACGGTCGGGTCAGTGAGTCTAAACTATGAAAAAATACTGGGTGCGTTCAACTATGAATCTGTGTGGTTGAGGCTGCAAATAAAAGTGTGATGCCCTGTTTAGAATTTAGTCAGACTTTGGTCTGGCTCCATCTGATCAGGTGTGTTGCGTCAAACAGAATTCTGTTGTGTGGTTGTGTTGTTTCTCTCTGTCCCTGAGTCTTATTCTGAAAAGGTTCCGCTGAGGAGCGTCGGGTCCTCTAAAACATACAGATAGCAGTTCCTGATTGAAGAAGGAGTTTATCCTGCAAAAGTAATAAAGAATAAAAGTTTTTAACCCCGACAGGTCTCATCGGACTCTGGGGATAAACAACGTCTTAGTTTATCAATGTTCAAGATTCACCTGGAGTGGTCTTTGGGGTCCTTTGGAGCGGATTTCTCCCAGAAACTCGGGCCTCCCTCCGCCAGCGAAGAAAGATGGTTGGAGAGTGTCTTTTGTTCTTCGCAGCACACAGAAGAAAGAATGGCTGGAAGCGTGCTGTATTTATAGATTCAGCCTGGTCGACTTCCAGTGGAAGAGAGCAGGTTAGTGCCACCAGATGACTGTGTGTGTGATCCAACACCCTAAACATTCCTATTGTGTCGCAACATCGTAAATTAATGAAATTCCTTTGATTGCCTCCAAGTAGTCGGATAATTAATTGCCAAATTAATCGGAAAGCAGTCTTGCCATCAGTGTGACTTTCAGTTTCAAGCAACAGAGGTGTTGAGGTGAGTGAATCTTCATCACTGCAGTCAGAGCATTTGAACTGCTTTACATATGATTAGATGTTTTATTGGGACATCACAGTAATATTTGAGTCGCCATTGTGTAAAACCTGTAGCAGTGAAACCCATATTGGATGTATATCACGTGTGATAGCTGCACGTTTATTTTATTAGCATATCAATAATACATTTGGCAATTTGGCCTTACTGGTGATCAAATTATCGATGCTACTGACATATATTTAGCGAGGGTGTGCTGGAGCATGACTTATCGATATTTAAGCAGGGTGTCTTCAAACAATTTTGAACCTAATACAAACATGCAAACTGTAACAGCAATCACCTCCTCAACCTCCACTGTTTCAGCCACAAAGTCCACATAGTGGGAAATAGAGACAGAACCTTCTACCCTTATGGCAGAGTCACTTAGTCTAGACTCCAGATGTTGGCAAAAAAATAACCCAACATTTACTCACACACTCAACCACCTACACACATATGCAAAGTCACATGCATGAACACCCATGCACAAATTGAAAACAAAGCAGGCTCAGCAGATCATGTCTTCACAAGGCAGCATCCCTGCCAGATGTCGCCAAGTGTTGATAAACTCTCACCACGGTTGGAGACCTGTGTGTGTGGGAGTGTTTGTATTTGTCTCTGTGTATGTACACACATTTTTTGTGCTGCAATGTAACTGTCTAAGCATGCTTCCCTGTATGCATTTGTACAGTATATAAAACGCAGAGCTTCAGAGCAGCCTGTGAACGGTAGCACCACACAGCGTGAGTCGTTTCAGACATAGCTGCTCTGTTTGACGAGGTGCTAAATGTTTGTTGTTCTTCTGAATGTCTAATTTGTTGCCACAACATATGCATGTCTTCAGCTGCTGAGTGATGATTATGCATGGCGAACTGACGACGACTGTGTTCCCTCATTACAGAGGCTCCAAACGGCAAAAATTCTCAACTTTAAACATCCACAGCAGGAGTATGAACTTACTGACAGTGACTGATGGATAGGCAGCTGCTATGTCTAACATTCAATGTCTCCATTTATCATGTGCAATGGCTCTCATCTGTCTTTATTTGTAAAATGTATAATGGTATTTCAAAGTGAGTTGTTTTAACACTATTGTATGTGTCACATACAAAGATCATCATTACAGTCACAGATTAACCAACTCCATCCAAAATTACAACATGAAAAAGGGCCAAAATTGATTTATAAGGTTTAAAATCACTAATTTTCTGGTACATTTTGTTGCTTGTTTATGTTTTAAAAGTGTAAGAATGTCAATAAAGAATTGCCTGTGTCCATTTTGGAATATTCAATACTTTTATTTTACCAGACAGTTCCTTACAATTTAGGAGTAAAATCTAAACTAAATCAGAAAGCCGTCGAAGAGTGTTGGACTCAGCAAAAGCAACTCAGACAGTGATCCCTCTCATAATTGAATCACTTGTTTTTGGTACCACTGCAGATATTTTCTGAAAATTCCATCAAAATCCACCTATAGTTTTTATTATTTTATTATGTTATTTTGCTAACTGAAAGAGAAGCTAAGAAAAAAACAAACCCTTGCAAAAACATAACCTCCTTGGTAGAGGAAACAAAACTTAAACTCAAGGTATAATTTTAAATCACCAGAGTGAGTTATTAAACCCATCTTTAGAACATTAAGCATATATTTAGACTTTACTATTCAACCAGTGTCAGTGGATAATAATGATTAATCATAATAACAGTCGAGATGGGGGTACTTGGAAAATATGGCATGTACTGAAGTGGTATTTGTATTTAGATATTTGACAAACATTTACTATAGGTATTCTTTTTGTATTTTGATTGCATGTTACCTGCAACACTATATCAAGGTAGCATGTTGGACCGGATTCATGTTAAATGTGTTCTGTAGCCTTCTGCTGCAACTGTTTCTTGAACTGCTTTTTGCCTTTTGACCTTTGCCTCTGCCTGCTCCATGTCAACATTATAAGTTACTTAGATTTTGGCTTTGAACCTTGTTCCATGTACTTGGACCGACACCAATTTTGGATCTATTCTGCCTCTGGCCTCACTAATTTTTGACCACGAGATTACTTGTAAATCCCATATTAAACAGGTTTCCAAAATGTAATTTTTTCACATACGGAATTTTGCTAAAATCATAAATATCCTGTCCAGGAGTGATGCTGAGAGACTAGCCCATGCATTTGTTACTTCAAGGCTGGACTGCTGTAATTCCTTATTATCAGGAGTCCACAAAATGCAATTAAACGTTGCCTTCAGTTAATCCAAAGTGCTGCAGCAAGAGTTCTGATGAATATTAAATAACAATATCACAAGATAGTTTCTTGTGATATAAGTTTCCCTCCATTGGTTCCCTGTTATGTCCAAAATAGAGTTTAAGATGCTTCTCCTTACGTTTTAAATCCCTTCATAATCAAGCTCCATCAAACATCAGAGATCTAATTGTTCCATATGTTCCTAACAGCACTCTGAGATTGCAGGTTTACTTGTAGTTCCTATGATTTTAAAAAGTAGAATTGGAGGCAAATATTTTAAATATCAGGCTCTTCTCCTGTGGAACCAGCTCCCAGTTTTAGTCCATGACGCAGATACTTTGTCCATTGTTACGACAAGGCAGGGGCGATTTTAGACCATTTTTGGGGGTGCACCCCCAAACTGAGTCAAAGCACCCCTAAAGTTGGAGATTTT
This sequence comes from Apricaphanius iberus, assembly GCA_028564705.1. NCBI lineage: Eukaryota > Metazoa > Chordata > Actinopteri > Cyprinodontiformes > Aphaniidae > Apricaphanius > Apricaphanius iberus. The sequence goes on along the minus strand of JAPXFQ010000702.1, from coordinate 200,174 downwards.
TTTTTTCACAATTTGCTTGTTTTAACAAAATACAAAAGTGTGAAAAAAATACAGTATTGCTTCTTATAAAAGTAATATTTTTAAAATTACAACAATCTAAGCTTCTGATCCGTCTTTAAACACATCATATACATATATGTGTCTGGTAAATCTCCAGCAGTAGTCTGTTGCAGAGAGCTAAATGTTCAGCAAAGCAGTAAAATATTTGCTGTTTTTACTAAACAAACTGTACATTGAGCTGTTTTTGCATGCAGATAATCTTTGATGAATGATTAGTTAATACATGCAAATATATTGTGTTAAGTTAGTTATTGATACCTGGTACATCCTACTGAAGTGTACTGAAAATGATAAAAAAAGTAAAGCTGTACACAAAAGCTGTTTCTGTATTAATAACAATATCAACAAAATACATTTTATGTGAGAAAAAATATATATACATACAGGTCCTTCTCAAAAATTTTGGACATTGTGATAAAGTTCATTATTTTCTGTAATGTACTGATAAACATTACACTTTACTATATTTTAGATTATTTACACACAACTGAAGTAGTTCAAGCATTTTATTGTTTTAATATTGATGATTTTGGCATCCACCTCATGAAAACCCAAAATTCCTATCCCCAAAAATTAGCATATCATGAAAAGGTTCCCTAAACGAGCTATTAAACTAATCATCTGAATCAACTAATTAACTCTAAACACCTGCAAAAGATTCCTGACGCTTTTAAAAACTCCCAGCCTGGTTTATTAGTCAAAACCGCAATCATGGGTAAGACTGCCGACCTGACTGCTGTCCAGAAGGCCATCATTGACACCCTCAAGCAAGAGAGTAAGACACAGAAAGAAATTTCTGAACGAATAGACTGTTCCCAGAGTGATGTATCAAGGCACCTTAGTGGGAAGTCTGTTGGAAGGAAAAAGAGTGCCAGAAAACGCTGCACAACAAGAAGAGCTGACTGGACCCTGAGGAAGATTGTGGAGAAAGACCGATTCCAGACCTTGGGGGACCTGCGGAAGCAGTGGACTCAGTCTGGAGTAGAAACATCCAGAGTCACCGTGCACAGGCGTGTGCAGGAAATGGGCTACAGGTGCCGCATTCCCCGGGTCAAGCCACTTTTGAACCAGAAACAGCGGCAGAAGCGCCTGACCTGGGCTACAGAGAAGCAGCACTGGACTGTTGCTCAGTTGTCCAAAGTGCTTTTTTTGGATGAAAGCAAATTTTGCATGTCATTCGGAAAACAAGGTGCCAGAGTCTGGAGGAAGACTGGGGAGAACGAAATGCCAAAATCCAGTGTCAAGTACCCACAGTCAGTGATGGTCTGGGGTGCCATGTCAGCTGTTGGTGTTGGTCCACTGTGTTTTATCAAGGGCAGGGTGAATGCAGCTAGCTATCAGGAGACTTTGGAGCACTTCATGCTTCCATCTGCAAAAAAGCTTTATGGAGATGAATATTTCATTTTTCAGCACGACCTTGCACCTGCTCACAGTGCCAAAACCACTGATAAATGGTTTACTGACCATGGTATTACTGTACTTAATTGGCCTGCCAACTCTCCTGACCTGAACCCCATAGAGAATCTGTGGGATATTGTGAAGAGAAAGTTGAGAGACGCAAGACCCAACACTCTGGATGAGCTTAAGGCCGCTATCGAAGCATCCTGGGCCTCCATAACACCTCATCAGTGCCACAGGCTGATTGCCTCCATGCCACGCCGCATTGAAGCAGTCATTTCTGCAAAAGGATTCCCGACCAAGTATTGAGTGCACAACTGAACATAGTTATTTGAAGGTTGAGTTTTTTTGTATTAAAAACACGTTTCTTTTATTGGTCGGATGAAATATGCTATTTTTTTTAGATAGGAATTTTGGGTTTTCATGAGCTGTATGCCAAAATCATCAATATTAAAACAATAAAAGGCTTGAACTACTTCAGTTGTGTGTAAATAATCTAAAATATATTAAAGTCTAATGTTTATCAGTACATTACAGAAAATAATGAACTTTATCACAATATGCTAATTTTATTAGAAGGACCTGTACATTAGAGGTGAGTATTTCTTAGCATCTAAATTACAAACAAAGTAATGATGAATTTAACTAAACAAACAGGACGTATTTTAGTTCCTGTTTCTTTGAATTGAGAGATGTCTGTCACCTTGGACTGCAAGTGAACACTTTCGGTTGCTTTAGTTATACCTACAGATCATCTCGTAGAAACACTGTATTGATTACATTTTTATTAGTAAATCACCAATACAAAAACCCCCATCTTGTTATGAACTAGTTGTTGTAAAAATTATATTTTTTCAAAAAAAGTGAATTTTTTATCTTTGTTTTTTCAGAAATAATAGCCTGTATTGGTAAAAAAAACATCTTTGATTTAGAAAAACTGAGGTTTTCATTCATTTATTTTCTTATTAATCTAGAAAGACAAAGCTTTATATTCATATTTCTGTTTTGTTAATTTAAAAACAAGTTTTTGCATTATCTCAAACATTTCCTTTGGTTTAGGCACCAGAAGTCCACCAAACTACAGTTGAAGATGAGATAAACTAACTTCTTTCTAATGTTTTCATAAGTTTCAGATATTTCTTATCACTAAACAAATCTGCCAAAGAGGTTATGATTTTGCAGACGCTTGTCTTTTTATGTCTGAATGAATGAATGGACATAATATCGATCCCACAGTGAGGACATTTACATGTTAAGGCAACACACACATAAAATTAATAAGAGTTCAAGGCAAATGAAAACAGATAAAAATAACACCGTTAACAAAATAACTCAAAGTTTTTGGTGGAGTTGGATGCAATATTCAGGAAATGGGCCAAGGAACGTGTGATTACATTTTGGGGATGATTATGGAGGAATCTGAACTGTAATGAGGTGCTTGAAAGATGGCTAAGCTCTCCACATTCTGCATTTCTCATTATTTTAAGATAATTTCTGATTGATTCAGTCAGGTTGTGATTTTTGTATTATTAGTGACTTTCTAAGTCTTATGTTAGATGCATGTGCTGATATCAAAGCCAAGGTGCTACTGACTAAGTGACTGGATGCCCATTGACATTATATCTCCTGTTGTGTTCAAATGTACAAAACAGTCAAATGTATCTTGCCTGGCCGGACAGTTCTCTAGGTGCTCAGCAACCCTTAATGTCTGATCCTAGAATCACCCCTGCGACACGGCTTAAAACCGTCCTTTTTGATTAGGCTTATAATTAGAATGGCTTAGGTTATATTGAGTTATTTTTGTAGTTATGATGCAATAGGCTTAGACTGTTGGAGGACAGACTGACCACTTGTCCTCACTCTTCCACTTTTCTCTTCTACTACTCTACAGATATATATATTTTTTATTTTATTGCAATTGTTAACCTTGTTTGATCTCCGTTTTTTCTCTTCATAGAAGCTCCACCTGGTCTGGTATGGTACACAAATACAATGCCCTGCTGGATGGGGAGCATCAATTCTGATGTTGCTCCCAGTGACCGAACATCCTCCATGTCCTGTTTTCAGGTTTTTACTTTCTTTAGTATAGACTCTTATATCAGTTATTTTTTTCTTTATGTGTCTCTTCTCAGTCTTCTCAAACCTTCAGATGATCGTGTCAGATGACCGATTGTACTGAGCCAGGTTCTGCTGGAGGTGTCTTCCTGTTAAAGGGGAGTTTGTTCTCTCCACTGTGGATACATGCTGGTTCAGTATAAGGGATTACTAAGGGATTGCTGTGATTGGAGTCTGCATGTTCTGGGCAAAACCTTACGTCAATGACTCAGTGCAATCTGCTGGGATTCCTTACATAGAAAACTTTTACTCATTAGAATGTTTGTATAACTGTATTGAAATGACTTTTCTCATAAAGTGCTTTGATTAAACATCTGTTGTGCAATGGCAATATATATAAATAATCTAAATTGAATTGACTATTTTTCCAACTACTTAACTTGGTATTGTGGACAGAGACACACCTAATGGTCAGATTCATAGATCTGAAAAGGATCTATGTGTTTGCATCAATTTACCCCACTGCCCAGGATTTCCTCACTCTGTGACGTCATGGTTTCTAGTTTCTGGCTTAAAGCCTGTTCCCCTCTGTATGACCCTGTAGATGAAACAATCCCCAGTAAATGGAAAAAGTTCTCTACTTGACTTGTAAATCACAGAGGTCTTGACTCAGAGTCAGAAGATGCAAAGTCTGACTCTCCAAAGAGCATCTCCGAGGAGACTACCTCTGTTGATTATTCGTTCACTTTCTTTCCACACAGTTTTGTGTGTGTCCTCCCAGTTACTTAACTTTCTGCCTGATTCACAGTATCTGAGCTATACCCAAGAAAAAGCTACTGATCGTTGTGCACATTCAAATTGTTGTCAACATTGTTTTTTTCACTCGCTGGGGTTGTAGTCTGAGTTCTGGACTTAAACAGTACTTGTTAATTACAGCATTTGTTTTAAATGATATAGCTAACCTAGATGAAGCTCTGGCACAAGACAAGGGGGACACAGACTTTTTAAACACATGAGAGTAATGGGAAACAGGTGGAAACAATAGGTGATCAGGGATGACAGGTGACACATGAGGAAGGGCAAGTGACCTGAAACAAGAGGGGAATGAGTTACCAAAATATAACAGGAAATAGCAAGACACAACCCAATGCTGGACAACCTGGACCAGGGTATGACAATAATCTTCATTTGGATAGCTCCTTTCACAGTCAAAAGCCACAAAGTACTTCACAACCCAGCAATATATAAATAACTAAATACATCAGAAATCAGTCAGATATAATATACAGAATAAAAGGCAAAGAACCCCCCCCAAAATCATAACAGACTAAAATAGCTAATGAAAAGCCTGAACATATAAATGAGTCTTGAGACAGAATCGATTGAGCGCAAAGAAGAGGGAAGATCATTCCAAAGCCTAGAAGCAACAGCCTGGAAGGATCAGTCACTTTTGGTACGAAAATGAGTGCTTGGAACTTTCAACAGATTCTGATCCACGGACCTCCGTACCCACGCAGGGGTCTAAGGGTGGATCAGATCACTGATGTAAGAATGAGCCTGACCTTGCAGGGTTCTGAAAGCTTAAACCAGAATTTTAAACTTGAACTTACAGGACACTGGCATCCAATTATGTTTTTAAAAATAGGGCCTATCTGAGCCCTCCTATTTTTGCAAGTCAAAAATTCTTGCTGCAGAATTTTGCACTGTTTCCAGTCAAAATAGACACAAAAACAAAGTATTACAATAGTCTAAACATGAAGACACAAAAGCATGAATGATAAACTCCAAATCATTTCTTGAGACCATATTCCTAAGTTTTGGAAATTTTCCAAATTTGAAAGAAGCAGTTTCTCAACATCTGTTTTATAGTGCTGCACTAATGACATGTATCTATCAAAGATAAGTCCCAAGTTTCTAAGACTTGGCTTCACAGATTTACCTAAATCACCCAGGTACTGTTTAATCCCCTGAACTGAATCTTCAGGGATTCGGTGGAGCCGAACCAGAATACAGGATACAGAAAAGCACAAATAATGTGTCTTTTCGGAATACTTATTTAAAATCAATCAAAACTATTTGTATGCATGAAAAAGAAAAAAACTTGACATCAAAAAGCTGCATTTCCTCATGATATTCCTCATAATTTGTGCATGTACACCAGATTAGTGAATGCATGATGTTCAGGAGTCGGGGGGAGTGGACGGGGAGGTAAAAGAGTGACTAAAACAGCTGCTCTACACAGCAATGGATAAGGGCTCGGCAGAATGAAAAAAAGACTTAACTGGGTTCCAGAGCCAGTTTATAATTTTTGAGTAATGGAGTTTGATCAGGAGATTTTTCCATTGAGTTGTATTAGTATTAACGCCTACAGGTGCTCTCATGTTTGCTCTGTTGTAAAGATAGGTATTTTGGCATGGTAATTTAGACAATAGGCTGTTGACAGAGTAATATTAACCGTGAATTACAACGTTTAAAACAAGAATTTTGTACTTGTGTCAAATTGTGTGGACTTGCGGGTTTTATTTTTTAAGTTTAAGTTACTGTGTCTTTTACAAACAGTAAAATGTGGGCAGAGCCATAGGCTAGTAATTCTTAGCAGAGCTTCCAGTCATCATGAAACTCTACACGGGTTTGGGCAACCAAACAGAAAAGATTGTGCCCGGCTCTGCAGAGGTAGAGATATCAAACATCTGTCAAAATCTGCTATGCATAATCACGTGCACTTAAAGCATCCTCTCCTGGTAATGTCTGCCAACCCTCCACAAACACCAATCCCCCCCACCACCAGCACCAATTCAACATCAGAGCCATATTCTGCCCAGGGCTGGCTTTGCCAACAGGCGGCTGCCTGGGGTGCCATCTGGTTGACAGGGCGCAAAATTGAGAAAAAAAAAGTTATTAAATGTATGTATCGTATTTTGAAATGCACTCTCTATATATAGCTACTCCAAATTTCCCATGAAAATAAATTCAATCAGCGCAAACGCTGTACACTTTTACTGTGCGCTGTCATCAGGCAATTCTCCCTCAGCAGGAGCAGGCGGGGGGTGTTGTGACCCTATGGTTGTGACAAAGCAGGGGGGTGGGGGGGATATGGGAACCTCTTCATTTTCTTTCCCGCCATCTTGCCGTATAAAAATTTACTTGTAAATTTCCCATATTTTATTATCATAAGTAAATCCTCTGCCTCTCAGTTTAGAGAAGTGCGAGAGCTGCTGCAGTTACAGTGGCAGGTCTGGAAAAATCCGCTCCTAGAACGGGAGCAACAATAAGATGAACTTGGTGAAGACAGAGTCACTCAAAAACAAATTAGAATACACGTAAATATATCGGGGAAATGGGATAGTAAGTTTCCTTCCGTCCATAGGAACTGGACGGTTTCTTTCCTTGAATGAATCGATCTTAAGGAGAATACAATTAAAGGTTTTTTTGAGGCATCAGACAATACCATATGGGTTTGTTTCCTCTCTGCTCTAGAAAACTTTGTTTCTTTAATATATATAATGTGCAATGTGAATTATCTTGATGTGCTAAATAAATAAATAAAATCAATGATTATGAGTAATAATGCCACAAAAATAGTTGTCATATTTAGATGTTTACAATTTTTTATACAGGGTTACAAATATTTCATTTTGAGTGATAAGCAGGGGTGTATCTAGAAATGTTTAAAGGTGCCCAGTTATGATCTTGGGGTGTCCCACCAAAATAAAAGCAGGATTGAAATACAAAAGGGACAGGGCCTAGACTGAGTGACAAACACTAGAGTTAAAACATGGGGTCAAACAAAGATGTACTTCAACATTAATTATCTCGCTGAAATCTTCAACATAAATAAATCTCGCTGAAATCTTGCCTGGGGCGCAAAATACCCGAGGGCAGGGCCTGTTCTGCCCTTATTGATTAAACCATGGATAAAATAATGGCTCTTATGTAGTGATTTTTTCAGTGATGTTCCTTGTTACATGTTCATTGTTGGATTTAGGGAAAAACATAAACAAATGTTGCATATGTATAAATATTGTAATGGGTAATTAAATATAATGTAAATTAGAAGGGAAACATGAAAAAAAATGTTTTTTGTGACTATTTTTAATTTCACTCAATTATATATACTTTTCAACCCTCAACAAATACAAATATAGAGACAAATACCAGCTTTTTTGCACACCCCTGATCAGCAGCAATGGCCTGTTAAGGCGTGACTTGCTCCCTGTCTCCCTGTGTTTGCCTGTTAATTACCATTAGCTGTTTCATGTCTCCCTGATTTCCTTCCCATTGTTGTCCTCTTCCCTAGCCCTAAGCCCCAGGGTCTCATCCCTATCCTCGTCAGGTTCTCGTCGGTCCAACGTCATTACACGTCTCTTTCCTACGTCGTTGTGTCTTCATCTCATCCTGCCTTCCTGTATATTTTTGGACATCCTTATTACCCGGGCTTTCCACTGGTGTCAGCAGCACGTTACAGGAGCAGCACGTTTTACTCGCGTATTCTGCTGCTTGGCCCTTTCCACAGGGGGCGTCAGCAGCACGTAGCAGCATGGAAGCAGCTGTCAAAGAGAGAGCCCAAAATCATGTGATATCAGGAAAATCACGCGTTCTGTCGGTTTTACATTCGTCAATAAGTTTATGTTATGTCAGGGAATATAGAAAAAATCCCTCGAAGTGCAAAAGAATAATGTTAGTGGCGATCCGAGGTAGTGTAGACCCTCCCGCGACCTACTGACTTCTCATGGGGCCGCACAGGTAGTAAAGTAAAGCTACCGGAAACAAGCACCTTTGTTTAATTTTGAAAATTTCCGGATGCCGAGCCGTCTGACTTCCTGTCTTCCCCTATCCAAAATGTCGAAATTTACACGTTTCACAGGTGTAGCGTGTAGAAAATAGGACTGCCGCGTATATTTAGAAAGGTGCTGCGACATGACGCTCCTGTGACGGGGCAAACTCGTGCTGCTTTCGCCTCCGATGGAAATTATTATATTGATTACAGTGGTGGCTTACAGCCATGTATGACGTGTTGCTGCTGTGACATGCTGCTGACGCGTCCGGTGGACAGGAGGGGTTAAAATTAGCTCCACAAATTCTAATCACCCTCCTACATCTGAGTCCTCAATCTAAAACCAGTGTTTTAGTCTGCATTGCGCTGCAGAGAGTGTTCGCATAAGCATTGTTTTATTTCCACTAGACAATGGACCATGGAGTTTAACTTCTGGATCTCAGGCAGCTTAAAAGTGATGCTAAATGAAAAAAAAAACTGGACCATAAATTCTAAGTTCATAATACCTGATGTTTTTTTTGTTTTTTTTCCAAACAAGTTTTCTCCATACTCTTTTTTGTCCTTGTACAAAATAAGGCACAGTAAAAAAAGACGAACTTAACCATCCATGTTTGGCCAATGAGTGATGACGATGTCAGCAACAGACATGAAGGATCACACCTGTATCTGCATCCATGTTGACCCGACAACACGCAGCCAGCAAGTCAGCAGGGTACACGTGCATAAACAAGAACACACAAGGGCAGGAGGTGGTGTTGTCGTCTGGCCTCCACCATTGTCCATCTGTTGCCTAGTCAGGAGGTTAACCTAAAGGGGGAGTGAACCTGTGAGCAAACTCTCCCAGTATTCCTCATGTCCAACAGCAGGGGGTAGAGGGTGTATTATGACTGAGAGAAAGACCTTGGACTGAGACCTGAATTCTAACCTAGGTCTTTCTGACTTTGTCTGCCTGTGACTTTGTGTAACTGTGACCTAGTTCCATGTCTTTACCCATAGAACAAAAAAACAAAAACAACATTAAGCCTTGGACCTTATACCTCCACCACACCATTGGGTATCAGGCCTGTGTCTCAGTGGCTCTCACATCATAATTTGATAAACAAACACAATAAGCACTGTGATAACCAGATTGATAACCGACAAAGTTACTCCAACATATGTGCCGTGGTAGGAAACATTATGACAGGAGCTTTAGTTCATTGTTTCATTCAATGTGTTTTCTAATCTTAATAGCAGCAACACAGACATGCACACATAAAAAAAGTCTTCTTAGCTATTTTCAATATGCATGATGTATGTATCAAATATAGTGAAAGTTGCAGTAATAGACTGCTAAATTGTACGTCTGTTGGTTTACTAATGTCCATAAAATGTAGAGAAATACATTTACACTGCACAGCACTTGGTTTTGTTTTTTTCTATCCTTAATGTACATTAGGGGTGTAAAAAGCAGTTGGTAGTTGTATCTGTATTTGTTGGGGGGAGTATTGTATTTATATTCGAGTAAAAATCAAAATAGGCATACAAATAAAAACATTTAGTGTTACACTTCTAATTTATTTTACTATCCATTGTAATATAGATATGCAATATTGGTTGATCTTTTTCCATAAATCCATCCATAAACGTGTAACGGAAACGTCATTGAAAAGAGACCCAAATAAAGGCCACTGTGGCCGCAAAACCTTAAAAAAAACAACAACCCAAAAACAGTTGGGGATGGTTGTACACTGCAAAGACTTATGGGTAATGTGTTTGTGTTAATTGTAGAAGTTCTCCATTGTATGTTATAGTCTGTGTTCCAAATGTAGCCATGCTCATTGTTATCCATTGAGTTATGTTGATGTCAGCGTTTGTTGGTTATTGCCTGTGCACCTTCATAGAGATTTGGATGACTCAGCTGACACAGTGTAAGAATGTGAGGGGTGCAGTTGAACTTTTCTCTCCAGTGACTCCTATCTTGGGTAGTGTCAGACAAGATAGTGTTTTTGTTCCCAAATAAAAATGATTCACAAAGTATCTATTTGAAATAATTACTCCTAAACAGTACATTATTAGTGCCTTATGAAATACTGTTCGGTTCCACACTTAATGTACAAATACCGTTCTTATTTGTGTTTTTTACACTTTTTCTATTTTTCATCTGTAAATCTTATTGCTTCTATTGCCTGCCATTTACTACTTTTACTGCTGAATTTCTTCTTTGTGTGACAATAAGGACTATTCTATTCTACTCTTTCTTCTTTGCTAATAGTAGCTAGCCTAGTTACTGAGCACAATCGGACACTCAGAATATTTTACTCATAACTCTATTCCCTGCACTAGCAACACAAAAAAAAAATAGAAAAGACAACGAGCGAGTCAGGAAAAAATATCACTGTGAAAATTTGTATTCATGGCCTCACCTGCCTGGCTTGGGACCGGCCACGTGAATTCTGGATATCTTTTGTGGCTAAAAGATAGCACAGCACTTGCTGCTACCAAGCTAACAATTAGCAACTCCACAGCATGGCAGAAAAACATTCAGGCTTGCGCTATTTGTGGAGACAACACATCAACACTGCTGTGAAAAAGCAAAGGGGGATATTTTTAAAAACGTTTTATATATGAAAATAATGATGGGAAAATTGAGAAATATTATAATTAAATATAGTGAGATGACTAAAAGTAAAGATAATTCACTTGATTTATCCAGTCACAACAGAAAAGTATGGTTTGGGGTGAGATTATTTTTTTTCCCTGTGGCAGCATGAGCAGCACGTGTCCATCTTCTCAGACCCACAACTCTGCATAATTTACTGTGGGGAAAAAGTCAACCATTTGACAATTCACAGAGTGAAGATTTTCGAGTATTGTTAGTATAATTATATTCCTCTTATCTGTCAAAATTGTGTTGAATGCGCAGAATCCCCTTTTGCACTGCTGTTGAGACTGGGAACCTTTAAACTTCTATAAATTTTTCACATTTAAATTTTTACTATGCTGTCTTAGTGCTTGTACTGTCTAAAGCGCCTAATAAGAAATGTTTGGAATTTGTTTTTGAAACACCACGAGAAAAATATGCTGGGATAGTTATTTGTTCAAATCACTTTGAACACAGTGACTTCTCAAACTATGGACCTTACAGAACTGGCTTTGCTTCAAAGTAGTATTCAAAACCAGGATCTGTACCAGCACAATGGTGAAACACTAGCTACCAGGCTGTAAGTAAAAAATGAATTGTTTAACTAATGTTTCACTTTTTAATTACTTTTTTAAAACTTGTTTCTACATAGCCAGTTTTTCAAAGCAACATCGGATCGGATCAATCTGATCCGGATAGGAATTTTTCAGGATCACTAAATCCGGATAACCAGTGCTCAAACAGAATAGGAAATCACATTGTAAAACTATAGATATGTAAAGAGCAACAAGTAGAATAGCCAATGTGGGGTCAATATAAGTTTATTTTTATTTGAAACGAAAACACACACGTTTAAAAAATAACAAAAAACACCCCATCCTCTTCCAGCAGTCTGTTCATCTGAGACCTGACACCCACTAACACTGCACATTGAGGATATTTATAACAAGTTCAATAAAAATACTTAATTTCAAATACTCAACAATAATTTCAGACTTCCTCATCTGATATGGAGAGACCAGCTTGTCTCAGCGTAGCCTTTAGAAGGCGGATCTCAAGTCTGGCCTTGGTTTTCTGCAGTTTGGTCAGAGTCAGTTGTTCCTCTGCTAGAACGAGCAAACATGATGTGCAACAAGGGAAGCAGTCGGACACCATCTTTGATTTGGATGTTTTGTATTTCAAAAATCAGTGATTGACATTCTTTGCATTTTTTTGGTTATTCTGTAATCATTGCACGCATCACAAGTTTGCTAAAACGATGTTGGAATCTTTTCTGGTCCCCTACCCAATCAGACCAGTGATGAAATGTTTAGCCGCATGCTGTCATTCTATCAATGATTGTCTTAGTGGTGGTCAAGCAAACAACGTGGGCTACATTGATAACTGGAAGACCTTTTGCGGATAACCTGGTCTGATCAGGAGAGATGGCATCCATCCCACTTTGGATGGAGCAGCTTCTCTTTCTAGGAATCTGGACAGATTTATTAGTCCTTCAAAACACTGACAAACAAGGGTCCAGAACAAGAAGCAGAGTCATAATTTAACCTACCTCTCTGCAGCTTCTGTACTGTTACCCACTCAATACCCAATTGAGACAGTGTCTTGTCCATGGTCAAAATCAAATTAATTAAAAGTTAACATAATAAAAGTAAATTACGATAATCTCATAAAAATAAATATGACTTTGACAAAAGAAAAAAATAGGCAATTAGATGTGGTTTATTGAACATAAGATCCCTCTCCTCAAAGACTTTATTAGTAAATGACTTGATGTGTGATAATAAAATTGATTTGTTTTGGCTATCAGAAAAACCTGGCTGCAACAGGAGGGTGTCGTAACGAGTCAACTCCAGACATGAAAATCTCTCACTTTTCAGTGAACTTTGCAGTATTGAAGCCAATGCTTCTGACCTACGTGAATTGTACAGATCCAAAGAATTCTTTTTATTTTGGGCAGAAGCACATGCGAGGCGTGAAGTTTCCGTTGTGCCGATGCCAAAGGGCAGACCGCCAAAAGCTGGATTTATCGGACTAAATTTAGTGAGTGATGCTGTGAATCATTTAGCTACTTTAGCAAATCGTTTTCCATCCAAGGTAATGCTTCTGTTAGCTAGATATTATTACTGAAACTAGCTTTGAGCTTGAATATCTAACAGTAAATTACAGAAAAGAATTACTGCTTATAGTTCTTATTTCTAAAATTTTTGTAATTCATATTTCCTGGACATGTGGATGCTATTGAGGTGAGAGAACTGACAACAAGGCAGAAGGTGAATGGTCCACGGTTCTATCAGTTCTATACTATAACCCACCCTCTCAAGCTTTTGTTAACACAACAAAAATACACTGTAATGAACCCTGACATATTCTACATTATTTGGATAGTATTTATTGATTCATTATAACCTATTCTAATATGAGCAATTTAAAATAGCAAATGCTGAGCATCTTTCAGTTGTAGAATATGCGCTCCATCCACTAACACCCAGGGCATCATTGCTTTCTGATGGACAATCTGTGTGGGAGAAGATGACAGGGTAAAGATCCAAATATTAATTTTGTGGTGGTAGACCGTAAATAAACAATGGAATAACCCTAGTTGACGTCACCCATAGGTTTCTTAAGAGGAAAAAATGAAGCCAACTGGCCGTTTCCCACTGCCACCATCTTGTCTAAAATTGGGCAAAGAGGGGGAGCTGAAAGTGGCGCTGTGAGGCTGGTGGTGGAGGGTTGACACTCCGAGCCGACATAGCTACAAGCTAGTCAGAAGCTAGTTGGCAGCTAACTGAAGCTAACGTAGGCTGCAGCCGGTATTAGGCAGACGACCGTGGTTGAGAGACTTTTGCACCCATTTTTCACTAGGGTCACTTTATACCCAGAAAAATATCGATTAGGGTAAACATATAAATATAATAAGACCAAAATCGGTCGGGTCACTACGGCCTAAAATGGATCTATTTCCATTACAATCGGTGTAGGGTGAAGACATGGGCAGGCTTAGCTTCACAACACCTCCACCAAAAAACAGTCACAAAGTCATCATGACAACTCAGATCCTCTCAAAAAATAAAAGACTTTTGACTCACTTCACATCTCAGACATCCATTAGTTCATGCCCCCAGCTGTGTTTCTCACACCAGTACTGATCTAACCAGTGATCATCTAGTCTGTCTAGAGTCTGATTCTGTAGTCTTCCAGCCTGATCTAGCCGACTCGCGCTCTCTGACACCGAGGCTTGCTGCGGCTTCTCGGCCCTGCCAACTTTGCTGCTCTGCCAGTTGCTAGCTCCAACTCGCGTGTAGAAAGACATAAAAGCTCAGATCGGAACAGCATTCCTCTTGGTGACCTGACATATATTCTCCCCCCACTGTTGGTGAAGCTTCAGCCCGTATAAAGCTGAGACTTCTTAGACATTCTGTTACTGTAATCAATACCACCGCGAGCCATCTTTGTCCAATAAGTGCAGATTAACATCCAAAGCAGAATAAAAAACTGCAGAGGCAACTGATAGTGGAGTTCAGAAACATGAAATGGCTGAAGTCTTTACGTTAGCCCCAGGCTAAGACCTTCCCCGAGCAAGCAGAGGGGTAAAGCAGACTACAGTACTTCTATTAGCTACCGTTAGCCACCAAATTTAGCCTAGACTGACATGTCAATCAAAATCATACACCACCAATTATTCATAATTTCAAGATTAAATTACAAATAAACGGCAGAGTAAGAAAAAAATTCACCCACCTTAGTGTTATCATGATGGGAAACCTCAACTATCCAACCTAAAATGTTTTTTTGAACCAGGCTGTAAACAGTTTTATGTTTGCTGTAAATTGGCCTTTTTAACATGGGAGTCAATGAGAAGTTGCTCCTTTTTGGAGTCAGCCCCTAGTGGATGAGGGAGGAACTGCAATATTTGCCAATTCCAGGTTGACTTCACATTCTGCGGGCAGAGTTTGCCCCTTGGTAACACACAACATAACAAAAAATATATATATTCAGGGTCAGGATTCTTCTTTTCTTTTACTTTTATTAGTTTCTTTGCCCCACAACCAAACTAAAGCAAAACATTGGCTGTCAATTATGACAGAAGGATACAGAAGTTGAGTTATTACTACTCCCCTATTCTGGGGGAGGACCCCAACCCCCTTTTTCCCCAGATCAGAGGCCACATCGCCCCTCGCACACCCTTCTCACCTTTTTCACCCCTGATTTCATGTCTGCAACTCCTTCCAATTATTAAAATGTTCACATTCCTAGAAGTACTGGGTGAGGAGGAGGAGTTTGCAACTATCTTTCATTCAGATTTATATATTAATCCTAAATCAATTTATAGCTACAGTTCTTTTGAATATCTCATCCTTAGTTTTTCTCATCCAAATTGCAAAACATTAAAACCACTTCTGTTTTTTTTTTCAATTCTTAGATTAGACCTCAGTTTTTTTAATCATGTTTAGCACTAAACACTGATAAGATAACTATAGCAGAGGGTTGCAATATTCATGTGGACATTGAAAGTGATAGCTTAACTGCAGTATTTAATGTTATCTCAGACTCAATTGGCTTTACTCAGAAGGTGAAGGAACCCACACACTTGGGTCAGCACACGTTTGACCTTGTACTGACATATAGCATGAGGAATTAACAGTCCTCCCATGTAATCCAGTCCTCTCTGACCATTGTTTTTTATAACTTTAAATGTACCTTACCTGAACTCCCCAAATATCATTACAGTAAAACCTTATCAGACAATGCTATAACAAGTTTTAAATAATCTGTTTTATTCTTGCTTCCCTCAGGGTCTCATAATAACACAGTAGAAGGCAGCAATTCCATCACCAACCCTTCAGAAATGTATGGTCTGGTTCATTTCTTCATTAGACAGTGTAGCCCCCTTAAAAAAAGATAATCACCCATTGGCTCCCTGGTCGAATGCAGAGTTGCGTACTTTAAAGTAGAAAATTAGGAAACTTGAGATAAAATGGTGCTCTACACACCTAGAGGATTCTTATTTAACCTGGAAAAATAGTCTACAGCTGTATAAAAAGACCATTCGACAAGCTAGAACAGCATATTTTTTGTCACTAATAGAGGTAAATAAAAACAATCCTAGGTTTCTTCTTGTACAGTTGCCAAACTTACACAGCCAACTATTCCTTATTCTCTCAGTTGTAATGACATCATGAGATTCTTCATAAATTAAATAAATAAAATAAAAAATAAAATCATTGGTATTCACCCAAACACAATTACTCCTCTTTCAGATAAGGCAGTATCGGAGAGAACTGTAGAACTGTGTCTGTACTGTTTTGATTCAGTTGAACTTTCAGAAATATCACAAATATTATCATAATTTCAACCTTCAACTTATATTTATTGTAGATACAAAACCAACCAAATTATTTAAGGAAGTGTTCCCTCTGGTCACTGGCCCTATTTTAGAAATGGTGAATCTATCCTTAATAAGTTGATACATATACCACAGGTATATGTATCAACAGGTTGCTGTAATTAAACCTTTTTCTTAAGAAACCTGCCTTCGTTTGAAGATGTTTGAAGATTTTCAGTCAGGTTTTAGAACTCATCATAACACTGAAACAGCACTGCTGTAAGTTACTAATGATATTCTAATGGCCTCAGATGGTGGATTTGTTACTGTTCTGGTCTTGTTAGACATCAGTGCTTCTTTTGACATAGTTGATCATAATATTCTCTTAGAAAGGCTTGAACATTTTTATTAAAGGAACAGCACTAGGCTGGTTTAAATCTGTCGGAAATATTCCAGTTTGTACATGTAAATGATAAATCTTCTACCCAAACAAGGGTTAATTGTGGGGTGCCACAGGGTTCTGTGCTCGGACTAATTATCTTTACTATATATATATATATATATATATATATATATACAGACGTGGACAAAATTGTTGGTACCCTTCATTAAATCAAAGAAAAACTCATAATGGTCACAGAAATAACTTTAATCTGACAAAAGTAATAATAAATAAAAATTATATAAATGTTGACCAATGAAAGTCAGACATTGCTTTTCATCCATGCTTCAACAGAATTATTTAAAAAATAAATGCATGAAACAGGCCTGGACAAAAATGATGGTACCCCTAGAAAAGAATGAAAATAATGTGACCAAAGGGACATGTTAATCCAAGGTATGTCCACTAATCAGCATCCCAGGTGTCTACAATCCTGTAATCACTCAGTGGGCCTATATATAGGACTCCAGGTAGTCACTGTGTTGTTTGGTGACGTGGTGTGTACCACACTCAATATAAACCAGAGGAAGCAAAGGAAAGAGTTGTCTCAGGAGATGAGAAAGAAAATCATAGACAAGCATGTTAACTGTAAAGGCTATAAGACCATCTCCAAGCAGCTAGATGTTTCTGTGACTACAGCTGCACATGTCATTCAGTAATGTACGATCCATGGGACTGTAGCCAACCTCCCTGGACGTGGCTGCAGGAGGAAAATTGATGACAGATCAAAGAGACGGATAATCCAAATGGTAACAAAAGAGCCTAGAAAGACTTCAAAATAGATCCAAGCTGAACTTTATGCTCAAGGAACATCAGTGTCAGATCGGAACATCCTTTGCTGTTTGAGCCAAAGAGGGCTACATGGGAGACGAACAAGGAGTGGACAAATCATTAAAAAAAACAGACTGGAGTATGCCAAACTACATGCTGACGAGCCACAAAGCTTCTGGGAGAATGTCCTGTGGACAGATGAGACAAAAAATTAACTTTTTGCCAAGGCACATCAGCTCTATGTTCACAGACGGAAAAATGAAGCATATCTAGAAAAGAACACGGTCCCTACTGTGAAACATGGGGGAGGCTCGGTTATGTTCTGGGGCTGATTTGCTGCATCTGACACAGGGTGTCTTGAATCTGTGCAGGGTACAATGAAATCTCAAGACTATCAGGGGATTCTAGAGAGAAATGTGCTGGCCAGTGTCAGAAAGCATGGTCTCAGTCGCAGGTCACGGGTCTTACAACAGGAAAATGACCCAAAACACACAGCTAAAAACACCCAAGAAGGGCTAAGAGGAAAACACTGGCCTTCTATGAGCCCTGATCTCAATCCTATTGAGCATCTTTGGAAGGAGCTGAAACGTGCTGTCTGGAAAAGGCGCCCTTCAAACCGGAAACAACTAGAACAGTTTGCTCATGAGGAGTGGGCCAAAATACCTGCTGAGAGGTGCAGAAGTCTCATTGACAGTTACAGGAATCATTTGATTGCAGTGATTGCCTCAAAAGGTTGTGCAACCAAATATTAAGTTGTGGGTACCATCATTTTTGTCCAGGCCTGTTTCATGCATTTATTTTTTAAATAATTCCGTTGAAGCATGGATGAAAAGCAATGTCTGACTTTCATTGGTCAACATTTATATAATTTTTATTTATTATTACTTTTGTCAGATTAAAGTTATTTCTGTGACCATTATGAGTTTTTCTTTGATTTAATGAAGGGTACCAACAATTTTGTCCACGTCTGTATATATGTTTCCAAGTGGTAAAATAATTAGACAGCATGGTATGAATTTCAACAGTTATGCTGATAATACACAACTATATTTATATAAATCCATAAATCCATAAATCCAAATGAATCCAATCAGTTAGGCATGTCACAAAGGCATAAAACTCTAAATTTACTGCTTTTAAATTCGGGCAAAACTTTTTTTGTAAAGTGCCTTGAGACGACATCTTTTGTGAATTGGCGCTATACAAATAAACTGAATTGAGTAAAGTGAAAAATGTCCAAATTCTACTTCAAACTGATTACAGCATAGGATGTCTGTCTGATATTGTTACTCTGTGTGGCATTGTGTCACTCTGTAAGGTTGCTGTTGTAGAATTATGAAAGTACTTAACCTTTGCACAATGTAGCAATACGGTCTCAGAGGGTCAGAAATGTAGTGGAATAAATATAAAGCGGTTATTCGTTACAATCTATAAAATGTGACCAATGCATTCTTTCTATCTATCTATCTATCTATCTATCTATCTATCTATCTATCTATCTATCTATCTATCTATCTATCTATCTATCTATCTATCTATCTATCTATCTATCTATCTATCTAGCATACATACATACATACATACATACATACATACATGCTTTTTGGACTTTTAAAATAAGTCTAAAAAGAAGTTTAAAAACAATTTTGTCCAGCATGGATTTCTAAGCTTTTTATGTTTCAGAGCTAAACGTAGGGTCAGTTTTTCTATTATGATGTACAGTTTCTCTTATTTTGTCAGTCTTCATATGTTGTATGGCTGATGTATTTTTTTTTTCAACCAGTTCAACACTATTAACCATCAATCTCTCTTTTGGAACCAGACCTCCATCCTTTCACTGTCGTCTCTCCTCCAACCACTCTGGCCTGTGTTAACACATCGCATGCGCCCACCTTGTCTCATTTTTTTTAACTTTGGAGCAGATGGCAGGGCACTGCTCTCTCTGTGTGAGCTTGACTGACAGAGGCCGGTCATCAGCCTCCATAGACGGCCAGTGATGAGGTGCTCAGATCAGTCCTCTTTGACGCCATGTCCTTAAGTTGCTCTTGAACAATCACCTGTAAAGCTGGGGTAAGTTTTTTTCTGAAACACTTTTTGCAATATTGCTTGAAATGCTCTTCACATACCGAAAAGTAACCAATAAATTTGGTGCTATGTCTAAAAGAATCTTTGTGCACACATTGCATGTGATAGGCTTGGAGCAGTAAGCAGAGTGTGAAGGTGAA
This sequence comes from Apricaphanius iberus, assembly GCA_028564705.1. Lineage (NCBI taxonomy): Eukaryota > Metazoa > Chordata > Actinopteri > Cyprinodontiformes > Aphaniidae > Apricaphanius > Apricaphanius iberus. The sequence continues at coordinate 180,503 of JAPXFQ010000702.1, read as the reverse complement.
GTCACAGCTAAGTTTGCTATTTTAGCTTTCATACGAAATTGGTATACCTTAACATACGTGCGTTATGTTAGGACAATGTGCCAAAAACAGGTCAAAAATCTAAAACTGTATTTCCAAAGGCGGTGACTAAAGGAAAAGCTGATAAAGAGTGAAACAAGGGAGGAACAGAATGGGTATCATCGCTGCATTTGAGCTATAGTGTCAGCTGAAGGAACAGAAAGAGCTGAAAATTTATGACATGGAGGATCTACATCTCCATAATTGGTAAGATAACATTAAGGTTTTATGGTTGTTCAACCATAACCATCATGTTTTCATTTAACAAGTATATGAGCAGTACCCAGGAAATCCAGACGTTTCGTAAGAGCAAAATTAGAATTGTCTCCGAAAGACGCTCTACCATCGACCAATGATGCACGTTACTGCATTACGTGAGCAAATTGGGGAACCAATCAAATATCTGATGTAGGAGGGACAGACGCAAGGTAAGCTGATGACAACAGCCGTGTGACGTCCGGAATAATTTAGTAAAACATTGAAAGATGGCTACAGATGAGCACCAGTTGTTTGAAACAGCTTTGGCTGCTACAATGAACGAGTTAGAATTGGCTTTCCATCTAAAAGACAAACAGAAATACGGCAAGAGTTTAATCTTCCAGTTAGCGCCGCTGGTAGCTAAGCTTATGGGGTATCACTACGTGTATTGTTGTGATTGGGCATGGCATTATCTAAATGCGTGCAGTGAGAGTTTCAAATGCACACTTGGCTCCGCCCCTTGAGTTTGGCCCTTTTCATTACTCATTACCAGACCCTTAATCTTAATAGTTTAAGGTCTTTTTTTTTCCAGGCAGTTGAGCAGTTGAGGCTAAAATGAAATGGTATCATTTTTATATTGTAGGTTTGCCAAGTTGGCCAACAATTTAAGTGTTAACTGCAGACTCATGTTAGCTGTGCCTAGTTTATGCTTCTCCGACTGCAAATTTAGACTCAGATGCAGACGTATTGACGGCAACGTTTCCCGTTTATAGTACTACACTCTTACACTCCATTCTCTATTGTTTTTTTCAGCGTTGCTCGACCAGGACAGCAGGGGGTGCTAAGGTTTCATGGCGTCTCTGCCTACTATCACACAGCACTGCTTCTGCTTTTTTCTAGGCTTGTGAACGCATTTCTTCCTCAAGGAGCAATGAACGACAGAAAGTTCGTTTTGATTAAGATTTAAAGCTATTTAATAGAAGTGCAGATTATAGAATAGTCTAGAAACACTTGGAAATAAAACACAAGAGCCGTTTTTTGTTGTTTTCCTACACCTCCTTGTGGCCAAACTCGCCAGAAGAACAGATTAGATAAGTTTTCCTTTCAACATAAAGCATATTGTGGACAAAACGCTGCATTAACTACTGATTACAGCGACTATATAGCCCTGTTCTAGTGATGCGATCTCTCGCTGTTACTGAGACTGACCAATCAGATTCATACGCTCTCCGTCGACGGAGACAGATAGTTAAAATTTGGGCCTCTACTCCATGCGTCCTTGCGTCGGTGACGGAGAACCCTTGTGTTGACAGATAATGGCGTTGCATCAATCCGTCTCCGTCAAAACGCAGAAGCATAAAGTAGGCTTTATACACTCATGAGAAGGTTGTTCACATAACATATTTCATGCTGCTAGAATAAGGACTATTTTTTATTGTTTTTGTCAGCTATGATTGCAAGGACATAACCTGGGCTTCTTCACCAGTGAAACAAGGTTTCCTGCTAAGACACCTTCCTCCCTCTGCATCCTCAACTGTCTCAGAATCCTTCTCTGATCTATGAGTCACTGAACTTCACATTGACAGCTGCATGGCTTTGACAAATAATGTTTATTTGAAGAACAAAATGTTGCTTAGAGTAGCTTTGTTGGGCTTTGTACATCTTGGACTCTGGTCAAGTTGGCTTATCAAACACTAGTTTTGCCTTTTTGCTGTTTTTGACTCCTTTAACAGTCTGTGTGATTCTCAGAAGATAAAAAGTTCAAATGATTCACTGGGATGCACATTTTTGGACTAAACCGTAACATTCATAGCTTTTTTAAACTGTGAACATTCGTTGCTTGTGAGCTTTCAGCGTATCACTTTTCTAAAAGGAAGCATCCATAATCTTCTTCGCCAATGTCACCTTCATAGTTTTTCTTTTCAGCTCTAGAGCCCTATGAAATCCATTTGATTTAAAAATTCTTTTTTTTTTTGTATTTCAAAAATTCCACTTTTTCCATTTACATTTTTGTGAATTCCACTTTTTACATTGTGACCATATTTATTAACCAAAAAAAAAACGTGTAACTATAGTGGATGAAAACAACTGACCAAATCAGTAACCAAATAGATCTGTTCCGTTTGGTGTCAGGTTACAAATGGCAGCATGCTGTTTAGTGTTGAAGACTTGAAAAGCTTGTAGTAAAATAGTCAGCTGAAAAAATATCTTGAGCTACTTTTTTAATTACCACCAACTTGATATTACAGTAAAATTTATTTATCTTTTTATCAACTTAAGCCTAGTTTATACTCCTCCGTCTACGTTGAAACAGATAGACTTACTAGGGTTAGACTTAGATGTAATGCCGTTATCCGTTGACGCAATGGCTCTCCATCGCCTAGACAAAGACAGACTGAGTAGAGCTCAATTTCCTAACAATTGTTGTCCGTCAACGGAGAGTGTATCCCTGTGACTGGTCAGCTCAACAACAGCCAGAGATAATTTCACCAAAACGGTGCTCTACAGTTGATGTAATCAATAGTCAATGCAGTGTTTGGGTACTAGGTGCTTTATATTAAAAGAATGTAGTTTATCTAATATAGTTTTGAACACAAGGAGGTGTAGAAAACAACAAAACAGGCTGCTGTCTTTACTTACTTGTCGTTTTAGAGTATTCTATGAGCTGCACTTTTAAATAAAAGCTTTACAGCTCAATCAAAACTTACTTTCAGTCAGTCATTGCTCCTTGAGGGGAAATGCATTCACAAGCTGAAGAAAATAAACTCTAGTTAACCAGAAACAACACTACAATGGCAGGCAGACCTGCCAAAAAAAATCAGAACCCCTGCTGTCCTGGTGGGGAACTGCTTAGAAACACTGAAAAACCAACGGAGAACGTAAACTTGCTCACAGAGAAGTATAAATTAGGCTTTACTGCGTATAACTCAAGTTCATTCATCGTGTATCTTCTGGCCGATCAGATAGCAACTCTCCAAGAAATTCACCTCTAACCTCTGAGAGTAGTAATGAGACAGATCTTTTCGCTTAAGGCCCCTCTATTTGCTCTGTTCCTCATGTGCTTTTAGTGTGACAGCTGTTGAGAACAGGAGGGAGTCTTCAGCTGCTTAAGATAGGCCAAAACATCCACAGATAACACCAGGCTGGAAAGTCTTTCAGATCAATGTCAACTCTGCAGTGTCAAAGTAACATCGTAGTTATCACATCTCATCCCATTATGCAGAAGAAGCTCTCACTTACTTGCAGAAAACAGTCCCTCTTTTAGCTGAGAGTGTCAGAAAGCTAAAGCAAGTAGAAACTCTTCACATGATTGTAATGTGTAAGAAAACCATGTAAATCTGCAGTGCTTCTCTGCTGACCAAATTGATTTTCTTTCCCTCTCTTTTGAAAGAAGTAGGTCTCCATTCCACCAAAGACCGTTAACTGGCAACATAAATAGAGTTGCAAGATGGAGAGAAAATGAGCAAGGATCCATCTTCAACGCACCGCAGAGAAACAGCTGTTTCAGGTCAAAGGGAACAGTAACCCTCCTCACTCCTCTTTTTCTCCTTTTCCCTCGTTCCATTGGCTTTTTTAAACTAATTTTGAAGCTCCCCATCCAACTGTCTTCAGTCACTGTCTTCACGCCTTTTTAACTACTGATCCTTTTTTCTCTCTTTGTTCTTTGGCTGTAGTGGGATAGAGCTCATCTTTTGTTCACCTTCACAGTCCCAGGATGTTTGTTTAACAACAGCACAGATGGGACACATTGATGACTAAGCTTAAAATTAGCAGCTAAAATAAAAGATGCTCTCAACATCTGGGAATGAGTCCAGAATAATTGAGGAAAAAGACCTTTACGTTGCATGTTTTTCTTCAGCCTATGAGGGCTATTTTGTATAGCCGGAGGTAATAAATAACATACTTGGACTGGCGCAGTGTAACCTTTGTTTTGCTCTCTGGGTTCCAAAGGAATTTTAAAACACAAAGTCGAGAAGTTTTTACACAAAAAACTTTTTGGCTGAAATTCTTCACTGAAACTTTGGTTAATATAAATAAAAAAAACTCCACAATCCTGGTGTTTATTGAACTCCGTCAGGATATATATGTTTTAGTGTCTGTCTGTCTGTCTGTTACCAAGATAACAAAAAAAAAATATTGACGGATTTCAATTATGTTTTAAGGAAATGTACATAATGGGACCACGAAAAACTGATTAAATGTTAGGGGTTGATTCGGCTTGAAGTGCATATCTACAAACTGACCCGCAATGCCCTCTTGGAGTCCTCTCCAGTTAATAGAAAAGTCATAGAGGGCTGAGCTTGTGTAGCAGCCCTGATTAAAACAGATGCACAGCAAATTAATTATGCATACGAGAATCGCCCCTATCTGCTAAAACAACACAGTGACAGCACAAACACAGACGACTATCTCATTCACATACAATTTATTGGAAAAGTCCTAAATGCAAGAATTGGATCACAACATGGGGATGGAGGGGGATGAGTGGCCCAGGCGGAGGTCTGCGCTCTCTGACACTACGTTTACATGCAGCCAATAACCCATTCAAAACCATGATGTTAGCAACATACAGCCATGTAAACACCAGCAAAAACCTGAATATGCTCCTATTGTATGTGCCTTGTGGCATACCAATTCCATGTACATGGGAGTAACTCTCTCTGCTGTCTCTCTCTCTCTCTCTCTCTCTCTAACTCTCTTTGCTCACGCATGTAAACAGGTTATTATGATTGTTTCATTAACTCGAATAGTGACCTTAACCTGACCACAACCCAAATATTGGCCGCACATAGTCTGAGTGCTTTTCTAGTTTTCTTTATTAGAGATTCTGTTCCACTATTTTCCATATTTTTCATGTATGGAAAATTGTGAAAACAGTGACTAAAAACATGACATCCTTGACACAAGTAGCTGAATTGAGCTTCCTTTGCTGGGTGGCAGGGCATATCTTAAAGGTCCTATATCATACAAAATCAACTTTTTGAAGCTTTTAACCATGTTGTAAGGCAATTTCCTTTTTTTTTAAAAAACTGACTCATGACATAGTGACGTTTTTTTCATCAGCACGTCAAACCAGGAAAAACCAGACTTGTCCGCAGCGCCCCTGCACAGTATATGCCCCCCCTTACCATATATGTACCTATTACTGATGTTGAGAGATATAAAACAGCATGATATAGGACCTTTAATGGAAAGGTTCAGAAGACTGTTAATTTAGGGGACCACAGCAGAGTCCTTACTACCCGGCCCAGTGCCTGACTGGATGGGGCCCGCCCAAGACAAGTTACAAGTTTGTACGCCAGTGTAAATTAAGATGCAACCATGCAATATAATGACAAACAGTAGAGGCTGCTGTAGGCTATTAATCAGGGCTTTTGGAGGGAGTAAAGAAGATACTTTGATATGGTGGTGTGCCATAAAAACAAAAAGAAAGCTATCACAAGCAGGGACGTTGCTAAAACATCCTCAGTCATACATAGGCAAGTGCAATCCTTGAATGACATCTGGTCCACCCTCCATACCAGTCGGTGGTCGTAATGCACCATTTTTTTTGTTTGCCAGCTGCCTAGAAATATCACAAGGAAGTGTGCTATGTTTTTATTAGGCTAATGTGAGAATGCTAATGTTAGTTATTATGAAAACTTTGTAAGAAATAAACAAAAGGAAGAGATTATAAAGTGTCTGGGCATCAGATTATATTGGAATGTGGAGGTAAGACATGCCGTGGACTGCTGAAGGACATTAACTGGACCCTTGTGGATGTAAAAATACCGTTTTTGTTCAAGATGGCTCTGTTCAATGATATGTGTAACGACGAGTTGCACAATATTTTTCTGTCTGACTGGTTTGAAAAAGACATTTACTGTTTCTACAGTTATGATTGTATCCTTGATTGGCATAAATCACAAGAATCTCAGCTTTCCAATTATGTATAATATGGATGTGTAGATGAAAGGGTGGAGCAAAAAAGGTAGGTTTTTGAAGTGGTCTGGGGATCGTGTCAGGATGCCCTCATGACGCTGTCTTAGAGAGGTGTTTGCTTACAAGTTTTCTGTTTTATAATTTAAAAGACAAATTTTATGATTGTGGGATATTTTAAAATATATCCAAAACAAATTTACTAAGTAAAGTTGATCTGTCATTATTTATACATAATAGCAACTAGGGGTGCAACGGTACTTGGGCCACGGTCCACAGTACAGTTCGGTACATGTTTTGTGCAGAAAGAGACTGCTTTTTTTCCCCCAAAACATATATTTAATTTTTTTGGGAACAAAAGCAGAATGTCACAGTTAACTTAACCCGCCCACAGTTACAGGTGTGGGCGGACGAAAGCCGTGAGAATACAAAATAAACGAGCTGTATGTCTCTTTGGGATTATGGTTCGAACGCAGTAACAATGTTTTTTCTGTATTTTACCGTTTTTTAAACGAGAACGCATCTGACCACTCTAACACAGGTGGCGGATGAATATTCTTCGTGCGCCCGCTGCTCAAAGGGCATTTGTGTGTGCATCAATGAATGGAGCGCAGCACATCTCCTCTTTGCTTCATGTCAAAGTGGAGATGAACACAGCACAACCCGGCACCCCTGAATGCTGGAGCCCGCCCGGGCAGAAAGCGCTAAAGTCGGGAGAAATATGAGCAACGCCTCACACCAGGTCGCAACCGACCCGTGTAAATTTTTTCGCTCCTCACGGTGCTCCGTGATGCGTGCATTGTGGAGAGGAGGACGTGTCTCTATGCCAACCAGCTGCAGGAGCGGGGAACAGCGAGCTAGTTGTTGCACCTGTGTCTGGGAGCACGGTGCGGTTTGGTAACGTTGGGCCGACGGTAAATAATTACTAGCACAAAATCAATGGCAGTACCGAAGTCCTGCGGTACAGGAGGATGGATTGTCCCGTGCAGGGCGTACCGAGCGGTCCGGTACTTTACCATGTCCCGTTGCATCCCTAATAGCAACCAATGACCATTTTTTCCTTTATTAATTCAGAATAGCAGATTGTAGTCACATACAAATACTTTGTCTTTATTCAAATGATGGATTACGAACTTCTTAAGTAGATATTTGTATAGTCAATTTGTAATAGTTTAATCATCTGACACACTGGCGACTGTGGCTCAGTGGTAGAGTAGTTGGCTTGCAATCGTAGAGTCATAGGTTCGATTCCAGCTTCCTCCAGTCACATGTCAATGTGCCCCTGGGCAAGGCACTTATCCCCCAAATTCTACATCGTCCTAATGAGACATGTTGGCTATGGGTGAATGTGGCTTCAATGTAAAGTGCTTTGAGTGGTCAGTAAGACTAGAAAAGCGCTATATAAGTTCAGTCCATTGACTTCGTATCTATTATACATGTGCTGTTTTGTTTGTTTTGTAAACTTCCTTGTGATGTTTGCTGTAATTCTAAATAAACTTTTTGTTTGTAAATGTATCTCATGGCAGATGGCAGATGCTAAAAATGAGTTGACTTTACACGTGTTCAGCAGGTTGTACTTCTAAAGAAGTGCTGTGCACTAGTTGGCCGGTGCCTTAAGTTATGCTGTTTGTTATCTCAAAGGCAACTTTTCTTATATACCACGTGAAGTATAAGAGTAACATAATGTGTAAGTTGAGATACACAAGATGCAGCAATATCTTTCTTGCTGCATTGAATCTTTTCTCTCTCACAGATAACACTGTGCATGTGCTGGATTACACACATAAAAAAGAAAAGCTTTAGACATCTTCACAGTGTTTGTGCGTGTGTGTGTGTGTGTGTGTGTTGACCTGGACTATTCAGACCTCTAGACAGCTTATTCACCACAGACAGATAGCAGCAGAATTCTTATCTAGTCTACCTTCTCTGATAGTGTATTGATGGGCCAATGTGCCTTGGACTGCTGAATTCAGGAACAAAGGCGCAGATAAGTCTGGAAGGAGAGGAGGAGAGGAGCGCAAAGGACTGCTTGGACTTGAAGGGTGGAATAATTAAGCAGAATATATTGAAATAAAATAATTAATGCAACCAAAAGCTTTGTTATGTCTGAGAGGAATGATGTAGAAGTGGTGTTCACAGTCTTTGCCAAGAGCTTTCTCAAAAATGTATTGTGAAATGAAATAATGAGCTTTTACTAGACGTGAATGAAAGAGTTTTTTTTAAAACGATGACATTTAATGAACTGTGTGCACATCTACAGTGTTACAGGTAAGTTTTTCCATTTTAGTAAACCTACAAAGGAATGTACTTGGAAAAAAACGAGAAGAACTTCCACAAAGCTAACAATCACCTAATTTCTTCCAGGCTTTCTCATATCAATTCACGCCTGGCATGGAACTACTGAAACCCACACCAAATAAGTCTTTTTTAAATGAAATACTTACTTGCTCCTCTATAAAGCTTGAATTGAGTTCCAATTTCAGCTGATGTCCAAAGAGAGCTTGTTCATTTCAGACATTTTTTCACAGTTTGCATACTTTTGTCTCAGCATGCACTTTGGGTTCCCACTGCGGTTAAATTGAACAAATTAACAATTTAATTGAGTTAACATTCACAGTGAATGGGATTCTTTCTGGAACTGAACATCACTCCATACAGATTAGTATTTAAAATTTGCTAAGAATCTTAATTGATGTTCTGGAATTTTGTTTTCTGGAAGATGAATCCAACTGTTTGCATCTTCAGCAAATAATCAATTTTCACCGGAGAAAATGTAACTCTTAGTAGCTTTGAGTAAACCTGTTTAAAAATTCAAAGTTCAAAGGTGGATTTAACGGCCTGTGCAAAATACTGCAATAAAAAGACACACATGAACTCCTGTCCTGTCATTACTGTCAAAAAGGAATGCTTAATTATTACTCCACTCACTTTCTCAGTAAAACAGTAAATAAACTGGAAAACAAAACAGGAATTTTCAATCTAAGTCTCTTCTAATTATTTTCTGAACAATTAATATTCATTCAATATTATTGGTTTAAGATTGTTAAGTATTATATGTGTTCTAAAAACAGTGAACTCCCTAATCAGTTATAATAATGTGATAATTTGCACTGAAAATGTTCAGGAACAATGAGGTTACATCAACAACAATACAGATGATTCTCTCGTGCTTCCAATGGCACAAAACCTGTAATGTTATGACACATTTGAAGCCAGATAATTACTACGCCCTCTTTGTGAAAGTATTGATGAAATTAGTGAAAATGTATGAAGTGGTTTTCTATCAATCCATGGAAAGTTTTATTTTAGTTTTAATAGAGAAACAGGGCATCAGTGCAACAATGCCCTGCACCAATTAGCAGTTCGCTTTAGTAAATATACATTTAAATTCAGTGTTTATCATGGACAACTCTTTTTGATATTTTTTTAAACTTGTGGCTGGTTGTATATTAAAACTGGCCATAATAAAAAATACCTGATTATATTTAATTTACAAAAATTTGTTACTTTAGCATCCACATGTTGAAAAATATAATATATAGAATTGACAAAGGCCAGCAGGCTAAAAAAGGACCACTAATCTGGCTAGCAGCGGTGGGAAGCTCCTGGCTCTGTATTCTCCTGGCTGGCTGAGTGGCGATCGGTGTCCCCCTTTTTAACAGTACCTTGTTTTAGCTCTCCAATTCGGCATTCACCTCTTATCGGCCTGGTGGCGGCGGCTAAATGCGGATTCTGGTTATTTCGGCTCTCGGCACATGTGAATCACAGCTCCCGCTGCTCAGCAGTTGGCAGCCTGAAACTCAGAGGGGTTTCGTCGGGCTCTGGGGATAAACAACATCTTTGTTGATAAATGTTCAAGATTCACCTGGAGTGGTCTTTGGGTTCCTTTGGAGCAAGTTTCTGCCAGAAACTCATGGGCTCCCTCTGCCAGCGACGGAAGATCGTTTGAGATGATCTGTTGCTCCCCGGCAGACAGAATGCAGAATAAAGAGCAGTTGGAAGCGGACTGTATTTATAGACTTCCGCCCCCACTTCCTGAGGGGCTACAGCAGAGTAGCGCCACCTGATAGCTGTGTGTGTGACCCAACAAGCTGTTAGAGGAGTTCATGACCAAAGAAGACAATAACTTTTAAATGAAATCAGAGCAACCTTAGTTGATCATGTCATCAACCATGGGCTGAAAATACGAGAAGCTGGACAAAGAGTGCAGCCCAACTTGAGCCATTTCACTGTCGCCTCTGAGATCTGACATTTAGATTGGAGTACAGGTATGTAACCAAACATTATTTCACACCATATACTACACCCCACGATACATGACGTATATCAGTTAGGTGACACTTGTTTCCTTTATTACTGGCTGATGTCACACACTAACTGTACAAGTTTCCTGTACAATTTACTCCAATGTGGGGGAAATATCTTTAGGCTGGTTGTCCAAGCCCTGTATTTTAGTTTTTCTTAAGGACTGAGGAACGCAACCATGGTACAGGAAGGGGCAAAATGTTCATCGGGGTACAGGCAGCTGCCACTGTAACTTGGTTTTGGAAAATAATGAAATCAGATTATGAGAAATTCAAAGCCACGTCATCAAAGATAACACCCTCCCTATTCAACAACATCCAATGAGTCAGTCTGTCCACATTGGCTCGCATTCTCAAGCAAACGCAAATCAGAATGAAATAACTTTATTGGGTGCCTTTTGAGAGAAACTATCAAAGAAAAAAAGAGCTCAGATGGCCATATGTGGATGTAAGTACAATACTGAATGTAGTACACTTCACACATGTTTTTTTCCTAGTGCACTGGTTAACACTATATTGGCAGATTTTTGTTCTTTGTTTTCAGGAGTACTGGAAATGGATGCTCGTGTAATCCTACATGATTTATTGTTTTATAGGTGAGGCTGGGTTCAACCTTGCAAAGAGAGGGACAAAGGGAAGAAACGTAATTGGTCACAGCGCCATTATAGATGTTCCAGGCCAGCGTAGTGGGAACATCACAATTTGTGCTGCCATCTCCAATACTCATACTGTTTTCCGCCATCATGCCAACCTTGAACCGCACAAAACTGCCCATATTCACACATTTCTGGACAGAATCCACAACATTCTCATACCACAAGAATGACGCAGAAAAAAAAAATGGTTTGTGACTACCCAACATTTCTCATCCAATACTTCCTGCCATACTCACAATTTCTGAACCCCATGGAAGAGTTCTTTTCGTTGTAGCAGTGGAAGGCATACGACCGGCAGCCCTTTATGTGAATGACTCTTGTGCAGGGTATGGCAGAGGCATGTGATGAAATTGATTTGGGTTGTCTGACAAGGGAAGATATTGCTTTTGATGTGGACGAAGTGTTATGGCCAGACTCAGCTTTGTGGCAATATGCTGCTTAATTATTTTTCTTGCCTTTTTCGTTTCTGCACATTTTTTCTGCAATTTTCTTTTTCAGTTTACTGTTTTTTTGTGAGCATATTTTTGTTCACTCCAATGTAACTACATCTGCTGTGCATATGTTGCACTGACTTCAAAAGCATGTGTGTATCTGCAAATATTGTTGTGCATTTAAACAGTCTGAAGGATTTTCTACAATCTGATTTATTTTAGTATTCTGGCAAAGCACACTTAAGATGAGAGTCTTTTTCATTTTGCAAAACAGTGTGTAATTGGTTAGACAAAAATCTGATTTGGATGAAGTTTGTGACCATGTGCTCAACTATAATGTCCCCTGCTGGATGGGGAACATTGGTCCAGATGATGCTCAATGTGACCAAGCATCCTCCATGGTGTCTCTTTTCTGTCTTCTCAGACCCCCAGACGGTCGTGGCAGATCATCGCTTGTATTGAGCCAGGTTCTACCGGAGGTTTCTTCCTGTTAAAGGTGAGTTTTCCCTCTCCACTGTCACTACATGCTTGCTCAGTATGAGGGATTGCTGAGGAATTGTTGTGGTTGGAGTCTGCATGATCCGGGCACAACCTCACGTCGATGATAATCTGCTGGGATTCCTTACATAGAAAACTTTTAACTGATTGAGTGTTTGTATAATTGCATTGAAATGACTTTGGTTGTAAAGTGCCTTGAGATTACATTTGCTGTGAATTGGCGCTATATAAATAAAAGTGAATTGAATTGAATTGGGTGCAAAACTTTTATTTTTGATAATGCTATATTTTGTTTTGGTTGCAGTGCTTTATTTTGCAGGATATATGAGGTATTTTGCAGTCTGTGTGTGTTGATTTAGAATTGTGTTAAGATTTTTGTTTTAGCAATTAGAGAAAAATGTAAAACAATTAAACCATGTTATTTTTTCTTATTTGCCAACAGGTAACATGTATGTCAGTTTTGCAAAAAACTAGCTGGATGGAATTATTAACTGAATGTTAACTCAACAGCATTTGTATGCTCCTTTCAGTATTTATTTGACATTTATGCTATTGTGTATGTAAAAGTATTGTGTCCATTCAACCCCGTTACTTTGCACACCCTCATTACCATTTCATTTTAAATAAAATTAGATTGAGATTCTAATTTCTCAAGGGTTTGACTTACTGTACGGATAACTGTATAAAACCTTGTAATAGTATAACTGATTTGATGCATAATTTGAGCTAATATTTGGAAATTAATACTGAAATAAGTAAAGAATAAAAACAACTGAAAAGTTGTGCAATCTAGAGTCCAAAAGTTACTTAAAATATTATAACTCAAGCTTTATCTGAAATTAAATAATGATTCAATGTAAATGTGACATTATTTACATAATTACCAAGTCCAGTTGCGTTCGCCTGAAATTTCCTTGAGATAACCATGACCTGGATGAATGAGAATATTCACAGGATAATTATGAAGGATTTTTAAAATCTTTTTTTTGGAATAGTATACTTTTTCAGGTGCCTAGTATCCATAACAGGGTTGCACGAAGGAGGCCGCAGAACACATAAGATCTTTTTAAAAAAAGTATACCGTTGATGCATAAGCTGAATAAATCAAGTTATTTAATGGCTTGTTAATTGTTTTTTTTATAATTACATGAAAGAAAATCATAATTCAATTATGATATTTTTTAAATTATTTGATACCTAAATTGTCTTCCAATTCTGGAATGACACAGCTATCAAATTTGTAATGTCTCCAAACCAATTTAGCAAGCAAACTATATTGTTTTGTTTGTTTTTTGAATATGCTTGAGACGATTTATTAGATTTTTGCCATTTTGGATATATGCAACGTAGTTGAGTCTGTAGTTTTTTTGTCCCCTCCATCAACAGACACCAATATCATTTGACGCATCAGTGAATGAACCCCGCCTCTCGCCTGATGACGATTGGTGATAGAGACCACCCCCCCCCCCAAGCATTTGAGGGTGGATTTTATAAAAATAAAATATTGTACTTCCATAAGTATGCACATCCTTAAACCAATACTTTTTAATGCCTTAGGACATTTCTGCACCCTTCTCCTCACTGATACTTTTTGAGAGTAAGATCCCTCTGATACTTTAGAAGCCTTCTGCAGATTATGACTTTTGCTGTGAGATGTGACTAGTTCATTTGAGCTTTATTGGAGGTTAATCTGAGGCTGTTGTGTACTGACTCCTATTTAACATGCTTTTGAATGTGGGAATAAGTAGGAAAAAAACATGCTCTTTTGCAGGTGCAAGGCAAGGCAATTTTATTTGTATAGCACACTTTCAGCACAAGGTGTCTAAGGGGGTTTGCACACTTTTGCAAACACATCCTTTGATCTTTTTTTATATTCCCCTTAAGAATTTTTTTAATTAACCTGAACATGTTATAGGTCACATAAAAGGTAAGAAAATCATTTTTTTTTTTAACATCACAAAAGCCTGGCACTGAAACACTCAATGAAGACTGTATTTATCCGCATTATGTTACTCGACATCTTCAATTCCCTTACATTTCTGGAGGTATTATATTTAAAACAGTTTTCTATTCAAAGTTTGACTAATTAGAAGTTGCTCCCCTTTAACCAAAGCAGTAATTTTGCCTGCTAGACCTTGCTCTCCTTTCAGATTCAATCTGAGTCTCAGTGATATATGTAGGTGTTTTCTGTATAAGCTTGTGTGTATTTTTCTTTGTGTTTCTGTGTTTAAACTCCCTTCCCATTTGCATGTGCTGCAGCCCATATGGGTTCTCATGCTTTGCACATATATAGTATATTTGTACAGTATATGTGTATTTACATCGTTGCACATAAATGCCATAGCAATAATTTTCAGACGGGGTATGATTAATTTATGTCTTACCTGCCTTTTTACTGAATTACTCTGCAAGCCCTTAGGGGTTCGTGCTGCACGCAATGCTGCAAATAACAGCTCAAATGAAAAAATGCAAATGATCAAGCTAGACCCAGCACTGAATCCATGGGGATGCACACACAGCCCCACATACACAGCCACACAAACAAACTCTCTCGTTCACTTATTCTCTTTCTTCATCCATCTATTTTCCCCCCTTCTCTCTCCGCCTTGCAATGAGGAGAGGAAGCCGGATGGATATCAGCAGGGGTCAGAGTAATACTCCCAGTGAATAACAGAGGCATAATAAACAGAAGCCTTCACTCAAATTATGAGTGCTGTGATTTCTCACACTGACACACACACACGCACACACACACTTTTACCCACACGTGCACAAAGGAACCCAATCAATCAGCAAAGTTTCCCTATCTCCCACATATGAAAATGGAACTTCAGAAATTAGCTCATTTATTTTGGACAATTAGGGTTATTGGAGTGTGACAGTGAAAATTTAGTGTTCACTGAGGCGTATGCTCTGCAACAATAGCAGCAAGCCAATTGAGTGCGAGAAGCATTTAAAGCTGTAGTATTTACTTATCAATGTTCCTGCCGGTCTGTGTTGATCTCATTAAAAGCTCTTCCTCTGTGTTCCTTTTTTTAGGCAGGGCAGACATGTAGGGAGGAAAAGAGGCAGGAGCAGCCATCCCTGTCGCACATGATATTATAGCCCAATCACAGAGCAGACATGAGGCCGAGGAAAGGAGCCCTCTGCGTTTTTAAAAACCAGGCCCTTCCTGCGTAATAAAAGAACTCTGCTCATCCGCGCAATTTAATTTATTGTTTCTAAAAGGGGTTCACTCTGCCTGGCTTGTAGCAAAGTTCAACAGGGTCCTTAAAATTTTGGATTTTACCCCCAGGGAATTAAATTAAATTAATTTTTAATCATTAAAATACATATTTGCCATTTCCAATTTGAAAATGGTGGGAAATATATGCTTCGGGTTTGTTATTGTAATATTTTTTAAAGAGGTTTGACCACCTCTCATTGCTTCCTGTGGTATTAAAATAAAATATAATATAAAATATAAAATATTTTCTAACTGCCCTTAATAAACCTGATATATTATAGAAAATTAATTGAAAGAAATATGTTACCATGTTTACCTGGTGTCTTTTTAGCCCATAGTTTTTTCTCCGTAATAACTTTTGATGTTTCCTCTTTGTTTTTCTTTTACAATTATTATTTTTCTCATTTAAGTATCAAAACAGATAAATAAATATGATCACTGAAGAACAGGTTTTTAGATTTACTTTTGATTGGTTTATTCCCACTTATCATTTTTTATCATTGAAAATGTGTCTGCCTGACTAATTTGCTATATATCTCTGGGGAACAAAATCAAGCTAAATGTATATAAACATAAAATATTAATGGCTGTTTTTTTAAGTTTTAGAAATAATGATGTACATTAACCTATAATCTTAACAGCTAACTGTACACACACACACAAACACACACACACACACACACACACACACGCAAACACATACACAAATATTTGAATTTATCTTCATGTTTGTTCCATTAATTTCTCCTAACATTTAAAATACAGTAAAACACCTCTTTGCTGTGACCCAAATAAACAGTGTGGTAAAAAGGTTCCCCTTACAGATTTATCCTGTTTTTGTTTTGTTTTTTTTAAAATAATCACATAAATGTTCATACCAGACAAAGATAATATGAGTAAGTCCAATATGCATTTTAAAAAAGATGATAATTTAATTTGTTTGGAATGAAAAAACAACAACAGTCCAAGCCAATTTGGCCCTGTGTAAAAAAAGTAAATGAAAAATAAATTGTTTTTTGAAATTCTAGGTTATAAGGTCACACCCAGGCCTTATAACAACAAGGCCTGTAGAATCAAGAAAACACCTGAATATAAATAGTGTGATAGCCGGGAGTAGGCTAAGAGATTCAGTAATCTTATTCAACAATCAGAAAGAGATTTTGTAGAAATTGCAGCACAGTAATTTTGTCTAAGTGCAAAATTTTCATCCTGGACAGATCCAGGATAAAAATCACAATTGTCCTAAAAGAACACAAAGGTGCACTCTCAATTTGTGAAAATCATCCTCACTGTAGTAACCCTCTCCCACCAACCGGTTCCCCCATGAAGTGCTCCCAGTTCCTGCGACCTTAGACATTATTACATCACCATTGTTCTCAATAAATATTTACTATATTTGCAACTGGTCTCCCTAGTGGTGTTCTGCATGTGGGTCAAGAAAATCGAATAGCAACATGACATTTCCATTTCTTATTGAACGGACAACTTTCCTAATTTTAGAAACCATGAATTATGCTCTATAGAAGAAAACACTGAAGTAGAATATCCATCTTACAGTTTGCTATTTTAAAGTCAAGCACACTTAGATTACGACAGTGATCCAAAAAGAACCTGAAAGTTAACCTCTGAATGTCTCAAAAGAACTAGATGAAGATTTGTAGAGGCTTAGTAAAAGCGTGGACTTAAATCTGATTGAGATACTGTGCCATGAACTTAAACCTATTCAAAAGTCCATCAAGGCTGATTTAAAATAACTCTGGAAAGAAGATTGGGCTTTTACTGCAAAGGAATCACTCCTAATTATCAAAATGGTAGCTGTTGCACCTAAGGGTGGCACTACCAGTGTATTAGGGGGCAAATGTGTTAAAAGTTGAAAACTGTTTTTGCTATTTACTCAGGTTATCTCTGTCTGATATTAAAATAACTCTGATCCCTAACCCTAATGTATCTAAAGTTGGATTAGATTTGAAATACATTCAGATTTAATGTAGTCTTTCCTAACAGAATTATGTCTATCCTTAACATAATTATGTCTGTTCAACAGTGTAAATTATTGTCAAATGCAGTTATCAGAAAACTGCTTCTTTACAATATGTTATAAACAGCAAAACCACAAGAAACAAATTGTGCTCTGCAGTTCTGTAAAGGTTTCTGCAAAGAGCTTTAAAATTAGTGGGATATATATAAATTCGCAGTTCACAGACATGTATGGCTTCTCTTTCCCTTCTCTCTACTGTACTTCATGTCCAGCTACTGATAAGTAAAAGACAGCGATGTCACAGTTTTTTAAAACAGTTTTAAGTACGATATAAAAGAATATTTAATGGAAGATGTTATTTTAATGTGAGAAGAAACTAAACCAATCTTCTGTTGAGATGCCAAAACAAGATAAATTTAGCTACAGAAGCTGCATTTCTCAGACTTCTTTAAAATCTCCACCAATACTTAATCTTATTTAAAGCAGCAACGGTGATGCATCATTGTTGTTTCACCCCAAGTACCAAACTTCTTCATGGTGTTGATTTATCTCCATTTTAATGTGAGCTGAATGCAGGTATCTGTTTCATGTTGTGATTAAAAACAGCAGAGATAAATGATAATAAGTTCCTGCAACTTTCTCTGCTGTGAAATTCAACAACTTTGCAAATTGCAGACGAGACAGAGGTGACAGGAGCAGCGGTACATGTGTACATGTGCGTATGTCACCTGTAAAACAATGCATCACATGCTGCTAATAACATAACCTTATCAATATGCAGTGTTCTCCAGCCCCTCAACATCTACCTAAGAGTTCCTAAATTAAATTTTTAAATTAACCACCGCCTATTCCTTCATTTCCGTGCTAAAGTCTGCATAATTCATCACAATCTACCGTGGCAGTTGATTTTAATCAACCCATTTCATACAGAGGCTGTTTAATCTGGATGGAGTTCATATATTCCCTTCGCCTCAGACAGTAATCTTCAGGGAGACAAATGGGGAAACAGTGACAGGGGCCATCTATAAAGCAATAAATATTTAAGATGCAATTTTAATAAGTAATACTCTACATAAAAGCAGTGTTTGTTATAGCCTCCTGGTCCTCATTACATATGCAGATGCTGTTCTTTTTTTCTCTCTCTCTCCTTTTTCTTTTCATGCCATCAGCAAGTCTTCAATATTAACACCTCCACAGATGGATTTCTGATTGCCTGGCTAAATGTGTGTATCCCATGCTTCTAAATTATTATTGTGATTAACATTATTAATGGATTTTCTGTTTGCAGTCAATTTACATCCCACTCTTTGAGCAGATATGTGTTGGAGAATCTCTGCCGTAATTTCCCCTCCTGCCTTTTTTGATTTTACTCTCTGTTATTTTACTCTCCGTCTCAGAGACCTCTGCTCTGAGGAACAGAGAATTTATTGAATCTCACTGCGAGCTGGTATAAACCTTTAAGTAATGTATTCTGTATGGAAATGGAGGCGGATGACTGCAGCACCAACACTTCATTACTCAGAGCACGGGTTGTGCTTGTACCTCAATGGGTGTGTGTGTGTGTGTGTGTGTGCTAAAATGCAGCTATCGTACTGAGATCTATTGCTGTGGACCGTATTACCATGGGGTGTGTGTGATATAGATCAGCTGATCAGGGTTAATCCCATTACTTCAGCGGGTAGTTTCGGGAGCAGGACGAGGGTAATTGTTCATCAGGAAATATGATGAAAAAAGGAGTTAGACAACTAGCATGAGGATGTGTTTTGAATAAAATACAATTTAATTTGATATTGGGATGATTTTGAGGGAATCAAAGCCGTCATCTGCTTGAGTAACCTACACAAAATGCTCTCTGGCAAAAACACGGTCCTCTCTGTTTACTGAGAAACTGGAATTAATGGAAAATCACAACGATTCAAATACAGTCTCACTTCAAGATATTTAACAGTTGCAATGTTGTACAGTACAAGACATGGCTCTTTTATACTGGAGGCTAAAAAATGTAAAGTCAAACATTTGTCTTTAAAAATATTTTTGACATATAAGCTTATAAACTGGCCATTTAAATATGGGTTAGAATGGACTCATAACAGTCAGAAATGTGAATGAAGTGACTTGTCGATGCGCCCAACAATTTGTATTGAGATCTGGCTATTTAAAATAATTACTGTAATTAACTTGCAAAGAAAATGAAAGCTTAAAATGAACATTTTACAAAGTGAATCTGCAGATGTTCATATCATTACAGAAATTAGCATTTTGGTAAACTAATTAAGTTTCCTACAGTCTCCGAGAGGGTCAGTAAGTAGAGCAGGTACACGATGTAGCTACTGAGACTATCAGCAGTGCCGCTCACTGCAACACACTTCTGCCCTGCCTCCCCTCCCAAAACTAATTTTAAAAAAGTGAAAAAATGGCACTAGTCCCACAAAATCTACACAAAAAGCATCTGGTGCTCACAAATAACATGAATTTGCACTATTGACTTGATTGTTGCATATCAGGTTACTTTCATGAACATTTGAGCACACCTCATTTTCATGTGTGGATGTTTTACTCATGTATCACTGCTACACAGCAACAGCTGCCTGTGAAGAAGCAAACATCCCTAGATTAGAATTTATGTTTTGGAGACTTAATGTTAAATTATTTTACCTATTTTCCTAATGTTGATATCTCCTGAACAATTTAACCAAAAAGGGAACTAAGTTGTTAGGTGTAAAAGATATCAAAAAGATACTGAAATAAGTGTAAATTGAGATAATCTATTATCCACAGGCCTTTTCAGGTGGCACTACAGTTCTGGACTCTTGCTAGATCAGTCTGAACATTGAGCTTTCTACTTATCCAGCCATTTAACAGTGATTTTTGTGAACTCTTAATTATGCTTAGAAAAAAATCAGTGTCAGTGTTACAGCACACACCTGAATGTTATGGGCCAAAACTGACTGGTATTTGAAAATTCTTAAAATGTAATCCAATTTACAAAAAACATATATTAAAAAATCCAGGAAAATATGCAGAAAAATATGAATAATAAGAGACTATGGGTTTAAGAAGAAAGTTCTAGAACCAGTAATGCTTAGGAAATATTTGGCACAAATAAGCTACAGAAGTATTATCAGGATTTTCTCTGTGTTAACTTAAACCTTTTTTTTACTTCAATTAAGTTAATTAACTACTTTTTTATTTCAATGTATTAATCTTAGTTGTATGCTATATAGAATCCAAGTGATAATGTGAACATCTACTGTTTCTCTCAGTCCTTTTATTATTCATGACGTTGATCAACAGCCCATAAAAGGCACATGTTCCTTCCAGTGTGTGTCAGGAGCCCTCCTTAACCTGCCACCACAACATCAAATCTACCATTCTGCCTAAACACATGCTAACACAAGAACACACAAGCACAGTGTGCAACAGAATGAGCGAGCAAGGCTGCCAGCCAAAGCAGGCTTGGCACAGGGCCTAATGATGCCCGGCATGCTTCTGCTCTCGACAACAGCGGGTTAACACCTGCCAACTTTTACTAAGGTGTGAATGTCTCTATTAGCGAGCGGCTGGTCCCGCGTGTGCTCCGCTCGAATCAGAGAAGGAAATGCGAGAGCTCTAGTTTCTGCTCAGGACCTTGTAATCACTGGGTCCAATGGGCTTGTTCTGCATTACGATAATTTCTATTTTCCAGCTGAATGTAATCTTTACAACCGTTTTCTGATCAAATAACAGCAGCATGAAAGAGCATGTGTAAACATGAGAAAGGAGCTGTTTTAAATGATAATCCACATAGGATCTAAACAATATTTTCAGTTTCACATTTTAATGTAAATATGGATGCATTTTTTGCACATTGGAATGAAATACCTTGAGAAGTGTCCTCTACTTGACTCTGAGATTCCTCTCTGAAAAGACAACACACAGGATGCAGTTTTAATAGGATCTTCATGAGAAATTGGCTTTTTCATTTCAATACAAATAAACATCCCACTGGTTTATAGGAAAGCTATATTTGTTTATTTGAATCTAGCTGCAGTTTGTTGAAACGTCCCTAACTGTGATATTTTTTAACCAGCCCCTTTTTCTCTGGCTTTCAGGCAAAGTTCACACTTTTTTGATGGGAAACACATTTTTTTTTTCCTTTTTGCTACAGTTTATATTTTTTTTCTTTGAGAGGCCGGCAACCAGACATGCTATGTTTTATGTAGAGACTCTCAAATGCTAATTCCAAATGTTCCAGTCTTGTTTAATCCTGATCTTAAAACTAGCATCCTGCCCAAAGCAAAGACTGTCTTTAAACATGACCTGTGCTTAGACTTTTTTTCCAGCGCTGCAGCCAGGCAAGGTTCGCCATGCTCAACTAATAATCCCCACTTTGTTTTTACAGCAGTCTCTAAATTTGCATTTACATTTATAACCCTTCTTCCCATATCGAAACTTCAGGCATTTTGCACAGCAGACAGAGACACTACACAGACTGCAGATAAAAGACAGAATCTGAACAGCATCATTCAAACTAGAAACAGAAGGTTTTTGCATATATTCTGCAAAAGCTTTTGTTAGTTTTCCTTATTCAACACTCAAACCTATATTCCCCTGAGAGATGAATATTATAACAATAGGCTCATTTCAATAATAATACGATTTGTAATGCCATAGGATTAAATTCGGTTTCACTCACGAAGACTCTGTTGGAATACTGCATAATATAGGCTTCAAAGCCTTTATATTGAGTGTCTCTTTAACTGCACATAAATTGATCAATTTAAAACTAATAAAAAAGTCTGATACATGAATGACACTCATCATATGAGAAGTTTTAGCTTTTCCTTGTTATTTATATTTGATTCAGCTCTTTATCTAATGCTCTTAGTTTAAATCCATTCAAGATAACAATGTGATGATGGTAACATCCCATTTATTCTGCAAGCAGATGGATTAAACTATGAGAACACTATGAGTACAGCAGGATGCAATAGTTTATAGAGCAACGCTAAAACATTAAATGCATAGTGGTATTAGCCTTTGGCTCAAACTACTAATAAAAACTGTGTTTTCTTCCATTTTAAGCACAGATGATTAACTGTTATATGTCTTACATTATCTTTTAGGGCATGCTCTAAAGTCAGATCTAGTCATTTAGTTTTGAGATGTTGTGTCCTGGTGAGGGGCTTAGACTTGTTTGTTATTTTGAAATTACACAAGTCACTTGCTTCACTAAACACATCTTTCAGTTTCTGGTATGTAGAATATTTAGTTTTTTTCTCATTTCTGTCCCATTATCACAGTACTTCATATACTGCATGTGAATACTGCAAAAAAGGAAAAAATCACAATCTGGTGTAGTTCACACTCAGACCACTAGACAGCTATTAAATACCTCCGACAGGATCGCCTGTATGTGTCAACAATTCCTTAAAGCTTCCGTGTGTAAGAATTACCACCAACTAGTGGTCCACTCAGTGAATGCATGCAACTGAACAGTGTTTTCTGGCTTCTCGCCGTTATAACACGTCATTCCTTCTGCGGAAGCCACGTAAGAAATTGTCCGAGTTAAACGCAAGATTAAGTATTTGCTGGACTGTGTCAAACATTTCTGTGCTATGGTTTCCTCTCTCTAAGGGGGCAAAGAGTACGGATGGTCCTCCATTGAAATTGAAAACTATGATCCACGGCCCCCTATGCTTGTTTCTTCTCTTCACCTCTCCCCCTCCCCCCGACGTTACTGGCTAAAACGCGTAAAGCAAAAAAGTTTAACCCCTTTCGGCTAACGTATTTAAAGATGGCAATGCAAAATGGCCGCCCCTGATGGGGGGGCGGTGCACCCTCTGTATCTATAAACAACTTTTTCTAAGACACGGGAACGCTTTCATGATAATGCGATTGTGATTAGACCTCGGTAAAACACGTATTTATGAAAGCAGTACTTGATTTTTATTAATACAAAGCGGAATTTGTTACACACTGGGCCTTTAAGATTAATAAAAAGATATTTTAAATTGTATTTAATTGAAAGGATTATAATTTAGAGGGTTGCAAGCATGGCCATTGTTCTTGATAATTATTCACCCCCCCCCCCCCCCAAAAAAAAAAATCAGGTTTTTTTTATAACCGAAAATTCACATTGAAATATATACTGCAGTCTCTTGGGATATTTATTTAATATCCATGGTAATTTGTATCTGTTGAATTCTTCTATATACTATATTTGTTCGTGTTTTGTATACTTGGTATAATAAAGTTATTTTAAAAAAATGCATACTAAGTCTATGGGCCCCTGACTGAAAAAATGAGTAGAAGTCGATGAAGCAATGAAAGTAATTTTCTGGTCTGTTTTGTCTTACGTCCTGAATCACACATATGTTGTACCTCCATTTAAATAACTAATTATGTGCATTAGAACTTTGTCAAGTGATTTGGTATTTATTTCACCGTACAAATTGGTAATTAAAATGCTTACAAATCAGAAGTCGCATATATGACGTAACAGAGCTAACGCCAGCTAGCACTAGCACATAAGAAATACTCACCGCACTGCAACACTGAGGCGGTCAAACACTGTGCATCTCTCTGTTTGTATTTGGTGTATTTTAGCAAAGTATTTGCTCAAATTACTCGTCTACGGTACGTTATAATTGTTAACAAAACCAAATATACCTGAATATGTATTAATGTACACAGTGGAAACTATATTAGCTCTACTGCAGAAGCTAACAGTTCCTTTTCTCCACTCCTTGGGTTACAGCCAACACTGCTTAGAAAAATGAAAAATTGGCTGCTATGTAAACGTCAACCAATAATGTGCTAAGTATTCTTGTTTTGCTTCCCAAACCGCCTTTTTTTGTTTGTTTTATATTTCATCACTTTTTGAATTTTTTTTTAGAAAATTTTCACGACTGAATTTCAGTCACGTTCCACAGAAAATCTACTAATAGGCCTTTTGTTTTTCTCCCAAAAAATGCATGATACATTCAGCTTCCTGAATTCTGCAGATTAACACCGTCTGAAAACGCTGTTTAAAAAGATAATGCAGCCTTTTGGTCATTGATAAGGACTCAGCCTGTGGCGGCAATGTTCCACGATCAGCTGCTTTTCAAAAACACATTATCATCATGACATCAACCTCAGCAAGGCGTGATCTTCATTAACAAGACCAGCTTTACAGCAATACTGCGGTAATATCACTATCAAGCTTACTGAGATGAATGAGGCAATATTCCTGCACCCACTAGACAGCTATTAAATACCTCCGACAGGATCGCCTGTATATGTCAACAATTCCTTAAAGCCTCCGTGTGTAAGAATTACCACCAACTAGTGGTCCACTCAGTGAATGCATGCAACTGAACAGTGTTTTCTGGCTTCTCGCCGTTATAACACGTCTTTCCTTCTACGGAAGCCACGTAAGAAATTGTCCGAGTTAAACGCAAGATTAAGTATTTGCTGGACTGTGTCAAACATTTCTGTGCTATGGTTTCCTCCCTCTCAGGGGGCAAAGAGTACGGATGGTCCTCCATTGAAATTGAAAACTATGATCCACGGTCCTCTATGCTCGTTTCTTCTCTTCACCTCTCCCCCTCCCCCCGAGGTCACTGGCTAAAACGCGTAAAGCAAAAAAGTTTAATGGCTGCCTCTGATGGGGGGGCGGTGGACCCTCTGTATCTATAAACAACGTTTTTTAAGACACGGGAACGCTTTCATGATAATGCGATTGTGATTAGACCTCGGTAAAACACGTATTTATGAAAGCAGTACTTGATTTTTATTAATAAAAAGCCGAATTTGTTACACACAGGGCCTTTAACAAGCCCCACAGCTGGATTAAAACCAAAAAAGGTCTGAGATGAATCCACAAGAATAGTCTTAAGGGGTTAGAAAATCTTCCTTAAACTGTGATATGTTACAGTTTTTCTCAGTTGGTTTGGTGCAATTCTCATCATAGAATTAAACTTTGCACAACAGTTATTGCAACCTCCATGACATATTGTCATACAGGCGCAACCTATTCAATTCAATTTAGTTTATTTATATATATTTCACAACAGATGTCATCTCAAGGCACTTTACAAGAAGAGTTATTATAATACAATGTTTAATTTAGGAATTAGAGAACCACAGAAGATTGCGTCGTGACTTCTCAGCAATCCCTCACACTGAGCACGCATGAAGCGACAGTGTAGAGGAAAAACTCCATTATAACAGGAAGAATCCTCCAGCAGAACCAGGCTCAGCATAAGCGGTTATCTGCCGAGACCGTCTGGGGTTTTGGAGAAGGCAGCAGAGACACAGAAAGAGCAACAGAACTGATACAGAAGCAGAAGTTGGTAACAGGATGTGGAGAACGTTCCTCCACTGGAATGCCATCTTAGTCAGGGTCTTCAAGCAGGGCGGGTCAGGAGCACCTACTGTAGGAAGAGGCTAAGAGAAAACAGGTTAGCGCTTGAATTGACAACACATCATGCAGTTGGAGAAAAGTAGGAGAGAAAGTAGGAACTGACTCTAATAATGTCCTCCAACAGCCTAGCCTAAAGCAGCATAGCTACTAACATTAACCTGTCTCCTAGCTACTAGAAGATCTATAGCTACTAACACTCTCTACCTGGCTTACATTAATCCATCTCTACCAAGCTACTCTACCTCTTCCTATCTCTTCCTAGCTTTTGACACTCTACCTGACTAAGACTGACTTAAGAAACTGAGAAAAACTGTAAACCTCTGTTCTGTTCCAACATCGACAGAATACCATTATGATTTTTAAAACAGTGATGTAGGGGCCCTATTCGTTTATCCCTCTTCTGTTCCTTTGGCAGCAAGATGCCAGAACAACAGTTGAGATGTTAAAGCTGAATTTTCCCCCTTTATCTACCTTACTTTGCTCTGACTTTGTTTCAGTCAAACTTCAAGCATGAGTTTATGGCTAGGTTATATAGAAACATAGCATTTGATAAAGGGAATAGTAATACTGATAAATATCATTACTTATTGATGATGAACTATCAAAAAGTGTAGAAACGTATTTTAAGTGGACTCCTGGTAATTTTATGTTATTCTTTTTTAAACTATTTTTAGTACAGAATTCATTCAGCGCTACATTCAATACTATTTTTTTTTACTTACATTATTTTTAGGAAACAAAAGCAGATCAAGTTATGACATCTAAGTGACATCTGTTAATGCTGACAAAGATAAAGACTGTTATTAATGATTTTAATATTATTGATTACATTTTTTTAAATTATGTTGGTAGTTTAATTTGTAGTCTTATCTTAATTCTTTTTAATGTCTTTTGAAAATGTATTCACTTCTGAGGAGATGGCAGAGTACCAGATGGACAATTTAACATCCACTGCTGTTTTTAGCAAAACGGCTTGGGTGTGTTTTGCCTGTCTATGTGGAACCATGACAGAAGATCCAGTGGACAGCAGGCTTGTGTTACATTAAGCATCGATGTGGATCTCATATCAGTTCAAACCAATGGGAAGACACAGCCGGCCAAATTTGAGACCAACACGTAGGTTATAAAAATTGCAGTTTCCGCCTCATCCACTAGGAGCTGGCTCGAGAAAAGAGCAAGTTCTCATTGACTTTAATTTATAACTCATCTATATACACTCACCTAAAGGATTATTAGGAACACCTGTTCAATTTCTCCTTAATGCAATTATCTAATCAACCAATCACATGGCAGTTGCTTCAATGTATTTAGGGGTGTGGTCCTGGTCGAGACAATCTCCCGAACTTCAAACTGAATGTCAGAATGGGAAAGAAAGGTGATTTAACCAATTTTGAGCATGGCATGGTTGTTGGTGCCAGACGGGCCGGTCTGAGTATTTCAAAATCTGCTCAGTTATTGGGATTTTCATGCACAACCATTTCTAGGGTTTACAAAGAATGGTGTGAAAAGGGAAAAACATCCAGTATGTGGCAGTCCTGTGGGCGAAAATGCTTGTTGATGCTAGAGGTCAGAGGAGAATGGGCCGACTGATTGAAGCTGACAGAAGAGCAACTTTGACTGAAATAACCACTCGTTACAAGCGAGGAATGCAGCAAAGCATTTGTGAAGCCACAACACGCACAACCTTGAGGCGGATCGGCTACAACAGCAAAAGACCCCTACGGGTACCACTCATCTCCACTACAAATAGGAAAAAGAGGCTACAATTTGCACAAGCAGTTGAAGACTGGAAGAATGTTGAATGGTCTTGGTGAGTCTCGATTTCTGTTGAGACATTCAAATGGTAGTCAGAATTTGGCGTAAACAGAATGAGAACAAGGATCCATTATGCCTCTGTGCCACTGTGCAGGCTGGTGGTGGTGGTGTAATGGTGTGGGGCATGTTTTCTTGGAAAACTTTAGTGCCCTAAGTGCCAATTGGGCATCGTTTAAATTCCACGTGCTACCTGAACATTGTTTCTGACCATGTCCATCCCTTCATGACCACCCATGTACCCATCCTCTGATGGCTACTTCTAGCAGGATAATGCACCATTTCATAAAGCTCTAATCATTTCAAATTGGTTTCTTGAACATGACGATGAGTTCACTGTACTACAATAGCCTCCACAGTCACCAGGTCTCAACCCGATAGAGCAATTTTGGGGTGTGGTGGAACGGGAGCTTTGCGCCCTGGATGTGCATCCCATCAACTGCAAGATGCTATCCTATCAACATGGGCCAACATTTCTAGAGAATGCTTTCAGCAACTTGTTGAATCAATGCCATGTAGAATTAAGGCAGTTCTGAAGGTGAAAGGGGGTCAAACACCATATTAGTATAGTAGTCCTAATAATCCTTCAAGTGATTATAGATCAGGGGTCTGCAATCTTTACCACCCAAAGAGCCGCTTTGCACTCAGTCCAGGTAAATAAAACGTATTCAGGGCCGCAAACTTTACATGACCTTTAGAAAAAATTTACTTTGTAATAATAATCTACTAAAATAAAATGTGTCGTCATTCAGAAGGAGCCACCATTTTTCCTGGTTTTAGATTTTAAAAGAAAGAAAA
This sequence comes from Apricaphanius iberus, assembly GCA_028564705.1. NCBI lineage: Eukaryota > Metazoa > Chordata > Actinopteri > Cyprinodontiformes > Aphaniidae > Apricaphanius > Apricaphanius iberus. The sequence goes on along the minus strand of JAPXFQ010000702.1, from coordinate 152,237 downwards.
TCATAAACAATGGATTCATTTTCTTCTATGGCTTTTGGCATTTGTGGCAAACTTATTTAAAAATGCACATAGTTTAAACTTAATGAACAGAAAAAATTATCTAAAAAGTATTGTTACTTTAATGCCATTCTCATTGAAATTCAAGGCAAGTATGATTGAAATTTCAAGCTATCTTTAGTTTCTTATTAATTCAGCAAATAATTACCTGTCAAGATTAGGGCACCCATAGAGCATTTTTAAGGAAAAGTTGCCTCATCAAATCAGATTTTAACGTCACTACATAATTAATTTGTCCTGTCCAAAATGGAGATTCTACGCTCATTATTATAGAATATTTTTTGTTTTCCTATAAAAATCGATTTAATAATATAATGAGCAGATAATGTATCTAAAAAGTATTGTTACTTATAGTGCCATTCTATCATTGAAATCCAAGGCAATTTTTCAATGAATAAAATAAAACACCAATAAATAAAACATAAATTTGTCATTGAAAAAAATGTAATGTGGCACGTTATTATTTTTAGCCAAAGTTCGTGAGAGCCATTGTGGAAGGTCTAAAGAGGCACTTGCGGCTCCCAAGCCAAAGGTTGTAGACCCCTGGTTTAGATGTAATTTAAGATTGAATTTATGAATTTGATTAACATTTCTCAGATTAACCTTCAGCGCTAGCACTAGTTACTAGTATTAAGCAACCCAGTAGGTTATAATGAAAAAGGAAAGTAAACTTTTATTTACCGATATATTATAAACCCTTTTTTCTATCCCACCACACATCTGTCAATCAGGATATATTCTTATTGAATTATCGTCCAGTTCTATGTAAGCTACACAACTGTTTCATAAAACTAGGCCTGAAATTGTTTGAAGCAAAATCCTTTGAAAGTTCAGCCCAACAATGATTTAGCCGTGCTTTTAAATGTTGATTTCTAGTGTCAACAACATTGCCCTCTGCTGGTGAAACTTAAAGAGAGATTTTATTGTCAAAACATAAGATAAAAGGATATGTTAAAAAAGTTCAGGGTAGTTCAGTCAGAAGGGAGTTTACAATGAATCGCTCTATTATTATTTATTTATGACAAGTGAAATGTAATTGACGAAATAGACTTAAGGATAACAAACCTTGGAGGGTAATTTCAAAGCAATGCAAAGCTACACAAGAAAAGTTTCAAGGTTTTCATACAGTTTAGTGTGGGTGTAAAGATTTACTATCATGTAGCCTAAGAAATACCAAGATGTTAAAATATATAATATTTTTTATATACCATATTAACCAAGCAGTATCAAACTGAAAACCTAATTTGCTTTTCTTTATTTTAGTCTTTCATTTCAACCCGACTCCGAGAAGACCCCGGCATGACGGGGGCCGTTACCGGCCCTACACCGTCCACGGGTCAGGAGGACTAAGACAGAGTGTTGGTAGCCAGGTCTCCTAGTAGCTAGGAGACAGGTTAATGTTAGTAGCTATGCTGCTTTAGGCTAGGCTGTTGGAGGACATTATTAGGGTCTGTTCCTACTTTCTCTCCTACTTCTCCCCAACTGCATGATGTGCTGTCAATTCAAGCACTAACCTGTTTTCTATTATAGTAGGTGCTCCGGATTAGCCCTGCTTGACGACCCTGACTAAGATGGCATTGCAGTGACGGAAAATTCTCCACGTCCTGCAACAAACTTCTGCATCAGTTCTATTGCTCTTTCTGTGTCTCTGTTATGTATTCTCCAAGCCACAGACGGTCGCGGCAGATAACCGCTTGTGCTGAGCCTGGTTCTGCCGGAGGTTTCTTCCTGTTAAAAGGGAGTTTTTCCTTCCCACTGTCGCTGCATGCTTGCTCAGTATGAGGGATTGCTGAGAATTCCACGACGCAATCTTCTGTGGTTCTGTAATTTCTACACTAAACATTGTATTGTAATAACTCTTTTTGTAAAGTGCCTTGAGATGACATCTGTTGTGAAATGGCGCTATATAAATAAACTGAATTGAATTGAATTTCACGACCATGACACTCCTCTTTCAGATTAAGGTAACACTGCCCCACCCGGTGCTGTGTAATAAGGTCACAGATGGACCTCCTGTCAGTCAGACTGTAGACTGGGGCTGAGTAGGGGCAGGCTGGGGTGTAGTCAGAGGAAGAGCAACAGGTGTGATAGGAGGAAGGGCCCTGAAGGACCGTAACCTTGGTCATACCTTTGTGCGTCAGCATGTAAAGACCTTGCAGATAGATAAAAAGCTTAAAGCAAACAATTTGTATGGAAAAATGAAGCTCCATTACTCGAGTGTCAACACCCAATGTTAATAGACAAGAGAACAGTACGTGTATGGCTTGGGGTGTGACCCAGCTTACTCATATGTGGTGGAACTCGAGAGATTGGATTGTGAAAATTAAGCAAAGTGTATGTAGTGTTGGGTTACATCCAGAGTTGCACAGCTGTATTTTGATCAAGACTGCAAACAAAATAACAGTTGACAAGCTGTTATTACAAGTCATGGAGTTCTGGAAGTGCAGAGTGAGCAGGAGCAGGTTTTACACACACTTCATACCAATAATAGAAGTGAACAATCCATGTCTCAGTAAAAAAGTAAAGGTGTTATTTTTGCTTGTTCATTTTAAGTGATAACTATGCAGAAACCCTGTTTGCACTGATAAAAACATTACTTACATCTCAATGGTGAATGGTCAGAGCGGCTCTGTCTAACTGTCACCAACTTTAATTTGGCTAATGTTATAAAACTGTGTTGGTGCATTCTTAGAGTGTGTATAGGGTACGGTATTTTCACCTCTAGGTAAAACATAGGGAAAAACTGACAACAGTGACAGCACAGCAAATGTAACCCCTCCCATCTTGATGCAGAACACTGAATTGCAGCAACAGTAGCAGTCCATATGTTCTGTATGAAACGTCTACCTTAGCTGTTGATCAGACTGTGTATGATACTGTTCCAAATGCACAGAAAGACTGGAAGCTTATTACTATGTTATATCAGTATTACAGTACTACATCTCTTAAAAACAAGGGGTAGTGGTTTTACTGACTTTAGCTAGCAGTAGTAAGACTGTATTTATCTTTACACATGGATGCTAGTTTTCTACTGTCTGTTATTCTTATGCACCCCCCCCCCAACACAGCATTATTTCCCAGCTCTGCACACCAGATAAAAGAAAATTGCTTTCTCTTGTAGCACAAATAAATTCCAGTACATGTTTTATATACAAAAGAGGTGAAAGATCAACTTTTTGTCATTAAGAGGACTGAAATAATTACAACTGAGCATACGGACTGTTTGTTCCTAAATAAAAGTGTGTTTTTAATTGTTGTATGTAAATAATACTGTATAGAATATTTTTATGAATTCTACACAGATGACAAAAATTTGCAAATGCAGCAGGCCAGCAATATCAAAACACAATGGCACAGGAAAATGCAGGCATTCACTAACTATGTACTATACATACGTATGTATCGATCATGTATACATAATTTGCACTAATAATATGTTCTCTTTACAAATGAGGTGTAACCTAATATAGAAAAAATGTATCACAGGAAAACACATTGAAAACATTGCATTGATAAAGACACTAGGGTAGATGATTGAAATTTCTTCTTTCATTATTATGGAATATTATTTTTTTTTCTTTAAAAATTGATTTAATAATATAAAAAGATTGTTTTTAATATTTTATTTTTAAGTAATTTTTATTCAATTTCATCAGCTTTTTTTTCAAAAACGTCCTTTTCACAAAATAAGTCTTTTGTTGTTTTTCTCCAATAGCTCATATATTCAAAAGGCGGTTTATTAACTGACCAAGATCATCATCCAGCAGGGTCAGTGTGTGGGACCTGAATGCTCACTGGCAAGGGCTTAAACATTGCTCTTCTTGGATTAAGAGAAGGGCAAGGGCTGAAGTCATTTAATACTGTTATTGAATTTATTACCTGTTGGATTTAGTGTATGGCTTTATCTAAGATGCTCATAATGTTGGCAGAATATTTAGAACCTTTTAATGTGGGTGTCTAAATCAAATCGGCTAGTGCTGCATCAGTGTTCTGGGAGGACAGCTGCCTAAGGAGCCATGGCCTATGATACCGAAAGAAGCCCCAGTGGGGGTTTAGATTCATAAATAAGACTGACTGTGTTTAAATAACTCTCCCTTCAACTGACTGTTTGTATCTAACCACCAAACAGGTCTTCTTCCCCCATTCTCTTCCAAGGTGGGCTGGGTGAAACAACAATAGCACCAGTGGTTGTGTCGGACAGCAAGTCCTGAGTGCTTAGCCTGGGATCCTTTTGAAAATATAATCCAAACAACTCAAGGTGGCATCCCCTGAAAATTAAAATTATTCCATAAATATGATTATTCCTCTCAATTTAATCAGCCAGAATGAATGGAGCTGGATGAAATTGCTGCTGCTCACATTGAGCACACCAATCCAGGAAGATCAATGTTTAAGCACCAGCTAATGATCATGCAGGTCACACCCACTGACTTTGATTGGTTGATGATCTCGTTCAGTTAATAAACGCCCCTTTCAAATATATAATCCATTGGGGAAAACACCAATTATGTAATAAAAGCTGATTTTGTGAAAGAGATGGTATGGAATAAAATTTAATTAAATAAAAGTAAAATGGTTGAAAAATAAAATCGTTAGTATTTTTTTTTACAACTAAATAATGTGTTATTAATTAATCAATGCATTTTTAAAGAAAAAGACAAATATTTATTAAGTTTAGAATTTCATAGGAATGAAGTTTTTTTTCACAATTTCATTGTCACATGATACAGAATATTTGTCTATTATGTATCCATGTAGACATTTTTATCATAAGGGTCTACTTATTTATTTAAAATTTAGCACTTTGGAGTTCCATACAAAATAATGTAAATTCCACAGCCTTGAACCCAGTGCACATGCATTATTCAGAACACAGGTGAATCCAAAGCCACTCACATACTTCTAAGACTGGACAGCTCTGCAGAATTACCTCAGTTTCTTCACATTCAGACCCATGTTACTCATGCTTTTCGATTTGGCTGCACATGTAGTAAGATAGGAATTAGTGTCAAAGTAGCTTTAATCATAAGAAGAAAACTGATGTACAGTAGTTCATACTTGTGGTTAAAGTTCTTCTGTTGGAAACCCTATGTTGTCTAATCTAATCAGTACAATAAAACATGTTTGACATAGCCAAATCTATTAAATACTACTGTTCACTCAGTTATAAGAATCACTATTTAGCAAAGAGATCATTTAACTTTTTTGTCCAAAGTCACACTGACATATACAGGTTGCAGGTAAAGATAGAAATCAAGCTAGTGTGTACCAAACTACCAAACACCTTTTCCACTTGGATAGCTAGTGACAGAAAGGTTGATAAAACAATTTGAAGCATAGAGCAAAAACATATAATTTAACAAAATACTAGAGTTGACTATAGAATTTAAAGCAAAATCTATATTGAGCAGGGAGAACCAGCTCTCTTTATCCTCTATCTATTTTTTTTGTCTCATACACCTGAAAATACTTCAGTGTTTGCTTTTCCTGTTTGCATTAGCACTGCAGAAATCTAAACAATAAATATCAGGCTATGTCTAGGCTGTACCAGGATGTTTTTTTTTTTCATTGACATAGCTGAGCAAGAAGATTGGTTGACTTTTTGAGAAAGTTGATTTAGTCCTGAACATACATTTCCTTGTGTCAGCTTAAAAAAACAACAAACCGAAACAAAAAACTTGTCTCTTCTTTAGCCACGTTCTACAGTATCAGATAACCCACAGGTCAACACAATAAGGTGTCTATAGGTTTACACTTAGCCTGAGGTGACTGAAAGTGGGAAACAATGTGGAACTTCACCTTTGGCAAATATAATTAATTTAGGAGATGTTACAATCTTGAGGAGAGATTTCTATAACCTTTCAAGGGACCAAATATTTTTCTTTCTGTGATCATGACCTGTCCCTACCTTGCTTTTGTTTCATTTGCAAACAAGCTTATCATAAATAAGGAGAAAGTGGTTTGGCAGCAGGCAATGAGAAAAGGATGGACTCTTGTGTTCTTACTTTCTTTTGGGATTTTACCCTCCTCCCCACACACAAATTAATGCACAGTTAAACAGACTCAAAATGATGTGTTACTCACAGAAACAGTGCTAAACACAAATATTCCAACACACATCCTGTAGATTGCTATCCAATGACTAAAGAAAACAGGCTGACCTGATATAACACGCACACAAACACACACATATTGCACCTGCACATTGTTAAACAGCAAAACTTGTTTGCGCCAAATCTTTAGAGAGCACCACAGTAGATTGGAAATTACATACATCATTTTTAGTCTGGAAATATTATTTCTAAGGTCTTTTCCTAGTGAGTTTCAAATTTAAGTCTAATCATAATGTTAACAGTTGCAATTTCTGTTTGCAAAACAAACATTGAACAGCTGGAAAATGGCTTCAGTATAAAAACAAAAAAAAACAACAACATGCAAAACGGATCAAAGGAAATTGGTTTTAAAGGAAATTGACTCCCAGAAATATTGCTTATGTAGAGATTATGGTCATATACTGTTTCGACAAGAGAAAGCCAGAGACCTGCTTTGCCTATTGGAAAACAGTTGTAAATACACAGTGGCACAGGAGGAATATTGCCTTATCAGAAATTCTGAATCCCTCCAAGAAGAATACTGAACACAATAATTTATTTAGCATGGCCACCCACCTTCACTAATACTGCTAGTTCAGCAAAGCACAGCAAAGTGTTATATGACCATCAATTATTAACATCAACAAACTTTATTAGCATATTCCTCAAACCTAAAGAGAGACACATGGATGGATGGATGGATGGATGGATGGATGGATAGTTTTTTTCTCCCTATGGCCCCTCTGCTGGCCTGATCTTTGATCGTGGAATCTAATAAAGTAGGAGCTGGATGGAATCTGACATGTGGATTATGAGGTGATTATTTATGGAGACTTTTTAATTAAAAGAAAAACTGCTTATTAGGAATCCTCAGTTCCCTCATTAATAGCAGGCAGAGGAAGAATCTGTTGTTTGAGAGTTGGCAGGGTACACTAATGAGGTAGTGGGGGGTGGGGGTGGGAGGTAGCAGAGATGGTGGTTCGTTAGGAAGAAAGCAGAAAAGCAAAAGTGTTTTTTGCAGGGATTTCAAAACATAATTTGCAGTTCTGCTTGAGATACTCTGATTCAAGACCCAGCATTCCGAGTACACGGGTTATGGTTTTCAACTATAATTCCACATAAAAATCTGACTTCTTTGAAAGAAATAAAATAAAAAATTAGAGCAATAGTGACAAAGCAATGCATTTGCAAGTATACCTTAGTTTTAAAAGCTTGCTTTAAATATAATCTGATTTTTGTAATTTTGTAAAAAAATTCATTTATTTCAGAAATTCTAATTAAAAGGTGACACAAATATGTGATATAGACTCACTACATGCAAAGCAAGATGCTGCAAGGCTTTATTTTTTATGATCATGACTTACAGTTTAATAAATGAAGCCCTAAAAAGGAAATGCTAAATCAATCACTCCATCTAAATGGCATTACATTGGCCAATTGGCCTCTGGTAATAGTGTAAAGAACCTTAGTGTAATTTTTGACCAAGCCATGACATTTAAATCCCATGTTAAACAGATTTCAAAGATTTATTTTTTACCCTCCAAAAAAATGTGAAACATTGTTTCCAGGAATGATGCTAAGAAACTAGTCCATGCATTTGTTACCTTAAGACTGGACTACTGTAATTCTTATACTTATTAATATAGCGCCAATTCACAACAGATGTCACCTCAAGGCACTTTACAAGAAAAGTAATTTCAGTACAACTATATAAATTTTCCAATCAGTTAAAAGTTTTCTATGTAAGTAATCCCAGAAGATTGCGTTGAGTCATTGAAATGAGGTTGTGCCCAGAACATGCAAACTCCAACCACAGCAAACCCTCAGTAATCCCTCACACTGAGCAAGCATATAGTGATAGTGGAGAGGAAAAACTCCCCTTTAAAGAAGAATACATTTTTTTTTTACCTGGACCTTATCTTTTAGCAAATTTTATGTTTTCTTGCTCACCCTGATAATTTTGAGCCAGTCTGAGCCATTCAGCAGTATTTGTATTCACCTCTTCCATCTGTTATAGATGAATTCTGTTTCTGTTTTTTTTTTTTCAATAGTTCTGCTGCGGTTTAAATGTATATTATGTCCGAATTCACCGGGAAAAGAATCAAGAAGCACTTCCGAGGTGTTCGTAAGTCCCAGCGGAATAGAAATATTGTAAAATCACTGTGTTTTGGGCAGATTAAACCTTATTACAAGCGAAATTTATCCTGCCCCGAGCACTCCATTTCTACGGAAATCCGCTGATAGAGGGAGTGAATGCTGAATGGCTCAGATTGGCTCCAAAATTCTCAGGGTGAGTGAGAAAACAAAAACATTTGCAAAAACTAAGGTCCAGGTTAAAACAAAACGGAATTCCCCTTTAACAGGAAGAAACCTCCTGCAGAAGCTGGCTTGAAGAACCATTGAAGAATATTGTGAAAAGGTTCACTAATTTAGGCTCAGAGTCTCACACTCTAACCTGCTATTTAATCCAAAACACCTGCAAAGGGTTCCTGAGCCTTTAAATGGTCTCTCCGTTTTATTCAATATGAATCACAATCACTGCTGACCTGACAGTTGTGTAAAAAAAACACATCATTGACATTCTCCATAAGGAGGGAAAGCCTCAAAAGATAATTGTCAAATAAGTTGGAAGTGCCCCAAACTGTTGCATCAAAGCACATTAATCAAAAAGTTATGTGGAAGGAAAAGTGTGGAAGAAAAGGGTGCACAAGCAGCAAGGATGACAGCAACCTGGAGAGGACTTCAAGGAAAGGCCATTCAAAAGTGTTGGAGACCTTCACAAGGAGTAGACTGAGGCTGGAGTTAGCGCATCCAGAACCACGACACTCAGAAGGATACTGGTCATTGGCTTCAAATGTCATATTCCTCTTATCAAGCTGCTCCTGGTCTGTTGCTGAATGGTCCAAAGCAGTCTTTTCCTAAGAGAGAAATGTTTGCATCTCATTTGGAAAACATGGTCTCATAGTCTGGGGGAAGAATAGAGAGGCACACAATCCAAGATGCTTGAAGTCCAGTATGAACTTTCCACAGTCTGTGTTGTTTTGGGGAGCCATGTCATCTGCTGGTGTTGGTCCACTGGGCTTTTTTTAAGTCCAGAGTCAATGCAGCCATCTAACAGGACAAGCATCCCGGTCTCCTATAACAACTCAGCAGAGCCACAGGCTGGTAGCATCCATGCTACACCACATTGAGACAGTAATTAATGCCCAAACCAAGTGCTGAATACATATAAATGATTATACTTTTCTGAGGTCTGACATTTCTCTGTTAAAATTCTTGTTATATTGACTTAATGTAATACTCTAATTTTCTGAAATTTTGAAAATTTGTAAGCCATATTCATCAAACATATAGCAAATTATGCCATATCTCGCTTTGCATGTACTGAATCCATATTTGCGTTGGGTATTGTCATAATTTCACAATTCGATTCATTATTCGATTTCGATATTGATTTATTAGCTTTGATATTGATTCAATAATACGTAAATACACAATTAATAAAGTACCTGTGTATAATTTTAATTAATGTGTGCAGTAGTACTGATGTTTAAGAACAAATTGACCCCAGTATGTTTCCTGTCATGTTTCTTGTCCTGGTTTATTTAGCAGAACTAATTGTAAAATACAGGCCTGATAGCGCTCCGGCACCACGCCGGATTTCCGGCGTACTGAAATGTTTGAGAAAAAAACAAAAAATGGTTAGCTTGATCTGAAAATTCCCAAGATTTGAGAGGTGCTTTCACTCTAAACCACACCACTGTAGGCCTACTTAAGCCAATTGGTTATAGTGTAGGGGCCGGTCTTGGGTTTTCAATCAATAAGATTGATGTAATAGTCACTCCACGTGCAAATGTGTTTTAAGAAGATCTTTGTTGACATCTCTGTGCGCATATGGGAATAGTTACAGAAAGATAATATTCACGGCGGCCATAGAGACGCAACAAACATTTCCAAAACAGTTAGAGAGGCGAAATAAGTTATTTAAAGCCCCTTTTAGATATGTGAAAGGCGGTTTTTGCCGGTGTCCTGGCCACAAATCCGCTGGGGGGACATTTATCACTATTCCTAAAGCCAACCTTTCACTCATAAAAAGTTTACGGCTTTCAAAAGTCGGGAGACCTGAGATTATGTTGATTGAAGGGGAGTTAGGAAGATTTTTGCGAAACAGAAAGGTGTGCTAAAAGTGGAGGTCAGATGAGCAGAAACAAGGTGATTCGCATCACCTGTTGCAAAGGAGAATTACATAATCCTCAATGCGACTGCAAAGCTGGGTATGTCCTCATTGATCATTGTCCTTATATTTATTTATGGAAATATAGTCTCTGTTGTACAAGTTAAATTGGGACAACTTTAGTAATTCAGTGGTGTCTGGTCTCTGGTAAAAAACTGAATATCACCGCTTACACAGTTCTTTTTTTTTCTAGTCTTGGAGAGAAACATGCTGTCATGCTGCAGCTGATTAAATTAGAAGCAGGTGTCAGGATAGAATTTACAGCTGCTGCTACAGCGTGAATAATCAGGTGCTGATAGAAGTTTGGGACATCTGTATCAGAACGCGAAAACAATATAATGCAGAGGATTTTAAAATATGCAAACCTCACGTTTTTTTAAATTAAACATTCTCTAAAAACACAAATACGTGTTCACAAATTAAAATAAATGGTGCATATATTACAGAAAAATGAATGTCTCCTTGTTCCCTTTAGTCGATGGTTAGGCTACTAATTAATTCCTAGTTACTTTTGAGTATTATAATTGCCACCTACTGACCTGTCTTGGTATGGCCGTAGTATCCGCAGTCTCAGTATGCTATACAAGCAATACCTGTGCAGGTAAGTGACTAGTTAAAAGCAAGGATGTATTCCTGAAAAGGCCTTCCAGGCCCAGGGTCCCAAGAGCTCTGCTGCTCTACACATATACAGTAGGCTTGTATTGGGTTTATTCACATCATGTTTGAATAATGTCCATTTATATCCACAAAAGTCATTAGAATCTTTAATGCAATGGACTATCTCTCAAAATGTTCTCCCAGGGCAGCACACCGCTAGATCTCGCTTAACGTTACGATCATGAGGGCATATATCTTGGTTTAGGGGCCTCCCAGGGAAAAAAAATTCAGGCTCAGGATTTTTTTTTTTTACTATCACCCCTGAAAATATTGCACGAGTTGTACAACACTGAACACTCTCACTAGAGTGCTGCCCACAGCGCCGCCACTGGTGGATTGAATCAATTCATAGGATTTGATTAATAGATATTGAATTGAGAAACAAATAATTGCAATGCTTTGATGAATCGATCATTTTAGCTATCCCTAGTGTATATCATATATTAGTTTCACCGTTTCGGATGAAATAAAGAAATAAATTAACTTATACACAGTATTCAAATATTTTGAGTCACCTGAACCTTTCAGATCCAAAATATTACAACATTGGGTTAGAAAAGGGGTGTCAAACTCATTTCCATTTTGAGCTGCATCCAGCTCCTGAATATCGTTAAAGAGCCGGTTGTGGCAGAAAGCCTTGATAACACTATAACAAAGTGGGAGAATATTAATAATAAACTCTGTCCCCAGATTCAACAAGTACTTCTTTAAATGAAACAATACTGAACATCTTTTCATTATAATGTGATTTAGGACTGTTCAAGCAAACACTGATTTGATTTTACTGATAAAATTGTATTTAGGTGCACATAAATAGAACTTAAAGCTTCTAGTTAGAGAGTCCTTTAGAGATTAGAGGGCCACATAAATGGCTATGGCGAGCCAGATTTGGCCCGCAGGCCTTGAGTTTGACATGTGTGGGTTAGAGGAAGCTGTTTCCTTCTAGGATACAGCTTGTGTTCCAGCTTCCATAAGCTCAGAACCGCTTTCTTTTGGAGGGAAGTTGGCTTTTATGCTCCAACAGCTGGTCCATCAGCCCTGAGGGTCCTGAGATTAGGCTCCTGGTTCTGGTTGAGTTTATTGGGCAGCCCGGTTGTTCGCTAACTTTGAATTCAAAACAGATTTGTTAACAGAACATAAGGGAACTTGCTGTATAAATATTCTCATAGGTGCAGGTGGAGAAAATCTAATAACATTTTGTTGAAAGTTAAAACATATAAGTCAGAATAGTAAAAAATGTAGATGAATTTGAACTTCATTTTAAATAAAACAAGCTTGATTAAAGTCAGAGCTTTTTCTTGGTTGTGTCTTTTATTGTCAGTTTAAATCTTATTTTTCACTCTCACAGGACTTGAAGCAGCACATCCTCAGGCCCCGATCGCCCTATTCATTAGAATTCTAGGAGCGTGTGTTCCAGGTGCGGAGCTATGGGTGGGCCTGGATGGGTACAGGCCCATCCACATTGACAGATTGCCCACCCACCAGAGGCAGGGTCAGGCCGTAACTTGGGTTCCCATAGAAACACTAAGATTTGGCCAAGTAGCTGTTTAATAACCCCAGTTATGTTGTAACAACAATTACAACAGACAATAACTTTTGTATCTGGTATTAATTATGATCATACAAAAAATGTGCCAGTTACTCTGCTTGTTGGAGTTTGGTGTTTTATATAAAAACGAATTTGCAAGTGCTTACTTTCCTCTTTTTCTCCTTCGGTCCTTAACATTGAAATTTAACGGAGATCCAGTTCTGGAATAAGTATCTACTGTAATATAGTCACCTGTAGGTAGGTTATAGATATTGTGGCGTAGCAGAGCAGAACAGGCTGCTCAGGAGAACAGTTGGGTGCTGCAAAGGATTATGGGTAGTGGATTCAGTTTTATTGTACAAGTTATCTGGTTTTAGGCTATAGATTTGTGTTTCAATTAGTAATGTTCTTTAGTTGCCTTCGAGTTTTGTTATTGGCAGTTTTGGTGGTATTTGTCTTTGCACCGTGATAGAGATGGAGGTGCACCAGAATCAAATCTTTGATACCAAGTAATTATATTGTTGCATAGCTTCCGTGTTTCAGTTTATATAGGGAAAATGGCACTTGTAATGCAACAGAGCTCTCTCCAGTTGCTTATTTCTTAAGTGACATTACAATGGATTATTGTCACATGTAATTTATGTTTGCACATTAAAAATCAATCAGATCAATCCAAATTTTTCCCAGCTTACCCATTTTTCACGCTCTGGCTCTGCCACTGGCGTGTTCTGAACAAACTACATTTTAAAAAAAGATTGGAGAGAAGAGTACCTAAACAATTAGATATCGTTCTGTGTGAAAACTGTAGCTGCCTCCAATGTTTCACAAATATAATCTTAAGGAAAAAAACAGACAAGGACATAGAGTTTTAATACACTGAAATACTAGTTAAAGACTTAACTGACTTAGTAAATAACTCAGTTATGGGTCAGATTTTGAGATACTTATGTGCACTACAAAATTCAGCTGCTCACTTTCCCAAAAGTTCACCAGCTCCATAAGGACATGGTGGGTAAAATCATTATATACTGATTATATGTAATCAGCACATTACAGCTGTTCATCTGTCCAGTTATACCAGAGATAGGTATTTTTGCAGGGTTAAAATAACCATCCATTACCTATTTTTACAAGTAATTCTTTTAAATGATAACATATTCAATAGCATTTTGTTTTTCATTTTAGATAATGTTTAGTCCGAACAAGCTGAACAGAGAACTACATATAAACACTAAAATTAAACAATTGCTCTTAAAATATGAGCAGTTCACCTCTGGCTTGAAAGCACAGTCTCACATCCTCTTCCTGGTCATAATGCAACTAAAATGTCTGGAATGAGAGTGCTCCAGAGGTTATTGTCATTAGGTTTTGGATTTTTGCCTTAGACAGATGACTTCTCATGGGTGTTTAGATGTTGTTCTAGAGGCTAAATCTGCACTCCCCTGCCACTCTGCAGACTGGATTCAGCTCCACTTCAGCCAAAGTTAGGAAATCTGGGAACATTTCTATAAATGAAATGATAAGAAGTCTGAAAGACTTTCTTAGTTAGCCATGTTTTGATCTGCAAGCTTTAGTGGGAGGAAATACAACAGAAAGCACCAGATGTTGTGAATGAAACCAGGCTCTTTGGAGAGTGTCTGTACCCAGCTGCATTATGAAACATGCCTTAACATACAGTCGACTTTGAAGGGCTCTGCACAGGCAGGGTGCAGAAAGCTGCATAAAACATGCCTCCCCTCCCACATGCGAGAACTTAACAGTCCAAAGCTAATATTATGGACTAATGATCAATATTTTTACACAGTCATCTACTTAAAAACATGACCTGTCAAAGGGTTTTTGCAGTACTGTGTGAGAAAAAGGGCTCCAACCAGACAGTTCTGTGTCAATGCAAGTCCTGATGGCTGTCAGGTGAGAAGATGCAGTCCAGGGGCTTTTTACATCTTTTTAAGGAAGAGGGCAGCAATATTTCATACAAATTGTACTGTAACAAGATTCTTATAAAACTTGCATGAAGAGTTTTTTTTTTTTCTGAAACCAACGTTTAATGAATCAAATTCATTGATGCAGAGCACCAACACTTCCACCTGCCACATGAAGTGACACCACACCAGTTTCACACCAGGTACTGAGAAGTTGTGAAGACTGAAGTCCTCAGTTTTGTAAAACAACCCTTTAAACTACGTATGTCTTTCCTCTGGTATTCATTTATGTTTTTAAAGCATTTGTGTGCATAGATAATTTAAAAATAAAGTAAATAAAGCAATGTTGGACATGGATGCACGATAACAAAGAAAGGTATTCTTAAAATGATTACACTGGAAGGTATGGGGTGGGGGTGGAGGGGTGAATATTTTCTTATAAATCAAAGGGGAGTCCCGTATAAATAGTTTGGAAACCACTGGGTTAAAGAATGAAGGTTTGGGTTCACAAACTGGCTACAGCAAATCACAAAAAATAACACAATAAGGATGACTGATAACATCTTAAAAATACAAGTTTTGTAAAGATTATCAAACTAATTATAATCAATTCTGTGTTACCTAAAAACATATAGACAACCCCCTTATATTCTAAATAATTCTGATTTATCTGTAAAAATCCTGTCCTGATACTTGACTGGATTCTCTCAGCAATTGATCCCTTTTTTTCATCAAGTTCTAATCTCTTGTTACCTGCAATTATCCCCCTGGCAGGTGGCCTCTGGTCTTATTTCTTATTTATTATAATTCTGCTCCTTCTATTGTGACTATGAAGATTTAAAAAAATTATTTAAAAAACCCATACATCTGTTAATTTTTGAGTTGCATGCTGTACATGTAAGATTGAATGTTAAAAAAATTTCTTAAATGTGTTTCCCGAGTAGGAAGTCTATCTTCTCATCACAGAGAGTACTGTAGAGCACTGATGTCACGGGGAATCCCTCCGTTCACGGTGCTTCTTCAACCTATAGGTTTATGTTACACTGAAGTGTAGGGTTCTGCGAAGAATGAGACATGCAGTCACCGGTTTCTTGGTTCCTTGTTCATGTAGTCAGGCATGTGAAAATACCCTCAGTCATTTGTTTATTCACAACGTTGATTCCCAACAATGGTCACTTAACATTTGTAATAACACCAAATATTACTACTATTAGTAATAATTATCAAGCTACTGTGGTATGCCACATACCTCTTTTTGAATGCCATATTATGTACATGCATAACTTAGTAGTTCATCATCCTGCCTCTGGATAGTTCAACTATAATTTTTACCTCAGTTCTCCATCATACCCTCTAGGTGTGGCTAAAGGGGCCAAAAACTCAAGTAACATACATACACACTACATGCAGCTGTTTACATTTCCATGGTGAATTCATTATTGATACATTTGGACATTGTGCCCCAAGAAATGTGTCCCTGAGCTAGCTGACCTCTCAACGGTACCACTAGAAAAGCTGGCTAAACACAATTAAAATGCTTTGAGATACAACACAGACTAAGTGCAGCATGCATCTAAGTTAATATGCATGAATGGGTGGGGAAAACCAGCCTCTCAATTGTAAGGCTTTATTATAGGGTTGTATTTATCCGGGCTACTTGGCCATTTTTAGTCCCAACGAAGCTTCATATGCTGTTTAGTCACAATAGTCACAAATGTTCTAGAAGACAAAATCATTTTTCTTCACAATGGATTGACATAGAAAAAAGGCCAGCTTTGAATTTTAAAACAAAGCACAATTTGAATCAATTAGCACAGAAAAAACAATACCAACCTAGAAAGGAAGATAAACACTACTGACCACTTATTAGAGGGGTCACAAGCCAGTGATTTCTTGTGCCGGTCCCAAGTCTAGAAAAATGCAGAGGGTTGTGTCAGGAAGGGCATCCGACGTAAAACCTAAGCTAAATCAAACATACAAA
Organism: Apricaphanius iberus; assembly: GCA_028564705.1. Lineage (NCBI taxonomy): Eukaryota > Metazoa > Chordata > Actinopteri > Cyprinodontiformes > Aphaniidae > Apricaphanius > Apricaphanius iberus. The sequence continues at coordinate 135,766 of JAPXFQ010000702.1, read as the reverse complement.
TCACATGAACTCCTTACCGGATTGGTCGAGGCCCAGGTTAACAACGACCACCACCGGTGGTGTTGACCTACAGGATTGGGTGGAAATTGGACTACTGTTGGTCGAAGGAGGACTGGAGGAAGCCGTGTTGGTAGGCGGAAGGAGATTAGGAATTTAAGAGCATGCAATTAAGGTAAAGCTCGAGAGCTTGTGGACAAGATGGTGAGAATGAAAGTGGATATTCTCTGTGTTCAGGAGACCAGGTGGAAAGGTAGCGAGGCTAGAAGCTTAGAAGAAGGATTCAAATTGTTCTACCATGGGGTAGATGGAAAGAGAAATGGAGTAGGAGTTATCTTGAAGGAGGAGTTTGCTAGGAATGTTCTGGAAGTGAAAAGGGTGTCAGATAGGCTGATGAGCTTGAAGCTTAAAATGGAGGAATAATGATTAATGTTGTTAGTGGTTATGCCCCACAGGTAGGATGTGAGTTAGAAGGGAACTAGAAATTGTCAGGGATTGCTGCAGACTGAACAAAGGACCCAGGCGCAGACGTGGATTTGAAGGTGAGGTAAGGTTTAATGGTGCAGCAAGGAACCGTAGACGATATAATGATCCAGCGAGGACTGAAGCTCTAGCTGGATCTTGAATAAGGGAGGGCAAGGACGAACAGGTGAAGACAATCATGGGACATAGGTGGAAAAAATAGGTGATCGATTGGGGTGTGGGCCACGAGTGTGGTGTCGAGGGGCTCTGGAAATATGACGCCAGCATTCCAACGGACCAATGGGAGGACTGTCCACCTCCCTCTTTCCCCTCCCCAGCTGAGAACTGGAGAATCTGTCACGCAGATCGGCAGGATCGGCTATCCGTCAAGACCGCCACAGGTCTCTGCAGCGTGATTGGGGATTGATACAAGGAAAGGGGGGGGACACCCCATACCCTGCGTAAATATCGCCACAAGGCTTTGGAACGGCCTCTTCCAAGCTCGCTTTGGTGGGTGAAAGTTCTTGCAACTTCAAGGAGAGACCTCTTTTCTTAACACGTGGTTTTGGATTTCCCCCTTCCTGCAAACAAGTCTTATCGTTAGTTTTGGCTGGCCACCAAAGTTATTTTGCATTCCGGTGAATCTGTCTCTCTCTTTTCATTTTTTTTCTCATCCCCTTTTGCTTTCTGTTTTTTCCCCCTGTGTTTTTTTTCGTCGCAATGAAGGATAGGGTATCTTTTTCCTGCATTTTGGATTGTTACTTCAAGAGTAAGACTGTTACAATTTACATTCAACCTGGGTGGATTGAATTAGGAAGTTTCCTTTGTAATTACAAATGCTTGCATGATTCTTAACTTCAAGTGAGTTGTTTCGTGTTGGAGTTTTGTGCTGTGTTGTTTTCTATTTACGGGTAAATTGTGAGCTCTGTGTTTGTGTAAGTTTCATGACTGTTGTAGTGTTCGTCCTTTAGTAATAAGCAAAGTTATCTCATGGTAGGAAATCCCTTTGTTTATTTCTAAACCAGAGTTTTTGTTAGCAGAAGCTAACTCACTTATAAAAGCCACGAGGTTTCTTTGTTAAAGAAAAACCACGCGGTGCCTCACCCAGCAATAAAACCATTAACTTCTCCCCCTTCGGCAGGCTGCGCATTCACGTCCGCACACCACCTGCATGCGTGCACGCGAGGGACCGAGTACGAACTTCAGGAGGAGACGCCCCGCGACATGCCTAAGTGACGCCACCACTAGTCGCTATCTTGTTATGTAGCATTAGTCTTTAGCATAGCTATTAGCCTTAGCATTCTGTGTCTTAGTATTTTTTCTTTGTCTTGGTGTGATTAGAATAAATTAGTTAAATTGCATCAAATCTCTGGTTTCTTTTATTCTGCATGTGTGTGTGAAACGGCTTCTGCCCAGTGTTGCCAACTTAGCGACTTTGTCGCTAGATTTAGCGACTTTTCAGACCCCTATAGCGACTAGCGACAAATCTAGCGACTTTTTCTGGTGTTATTGGAGACTTATCTGGTGTTTTGGAGACTCTGGCGTGAAGCACGTATTGTTCTGCAGTTACTGTCCTCAACGTGAGCCCCTCCCCCGTCCCAAAGCACTTACAGGCGGACAGTCTCACAGTAGCCTTGCGCAGCAGTCCCATCTACAGTCTATGGGCGGAGCAGAGAGAGAGAGAGAGGAGACCCTCACCACTCGGCGTCCGGACTGCAAATGAAATGCGCTTGCGCAAAAGAAAGCCGCCGCTGGCTTGCAGAGCGGGATTTAAATGAAAACGTTTCTTCGCTGTGACGCTGTCACACAAATAAATCACTGCATTTGACTCACACAACCTCAGCAGCTCAGTCACTTATTCACCTCGTCCACTGTGTGTGTAGCCTACCTCTCTGTGACATAAGATCTTGCTAGCTAGCTCAGCAAAAAAAAAAAAAACTTAAAAAAAAAACAACTTAAAAAAAAAAAACTAAGTAACTCTGCCAGAGTGTGTCTTTTGGGTCACTTTGCCGGTCCCAAGCCCGGATAAAGGAGGAGGGTTGGTTGTAGAGCTAGCAATTTCACCCTACAGAACAATCTTTTGATTAAATTTGCTGTTATAACATTTAACAATACAGGACAAAACTGATGTGTGTAATGTGGATCTAGACAAAGCATTAAAATCATTAAATGTTGTTAATGTTGAAATTATTTTTGTACATTTGTAGTTCTAAACATATTTAGGGTGTTTTTTACTCACTTTTACTGTTATTTGCAAATTACCAATTATGCAAATTAGGCGATGACGTCATTTAGCGACTTCTAGCGACTTTTGGGACAGCCAATAGCTACTTTCCTTACTGAGGAGTTGGCAACACTGCTTCTGCCTCCACATCTGATCAATCTTTCTGGTCTCCCCTTGATCAGCTCCATCACCTAGTGGGGCGGGGCCCTTGATTTTGTTTTGTGGGACGCAGTTGCTGGTGGGATGGTGGATGGGGGTGCTGGGTTCAGTTGCCTCCCGGTCATCGGGCGGTAGTAGCAAGGCTGGTGGATGTCGGCCTGGGGGGTCGACTGCCTGGTTCTTCAGTCTGCTCACGGGCCAGGCGCGGCATGTCCGGTGTATCTGAGTTGGTGGTGCACTGGGTTCCTGCCTCAGCACGGGGGCCCTTGGTACACTGGTGGTGCTTGGGGCCTCTCTTGTTTGCGGGGAGGCGTTTACCATCTAGCGCAGGTGGTCTCCCTAACGAGGTGCGCTTGGGTGTGCGGGGGGAGGGTGGGTTAAACTCAGCCTGGGTGTTTAGTGTCCTGTGTTTTGTTAGTAGTCTAAATGTTGGGATGGATTTAGGTCTCCCCCTGGGATGGGGGCGGGGGGATGGCCTGGGCCCCCATAGGGTTTGGTGGTGCCGCTGCCGTGGGCCCCGAGTTGACGTGCTGGAGCCTCCCACCCCTGGTGGATCATGCTGAACGGGGGTGCCTATTGGAGTCAGCAGGGGAGCTGTCTCCCTGGGGATGGCATAGTGTCATCCCAGTCATTTCCTCCCCATCCCGGATGTCTCTGTCCACCTGCTCCTTTATTCTACCATTCACAAGGGCCTTGGGCATTTCACTGGGGTGTGGGATGTAGTTTTCTTTGCTACCCGGTGGAGGCCTGGGTCCTAATTTTACTGTACAACTTAGACACTTCCACTTGCAACATTTACATGACACACGCACATGTAGGGACCTGGCGGTGGATGCGCCTTGGCACATTGGTGCCGGTGCCCACTGCTTAACTGCATCTATACACTGAGGTCCCGGGGTGGGGTATGGGGGTGCCTGGCAGCATTCCCATGTCCCACCCCTCTGTTTTAAGTGCACATCAGAAGAACATGCAACAACACCACAAGGGGAGAGAGGCTGATGGTCTTCCCACACCCCAGTTCATTGGACCATCAGGGTTTGGAGCCTGGGGGGTATATCAGGCCGTCTGGTTGGGGACCTGGGCTGATGGGCTACACTTGCCGGGGTAGGGGCCTTGGCGGTCTGCTTGTCCCTATCCTGGTGGGCAGTGGGTTCGTCTCCCAGCTGCAACGGCAGGTTGATCTATTGGGGCATCTGTAGCTGGGACTGGGAGTATAGAGTATGTATGGGGCGTATGAATGAGTGTACAGCATCTTTTTTCGGGTGTCTTGTGTTGGTGAGCATAAGAGGAGGGTATGTATGATTGTCTCTATATGTCTATGTCTACTTGTCAGGTCGGGTGTTTGGCTGCCCTCTGGTCCCTGGTGCATCTTTTTCCCCTCTGTCACTCCCTGTCGGTGACGGATGCCTGCTGGTCGATGGTGGTTTTCGCTGCCTGAGGAGGGCATACAGACGCTGCAGCTTTTACTGTGGCTCCCTGGCGTGTCTGTGTGTGTGTGGGGGTGGGGGGGTGGGTGGGGTGGGGGGGCGGTGGTGGTGGTGGTGGGGTGTTCTGGGTGGTTGACGGGCTGGATTGGTCTGGTGTGGCGGTGGCATGTATCGTCCCTCGGCCGGCTGCGGGTCCCTCCTGCCTTGCGGCGGGGAACCCCTGTCGGCTGATCCCTGGTCAGGGCCCTGCTGGGGGGCCGTGCGCCCCTGATCCCCTTTGCCTCCAGCTCCTGGTTCGGACCAGCCCTGGCGTAGCTGGTTTCCGGCAGAGCCCGTGGGCTCGTCCCTATGATCTCCCAGGCCCCAGAATTGCGGCTGCTGGGTGTTCCCCTGGGGCTTCCATCTGTTCCTCTCCTGGTGGGTGATCGGCCCTGTGCTGGTCCGCCTGTGGCTCCTTCGCTCTGTTGGGCTCTGGACGCATGCGTCTCCTACTTCCTTCATGTCTGCGTCGATTCCTGTAGGACAGATTGACGGTTCCTTACACCAGCTATCAATCACTTGCATGGGAAAACCTTATTCACAACTGCATGCTCGCACACACACATAGGTGTGGGGACATTGGTGAGTACGGACATATCTTGAGCTGAGGTAATCGTCATTAGTTAGTTGGTACCAGGAGCTTAACAGAAACATTAGTGTTGTGTTCATTAATCCATCTTTGTGTGTTGTGAATGTGTGATTCTTAGTTTATATTACAAGATCTGTTTTGTTAATGCTGTTCTGTTCTATTGGTGGTTTTTGTTTGTTTTATTTTGCCACTTCTCTGCCGTCCAACAGAAGTGCAGGACTAGGATGTTTTCTTGTGTTCTTTGTTGTCCCTATGTTTTATCGTCAGTTCACACTTCTACCGGTCCTATTTCTCTTCTTCCTTTCTTCCTTCTTATCTCAATTTCGTGTCCATAACTTCAAGAAATAAAATAAAAAATAGGAAAGGTGGCAGTAGAGTTTTTGACTAGGTTCTTCAACAAGACATTGAAGACTAAGAAGATGCCTGTTCTAGTGCCAATTTTTAATAACTAGGGAGCTACTGTGGCAACTACAGAAGAACAAAGTTAATGAGTCATACAATGAAGCTGTGGGAAAGAGTGGTGGTAGCTAGGCTTCGGTCAGAAGTGTGCATTTGTGGGCAGCAGTATAGTTCATACCAAGAAAGAGTACTACAGATGCAATTTTTGGTTTAAGGATGCTGATGGAGAGGTACGGAGAGGGTCAGAGAGAGCTGCATTGTGTGTGTGTAAAGTTAGAGAAAGCGTATGACAGGGTGCCAAGAGAAGAGCAGTGTTTTTTTATAAGGCAGTCTGGAGTGGCAGAGAAATTTGTTATATTGGTGCAGGACATCTAGGATAGCTGTGAGACAGCAGCGAGGTGTGTTGTAGGAGAGGTGTGTAAGGCAGACCTGAGCGGCTGAGAAATATATTAGATTGGTGCAGGACATGTAGGAGAGCTGTGGGACAGCAGTGAGGTGTGTTGTAGGAGTGACAAAAGAGTTCAAGGTGGAGGTTGGACTCCATCAAGTATTGCCTCTGTGGTGATTGATAGGCTGATGGATTATGTTAGACAGAAGTCTCCATGGAGTATGATGTTTGCAGTAAGATCAGGGAGGAGGTAGAGAGAAAGCTAGAGAGGTGGTGGTATGCACTGGAAAATACAAGAATGGAGATTGTTGCAGCAAGACAGAATACGTGTGTAAATGAGAAAGATACAAGTACAACGGGGAAGTTATAGGGCGTGGAAGTGAAGAAAGTAGAGGACTTTAAGTATTTAGGGTCAACGGTACAAAGTCATGGAGAGTGTGGAAAAGAGGTGAAGAAGTGTCTGCAAGGTTGGAATGGGTGGAGAAATGTGTCAAGTGTGATATTGATTCGGTTGTTTTGGTGATGATGATTATGGTGCCCCCTGCTGGATAGTGAACATCGGTCCAGATGGTGCTCTAAGTGACCAAGCATCCTTAGACCCCCGGACGGTCACAGCAGATGACCGCTTATACTGAGCCACGTTCTGCAAGAGGTTTGTTCTTGTTAAACGGGAGTTTTTCCTCTCCACTGTCGCTTCATGCTTGCTCAGTATGAGGGATTCATGGACAAATTGCTGTGGTTGCATGCCTGCGTCAAAGGGGCTCAACCCCAATTCAACGACTTTATGCAATCTGTCGGGAATCCTTAAATAGAAAACTTCTAACTGATTTGAATGTTTGTATGATTGTATTAAAATTACTTTTGCTGTAAAGTGCCCTGAGATGACATTTGTTTTGAATTGGTGCTATATAGTAGATAAAAGTGAATAGAATTAATGTGTGAGAAAAGGGTTTTAGTAAGAATGAAGGGAAAGGTGTACAAGACAGTAGTGAGACCAGCAATGTTGTACAGTCTAGAGACAGTACCAGTGAGGAAAAGGCAGGAAGCAGAACTGGAGGTTGCAGAACTCAAGATGTTGAGATTTTCTTTGGGAGTGACAGGAATGGATAAGATAAAGAATGAGTACATCAGAGGGACAGCTCATATTAAATGTTTTGGGGGTAAAGCCAGGGAGGCAAGACTGAGAGAGTTTGGACAAGTTCAGAGGTGAGGCTTCAATTATATCGGTAGAAAGATGTTGAGTTTGGAGCCACCAGGCAGGAGGCAGAGACGAAGACCAAAAAGTTGATTTATGGATGTGATGAAAGAGGACATGACGTTAGTTGGTATGAGGGCAGAGGATGCAGAGGATAGGACTAAACGGAGACAGATAATTCGCTCTGGCGACCCCTGAAGGGAAAAGCCAAAAGAGAAAGAAGAAGACCGCATATTTTCATTTGTAGTTTCATCTGTGATTCTGTGTGAACAAGTGGAGATGAGGAGTAGACACTTGTGTGGAGAAGTCCTCGTGTAGATCAGATCATGAGAGGGAAAGTATCAGACTTTGAAAAATGACAAACCGATGGAGCATGAAAGCATGCATTGCCAAACAACAATTAGTGTTTCCTCCCCGGCCCCTCCAGAGAAACTTCTCACATTGTATATATAGCATGCATGTGTACATTGGCAGAATCAAGAATTACCCAGCAACTACCCACCCAAACCTCCAAGACAGGAGGTTTGGGTGGGTATGGTCAGCATTGTGAGGTTTGTGGAATCTTTTGTTGAATCCTCTTATTTCAAACGAAGCCTTGATTTAAAGTGCAACTGTAGAAACATGTATCCATGAAGTCTCCCACACCCACACAGCTAAGTCTAGACAACACAAAATACCCTGAGTGGGGGTTGGAGTGGAGGGGGTTGGCTTGGGGTCAGGCTACATACACACACAGATGAACCTGCTACTGGAACTCTCATATTGTCCCAGTCCAACAATGCAGCAGCTGGCACAAACAGGGAGCTATTTAACAGCCACCAATTGATGCTATGCCACCAGGTGCTACTGTGTGCCTTTCCCATCCTCATTTTATGCATCAGCAGAATTTCGTTTGCCTTTACTTTCATAGCTAAAATGCCGGAAAAATAGAAGGGGTGGGGGGAGGTGGAGGGGTTAATAATATTTATGCCCAACTACTGAAATGGCTCAGGATCAACAGAGCTGTGCATAGATGTAAGGAATTAGAGAAACCGCTCATATTACTGTCTGTTTCTGTTACTGCATTGCTAAACTGAGTAAAGCATATAAGCCTAAACATGTCCTATAGAGCTTGTGATCGCACACTGATGAGGATGCCACCAGGTGTCTGCGTTTGCAAGAGTATGTTTTTCTCTGCACACCTCTGTGTTTGTGTGTCAGTATCTGTGTGGATCCTAACCACCAGAAATAACACACTTCCATGGGACCTTTTAAATGGACACCATCTGTCTCTATCAGGGAAGGCTTTGTGAAAATTAATGCGATTGCTCTGATATTTTTTTCTTTCTTTTTTTCAGTTTTATTTTATTTATTTATTTATTTATTTATTTATTTATTTATTTTTACCAGCGGTCAGATAATCTGGCATAATTTCTCTGAAAGCAGAATAAAGGAGGTCTGTGATACCAATGTAAAACAGATTTTTTTCATCTTCTACAGTGGTCAGTAAGGTGAACCAAAAGAAAAATATATTTAAATTTGGGTTTCGTTTCCAGGGCTTTTAGTGTTTGCAATTTTAGTAGGTGCTGCTATAGAACTACAGTTTTCACGTGGATTTGATTCATCACATTGTTCCAGTGTAAACAAATTTTGAACACAGATGCATGCAGTTGGACAAAGAGCAGCACCTGGGCAAACTCCCTGTATGTCTGGCCCCATATTAGGATCTTATCACTCATTGTAAATTCTCTCTTCTGCGCTGTATGTCCACTATGTCTATTGTTTCCATGCAGTACCCAACCGCGTGAACTGCAGCTAAAGCTAATGCACCTGTGCCCTTCTATGCAGTTGTGTGTCATCTGTGTAGCCTGATAGGCTGTTCATTAATCTGTCAATCGACCTACCTCTATGTCTATGTTTCCAGCTCTCTGTCTGTCCCCTTGTCTGTCATTTACAGTACATGTCAGACAGCTGTCAGAGTGGTTTTCTGAGTGCGTGTGTGTGTCTGAAATCCTTCTACTTTCACTGTCAGGTCCACTGAGACAGACATAGACGTGATGTGATGGCCAGAGTGTCTGATAGCCCCCAGATCCGTCATGCTTTAACTGGGCTTGACTGCAGATGAGCCTCTAAACTGCCTGCTACAATAAGGGACACGTCCAAGAGAATGGGTTTGACCCCATGGGTCATCTTGCAGATTAAGCCTGTTGGAGAGAGCACAGTGCAGTTCTGCAGCCCATTCACACCTCAATAATACAGACACCAGCACATTCAGAAGAATCTGATCATCTTTGTGGAGATGTTTGCATGTGTCTGTGCTCGTTTGTCAGAAAAAAGTGTCTGCACATGACCAGCAATGTGTCTGCCTGCTATAGAAGTTTTTGTGTTGCTGTTCACCTGAGTTGTGTGTGAGCTGCAGGGAAAATGTAACACACAAACACACATGCACACATACACACACACACGCACACACACACCCACACACACAAACAAACATTCCCAGAGAAGAAACCCTTGGGTTTTCTCCTGAATTTAAGCCTCCTTAATCCCAGAGAAAGATTTGCAACAGTTTGACGTAATCCTTTTGCATTTTACCCTTCCTTATTCCCAAATGCCTCCTCTGCCATAGCTTTGCCAACAATGCACATGCGATAGCTTGATGTAATTAGAGTCGTTAAAGGCTCACCATAAATAAAAGTGGTTTGCTCACGTTTCACACTTCATCTGCACACAGATTTGTGATTTATGTGTTTATTAGGATCCATAATGGCTCAGACTGGCATAGTAAAGGTCCAAAAAATCTAAACTGTTAAAAAAAATGTTTTTTTTTACTCCATGAGCAAGTGTATCTGTAATTGATACTCCTCATTATAGCTCATTATGAGTCATCATATATCAAAACCATGCTTGAATAAAAGCTATGAAAAGCAACATTCACATGTGCTTCATATAATCACTGAAGGACAAAGCTTGTGACAACAGCTCGCTGTAGTTTGAGTGTCCTAGCTTCATGCTAATTGAAGCTCACAAGTGTTTTCAGCAGCTGTATCAGCTGACAACAGTGTTAATATTGATTGTTTCATTTTGTTTTCTGCCTGAAAATGCTCTGTTGAAAAATGCTGGGAAGTACAAGTGTTAGAAATATGTCAGCTCTCACACAGAGAAGTAAGTCCCTGTCACTTACCATCTGGGCCACGAAGCACCACAAACAGGATTGTGCCAAACACCTTGTCAAATCAAAGGATGGATTGTCGTATAGGTTCAGTCGTTCAGTAGGAGACTCTTTCACTAATAAAAGAATTCGACTTTCAGTTCAGAAAGACCAGTTTTGTTAAAGCACAGCGCTTCATTACTGGGACTTAAATGAGTGTATATAACCTGGGTGGATGATGGCAATGATAATAACGATGATGATTGTTCTAACAGATGTGGTTCTTGTTTACACTTCCTGCTGGGTGCTGAGCTGTCTCCAATGACACCTTCAGTGACAGCACAGTCACAGTGCATCGCATGTACTGTCAACACAGATCTCTCCTCTTCGCCAGCTGCTGAAAAGAACATTTTCACAACTTTGGGAGCACACGTGTGACTGTGTTTTTATGTCGGTTTCCTGTGTGGCCTCTCAAAAATCAGTTGCTCAGGAGCAGCACAGATTTAACCTTGCATACACTAAACAGAACTTGTTCAACTTCCGTACTGGTTCCACAGTCAGTGCTTACACCTCCTTTCTACCGGACGCGTCAGCAGCATGTTACAGCAGCAGCACGTCAGACGCGGCTGTTAGCCGCCGCTGTAATCAATAAATTCCTTTCCACCAGAGGCGAAAACGAGTTTGCCCCGTCACAGGAGAGCCATGTGGCAGCGCTTTTCTAAATATACGCGGCAGTCCTATTTTCTACGCACTACGCCTGTGAAACGTGTTCATTTAGACATTTTGGATAGGGGAAGACAGGAAATCAGACGGCTCGGAATCCGGAAATTTTCCAAATAAAACAAAGGTGCTTCTTTCTGGTTGCTTTACTTTACTACCTGTGAGAAGTCAGTAGGTCGTGGGAGGGTCTACACTACCTCAGATCGCCACTAACATTATTATTTTGCACTTCGAGGGATTTTGTATATTCCCTGACATAACATAAATTTATTGGCGAATGTAACATGGACAGAACATAAAACACAGACCTTTGGGGAGCCATGGTGTAGTCTTTTTCCTGCTTGTTGTTGCGTTTACTGATAAAACCACGTGTGATTTTGCTGAGCTCGCATGATTTCGGGCTCTCTCTGTGACAGCTGCTTCCCTACTGCTACATGCTGCTGACGCCCCCCATGGAAAGGGCCAAGCAGCAGAATACGCGAGTAAAACGTGCTGCTCCTGTAACGTGCTACTGACACGTCCAGTTGAAAGCCCGGGTTAGTCTGTGCTTAGTGGGTTTGTTCAAAGAGCTGGTTGCTATTCCTGATGTTAGGCCTAATTGGTGCTGCAACATAACATCATATAAAGCGTTGCAACACGAGTGTTGTCTATGTTTCATAAACGGGAGCGCCGCTCGGTGGCTGCATGCCCAACAGTGACCTGGATCTGTTTGTTGTTGTTGTTGTTTGTAATGATCTTGGACAGGTTGTACTGTATCTGTAAATTCCTTGTATGCGTCATACTTGTATGTGTCATACTTGGCCATTAAAGCTGATTCTGATAAGCCCAGTTGTGGAGAAAAAGACAGAAAGCATAGAACCAGAGAGATTGTCATAATGGGAGAGGTTATTGTGCCTTAAAAGGGCTGTTTTTCTACTTGCAGACTTTCTGGAAACATTTACAAAAATTTGTACATCACATATTTATAACAATTGATTACAAGGCCGCCTCCGGCCGCCCCGATATGTCCGGCTGGACCGTGGCGCGGCTTCAGTGAGCGCTCCAAGAAAAGGGCATCCCTTTCAGCCGTTCGGCTAATAAATCCTGCCTTTTCAGGCTTCTTTTTCCGTCTCCTCCTCAGACCTCCGTCTCCCATCAAATACTTCCTGGTCCCCCTCGGGTCCCCTCTGTTTCTGGGGGCGGATCCTTCAACATTCCCCAGCTCCCTTCCTCAGGTACAGCGCCCACAGCACCCTCTGCTGGGAGCCAAACGCCATGTCCACCTACATCTGCTCCCTCTTTTTCCGTTCCAAGGACGTCACCTCAGCCGAGTTTGCCTTTGCCTTCTATTTTTATAGAGACACCATTTGTTCTGTGTTCCCTGAACGGCTCGATGACTACCTCTCCATTGTGCTCGACGTTGCTGTCCGGTTCAGGGGCACGGAATTCTACCAATATCACAGTCTGTTTTCTTCTCAGGCGGCAGGTCAGAATGCTTGGCTCGCCAAAGCCAGTTACTAGTGCTTTTAAGGTTCTCCCTCTTCATCCAGACTTTTGGCGATTTTTCGCCATCTGTTGGAATGGAGCCTACTAATTTGCAGTTCGGCTCACCTTTGGATGCAGAAGTAGCCCCAGAATCTTCAATTCCCTTTCCGAAGCCTTATGCTGGATTTTAATAAACACCTACCGCCTGCCTTACGTTCTTCACCTCCTTGCTGACTTTTTAGTCATCACCTCCACTTCATCACCACCTCGAATGGGACTCCGTGCCCTTCTTTCTCTTACATTGACGCTCCTCTTTCAGAGGAGAAGACGGTGGGCCCTCTTACCTCACTGGAATTCTTAGGTATCACCCTTGATTCAACCTCCTTTCAGGCTTCATTGCCACTAGAAAAGGTCCATCGGATCAACCTCATCCTCTCAAATTACATTCTGGCAGATTCATGCTCCAAGCAACAGCTTTTGTCACTTCTCGGTCACCTTAACTACGCGGTTCGCATTATTCCCCAGGGCCGGTCCTTCATATCTCACCTCCTTTCCACTGCTGCAAGTATACCATCGTGACCCATGTCGTATGGAATTACAGCTTTGGCGTGACTTTCTCTCTACTTGGAACGGTATTTCTTTCTTCTACAACGATTTCATCTCCCTACCAGATGATATCCAACTCTACACCGATGCCGCACCTTCCATTGGTTTTGCCAGCTATTATGGTGGGAGGTGGTACGCATCAAACTGGCCCCCTCGAGTTCGACTCCATGCGGCTTCAGTCCGCCTCTCCTTCCTCAGCTCTCCTTGAGCTCTACCCCATAATTATTGCTGCCCTTCTTTGGGGCCACGAATAGTCTCAAGAGTCTATTCTCATCTACTTTGATAACTCTGCCGTAGTAGATATAAAAAATAAAGGTCGATCCTGTTCTTCTACCATTATGCAGTTTATCTGCAGACTCACTCTCGTTTCAGCCCAGCATCAGTTTCTGCAACTCCGGTCCCACCATTTTCAGCCACCATCCACAACTGACTCCACAACTTTTACACCTCTCCATCGCATCCCAGAATTCGGTCATCAACAGTCTCGCTCCTGGTACTCTTTCGTCTTACCTAACTGGCTGGAATGCCTTCAAGACCTTTCACGGATCATACGGTTTATCTTTTCCCTCACTCAATCCCATGTCTATCTGCCAGTTCGTCACTCACTCTCACTCCGTTCAAAAAATCCGTACAGCCACCATCCAAACCTATCTTTCCGGGATCAATTTCTTTATTAAGTTATCAACCAGCCCTAAATCACAGCCATGTGATTATGTTACTGAAAGGTCTGAGAAGGTAAGAACCATTCACAGCTATTCAACATTTGCTCCTTACATCCGACCTCCTTAGTCATTGTATTTCCACACTACGCTTTGGCTATTTAACTCCATTTATTGACATGTCTATGTTTCTGCTCGCATACTTTGGTTTTTTGGAGTTCGCCCTGACTTCATCTAGATTTTATCATTCCATTCATCCCTGTCTCTCTGATATCACCATTCATAACCAGGACACTCTTATCTACACCCTTTGCAGAAGCAAAACCGACCAGCGTGGTTCCTCCTGCCTTATCTACCTTTTCCACCTCAATTCGGACCTCAGCCCTTATGAACCCATCTCCAACTATGTTCGTTCCCGACTAACCAGTAACGCTTCACCATTCAACCCACTTTTTATCACAGAATCTGGCAGCCTCACGACAAGGTTTTGGTTTACTGGTCATTTACGTCAAGTTCTTATTCAGTCAGGTATCTCCCCGGAACACTATTCAGTCCACTCCTTTCGCATAGAGCAGCTACCTCCGCCGCCCGGTCAGGGATTTCAGACAATCTATTTCAGATCTTAGGCCGATGGTCTTCACCTGCTTACCAATCCTATATTCGCAATAACTTGCCTGACCTGTGCCGTGCTCACTCGCTCCTCTGTTAATCTGTAAGACCATCTTTGGGGGTCCTGAGCAGGCACAGGAAAGACGAACTCCTGAAGCCTGCACCCCCACACTGAGTCTACCTCCTGACCTCATCAGCTCGTCTCCCCAGACTTCCGTTCTCACCGTTCATTCAATAAACCTTTAATCACTATCTATGATGCGTGGTCCTTGCTTGTGAAATAGAGTTAACACGTTAACTAAGATTCAGGAGCGGGACCATGCATCAACTCTCATCGTATGGAGTAATCAACATTCATTTAATTCACCTGGCTTTCCAGAGACCTCAAACCTCACTAATCAATCAGCGATCTATATAAGCCAGGCTCACTTCACGTTCAACATCTGTCACGTTCGTTCACACACCTCCCTACCCAACCCAATCCGTGTTCTAACCTCGACCTAATTTACTGCCTTAAGTTCCGTCCCCTCAAACCCACATATTCCGTCCCCTCAAACCCACATATTCGACCCATTGACCTTCATCCCTTTGACCCATCGACCCTCATCCCTTCGACCCTCATCCCCTCACCCGCTCCTCTCTTCTACCCTCATCCCTTCCCTCCTCATCCCCTCATCCCTTCGACCCTCATCCCTTCCCTCCTCATCCCCTCATCCCTTCGACCCTCATCCCTTCCCTCCTCATCCCCTCATCCCTTCGACCCTCATCCCCTCACCCACTCCTCTCTTCGACCCTCATCCCTTCCCTCCTCATCCCCTCATCCCTTTGAACCTCATCCCTTCATCCCCTCGACCCTCATCCCTTCCCTCCTCACCCCTTCAACCCTCATCCCTTACCTCCTCATCCCTTTCGACCCTTCTTTCCTCTTCGCTTCATCCCTTTGCTCCATCCTGATCTCCTACCTCTCATTTAGCTTACTCACAGTCCTAGCCTTTTCTAACATCTCTTTCTTTCAGGTTTGTCTGGGGGGTCCTGAGCAGGCAAAGGAAAGACGAACTCCTGAAGACTGCACTCCCACACTGAGTCTACCTCCTGACCTCATCGGCTCGTCTCCCCAGACTTCCGTTCTCACCGTTCATTCAATAAATCTTTAATCACTATCTATGATGTGTGGTCCTTGCTAGTGAAATGCTCCTTTTTTCGCCCTTAATGCTACGGCCCTCTGTCTCCTCCTTCTTCTTCTGCTGTAGTCCACTAAGTTTTTATACACAAAACCTAAAGTAACTTTTGTCACCGGTTGAAAATCAGCATTTTCTCTTCATCAAAGTGTGTCTATAAAATTTGTGGACATCATATGTTGGGTCTATGGCGAATTTCAAACGGGATAAAAAAAAAACTGTTATTGGTCCATTGACTATCATTCTTTTTTTTTTTTTTTTTTTTTTGCAGAAGGTGACCCATGGTCCGGACATAGAAAGGCGTAACGTAGGCTCTCCATTGCTCAACTAAGAGATAGCTTCTGATCTGTTCGTCAGTTGTTTAATGAGTGGCTAAGATTTAGGCAAGCATTTCCAAATGATTCCACGCTGTTGTCAATATGATGATTAGTTCATCATTAGTTTATATTGAACATTTCATGAATAGCAAAGTATGAAGTATTTGCACTATAGATTAATGTTGTCAGAATTATACATTAGAAGACTTAAGATTTCACCTAAATTGGTTTATTTACTCAGATGTCGTAAATAACCAGTTGGCCATAAAAGTGACCTGATCACCTTTAAAATGAAGTAATGTTTTCGCCAGGGTTTGTTTTCTTGTTTGGTAGTTACCAACATAACTCAAAAAGCTAAAGTTAAAAAACACATTACAGTTTGTGTATGTATCATTTTAAGATCTTGTTCTTCATCAACTATTTTTACTCTAAAATAATTAGCTGATCATGTGGGCAGGTTCCAATTGAGGCATCAGTGTAATTTATTTTATGCATTGGCATGGATGCTGAAAAAACAGACAAAACAGATCACCAGTCTCATGTCATACTATAGAAGTGCACATAACTTTTCAGAATCCAAATTGTTTCATATGCCACAATTCCACTTTACCAGAGATACTAGTTTAACCTGCTATTGACTGAGCTGTTGTAAAAGAGGTTCTACATTATTTCGCAATCTTACTGTAAAACTGGCATTTGTATGTTGCGTTTAATAACATGCAATTAACACTTGTTAAAAATCCCCGAAAAGCCCTTTGGGTCAATGTTTTCATGTCACAGCTGTTTTGATTTTCCCTGAACCCTAACCTGCATAGTGTGTGCTACTAAATTTTGTTGCATTTTAAGCCCTTCAGCACCACAACTACAGGGCATGGTGGTTTAGGAGAGAAAGGTGTGGGCAACAGAAAGCCTGTGTGGTAGATCTGTAGCCATAAATCACACCAAAAACTACCTTTCTTTCTCTCTTTTTCGCACACAGACACACACACATAAGCTCATGCACACACATACAAATACAAGCAGTCAGGTAAGTACAGAGCAAACACACACACACAACCACACTTCCTCATGCTTCTTTTCTATAAGGTAAGCATGTCTGTAGGTGGAAAAGGTGATTACTCATCACAAAGGAGAAGTTAGACAGCAGTAAAAGCAGGGCGTTTAACTGGTCAACTTTAAAGCATGCTTCACAGGAAGACCAGAGGCAAGAAAGAACACACTTATGGTTCACTGTATGAGCTGAACATAGAAGGAAATTGGTTATTTGGGTGATGGAGTAACACACTGCAGGGTTGCAGTGAAGTACACAACATTTTTGGTCCAGGATGAATTTCTTGGACCTGTTTGAAAGCAGGCTTGTGTCTAAATCTTCAGGGAAAACATAGGTGCAGTGAAATAAACACCACTTTGAAAATATCAAATGTTATAGCAACAAAACCAAATACAGATTCCAAAAAAATAGTAGTTTAAACACTGTTAATTAAAGAAGGTTTTTTGTGTTTGTCTGGATTTGTAGAGGAAAAGCCATTATCAGTATAAAAGAAATAAGAAAACTTTCACATATGTGAAAATACACTGAACAACAAGAAATAAACCCAACACTTTTATTTTTGCTCTCATTTTTCATGAGGTGAAATCAAAGACCAGAAAAATGTTCTATATACACAAAAGACCCAATACTCTCAAATATCTTTCACAAATCTGTTAGTAAGCACTTTTCCTTTGCCAAGTTAATCCATCCCACCTCACAACTGTGTTATATCAAGGTACGGATGCATTTTAAATGCAAAGAGACGATGAGATGCTGAGGCCTGTTGTTGCGCCATTCATCAAGGATCATCACCGCATGTTGCAGCATGATAATGCAGGGCACCATGTTGCAAGGATCTGTACGTATCTCCAGGGAGCTGAAAACATACCAGTTCTTGGATGTCTGGCTTACTCACCGGACATGTCACCCATTGAACATGTTTGGGAAGCTCTGGATTGGCGTATACAACAGCATATTCTAGTTCCTGCCAATATTCAGCAACGTCACACAGCCATTAAAGAGGTGTGGACCAACATTCATCAAGAAGTCCCCAGTCACTGGATTAAATGACTACAGACCAGTTGCCCTAACATCTGTGGTCATGAAATCCTTTGAGCGTCTGGTACTGACCCACCTGAAGGACATCACAGATCCCCTGCTAGACCCCCTGCAGTTCGCCTACAGATCAAACAGGTCAGTGGATGATGCCGTCAACATGGCTCTACACTACATCCTGCACCATCTAGACTCTGCAGGTACCTACGCTCGGGTCCTGTTTGTGGACTTCAGCTCTGCGTTTAACACCATTGTCCCAGAGCTCCTCCACCAAAAACTGTCCCAGCTCACCGTGCCTCCATCCACCTGTCAGTGGATTACCAGTTTCCTGACTGACAGGAGGCAGCAGGTGAAACTGGGTAAGTTCACATCCAGCTCCCGTTCCCTCAGCATCGGCGCCCCCCAGGGATGTGTTCTCTCCCCACTGCTCTTCTCCCTTTACACCACTGACTGCACGTCGAGGGACCCTTCTGTGAAACTCCTGAAGTTTGCAGATGACACCACCGTCATTGGACTCATCCGCGACGGCGACGAGTCTGTGTACAGAAAGGAAGTGGAACAGCTGGTTCTCTGGTGCAGTCAGAACCACCTGGAGCTAAACCCGCTCAAAACTGTGGAGATGACAGTGGACTTCAGGAAGAGACCACCATCAACATCTCCTCTCATGATCCTCAACAAGCCAGTCCCCACAGTGGAGTCTTTCAGGTTCCTAGGATCCACCATCACACGGGACCTGAAGTGGACCTCACACATCAACATAATAAGGAAAAAGGCCCAGCAAAGGCTGTACTTTCTGCGTCAGCTCAGGAAGTTCAACCTGCCCCAGGAGCTGCTGATCATCTTCTACACAGCAATAGTCCAGTCTGTCCTGACCTCATCCATCTCTGTCTGGTTCGGATCCGCCACCAGGCAAGACAAGGACAGACTGCAGAGAACAGTCAGGACTGCAGAGAGGATCATAGGAACCGATCTTCCCTCCATTCAGGACCTATTCCGGGCCAGGGTCAGGAAGCGGGCCAGGAAAATCACCTCTGACCCCTCACACCCTGGCCACAATCTGTTTAGGCTCCTCCCCTCAGGTCGGCGTTACAGAGCGTTGTACGCCAAAACCACCCGACACAAAAACAGTTTTTTCCCCCAGGCTGTCGCTCTGACGAACTCTGTCTAGTCACAGTGTGTGAGTGCACTCACATAACAATAAACTATAACTCTGCACTTCTGTACATACTCACTGTAAAATAACCCCGGCTTGGTGTATATATTATCCTTTATTATTTACGATCTGATATTTATTTGTATTTTTACTTATTTTTGTTCTTATTTTTCTTTTTTTCTTTTTTTATTTCACTTATTCAAGTTCTGTACTGGAGGAAAAAGTTTGCCGGAGTCAAATTCCTTGTATGTGACATACTTGGCCAATAAACTGATTCTGATTCTGATCTGTTTGCAATGAACAACCCAACCTGATCCCGAAATGGGATGGAGATGTGTTGCACTGTTTAAGGCAAATGGTGGCAAGACTAGAAGACCAGATACCCGTAAGACCATCCATCCATTTTCTGAACCACTTAGTCATCCAGGGGTCACGGGTCCAGGGCCTTTCTGCATGGAGTTTGCATGTTCTCCCCGTGCATGTGTGGGTTCCCTCCGGGTACTCCGGCTTCCTCCCACAGTGCAAAAACAGGTTAATTGTTCACTATAAATTGTGCTTAGGTGTGGTTGTGTGTGTGCATGGTTGTTTGTCCTGTCTGTCTCTATGTGTGGCCCTGTGATGGACTGGCGACCTGTCCAGGGTGTACCCCGCCTCTCGCCTGTTGACAGCTGGAGATAGGAACCAGCCCCCCCGCGACCCCTTGAGGAAAAAGCGGTTCGCCTCTGTCAGTGGGCTCCAGAGTAGCTGTGGCTACAACGTAGCTTGCCATCATCAGTGTGTGAATGTGTGCATGAATGGGTGGATGACTGAATGTAGTGTAAAGCGCTTTGGGGTCTGTAGGGACTGAGTAAAGCACTATACAAATGCAGGCCATTTACCATATATATAAAAAAAAAAAAAAAAAAAAAAAAAAAAAAACTATTCTGATTCTGATACATATACATGGACTTCTTTGATGTTTTTTTCAGGAGGGGCTGCTCAGATTTCATTTTGGCTCGGGTCTTACAGACACAATCTTTGGCTAACTGGATCCATCCAGCCGTACTTCTGTCACTCAGATTTCTACAGGGATATCAGCAGGGGGTATTTTTATTTTTTATAAATAGTTCTATTATCTGAAAGATCAAATGTTTAAATTTGACAGTATTGAAGGCTGAAGCTTATCAGAAACGTCACCTTCATGTTGAGACAAAACATACTGAAAATAACACAGAAATATAAATCTAAGAAAATAACCATATTAGCAGCACAGTATTTAGCAGAATATTCTGTAGTTAGCTTAACATAACACAAAGAAAAATAACGGCAGCAATAAAATTACATAAAACCTATGTAGACTGCATGTTTATTTTTCCTAAAATATTGACAACATGTGTGTTACGTGCAATATGCTCAATATAATTCAAACACCTAAAATGGTGGCAGTATCTTGTGTAATGCTGTCTGCTGTATAATGACATCTTCCTCATCTCTGTTGCCATGCATGGCCCATGCATTCTCATTAATGACCTATTTCATGGCACATTAATTCAAATCACTTTAGCAAAATGCAACATTAGCACATCTTCCATAACATAACTCTTTTCAGAGGGCAACATTTCACTGTTTTCCACTCTGAAAATTCTCTTATTCCAACACACCTTTGTCTTTCTGTTATGGCATTCACTGTTTGGATGGAAATCAAACAATTTTGTCTTTTTTGTAAAAAAAAAGAAGAAAGAAAAAGAAAATAATGCTTTGACAGAAACAGTTTTTTTTTGGGGGGGGGGGTTGTTTTGGGTGTTTGAGTGTTCTGTCTTCAAGTAATCACTGCTCACACAGCAGATTTTGATTGATTTCAGAAACCCTGCAGTTACCTCTGTTAAAAAAAATACACTTCCCAAGTGCTGCTAGGTTACAAGTTTCCTTGGAATTGCAGTGAGCAAAGCTAAGACAATATGAAGCTGAAAACCAAATCTATTGAACATAGGATACTTACACTTTTACCTTTTTATCTGTATTCAGCTCAAACATAATCCAGTTTTCAGGACCTCTTTCTAAATGTCCAAACACACACATTTACCCACATTAAAGATCATAGATACATATTTTACATCTAAAATCTAGCATTCCCTCTTTTATTACCACTTTGCTTATTCAGAATATATATAGTAGTAAAAAGAAGATGGAAAAGGGAATAACTGATAATATTTAACTAAAGTTTATGCTAAGTTCAATCTTCAAACACCCTAAGGTACTATTAAAGAACCAGGATCATTAAATTTTCATTAGGGTGGCCCAAACAGATCTGTGGTCCTTTTTGGGGTGGGTTTTTTTAATTCACTTATTATATATTATTATTATTTAATGATGCTCTGCAGTCTACTGGCTTTCTTCTGTCTTTCATGTTTCATTCGTTCTTATGTATACTGCCTTAGAAAGAATATTTTCCTACTCCAGGATAAGGTTTTTATTTCAGTAGAAAGTAGTTCTATGGAACCTTAAACAACACACCTTGACATTTGGAATGAGGATATAAACAAAATCAACAACAACAACAAAATAGTAATTAAGGGTTGTATCTCACAAAGTGATAAAGAAGCAGACGTTACACAAACAATATAGTCCTAAGACATTTAAACCAGGTATTAGTACTTTGCTGAGAAATGTTCATCTTGACTTCTGTTCATCAAAAGGATTATGAGTTGTGGACATCAGGACAGTAGAGACGGATACATATAATGTATATACATTGATTTATTACAGGCTTACAGGATTTATAAACCAAATATACAAAACCAAATACAAAGTAAAAAAAGATCAAATAACCAATAACAATATGATAACTGGTTAATTTACAAAGCATTGTTTTTGGAAAATACAAAAAAATATTTCTAATGCAAATAGTAAAACAAAATTATACTTGTTGGAGCCAAATGGGCCCTTTAAGTTGGGGAGTTGGGGTGCGGGGGGGTGTCGCAGTAATGGCTGAGCCAACTAGAACTGATATGGCATGGGGCCACGGAGCTCCATAAAGGCTCTCTTTACCCCGGTGAAGGGAGAAACAATGATGTCTCTTCGCTGTCCACCAGAAGTAAAGGGAAGCTTTATGGAGCCCAGTGGCCAAATGCTGTATCAGTTCGAGTCGTTGGCTCTCGCTGCCTGAAGCCAGAGCTGCTGCAGAGGGAGACAGGATCGGTCCAGCCTCTGAGTGGGAACACTAATGGTTCATTCACACCGCAGGCTTTGTCAGCGTCAGCGACGTCAAGATTACATGTTAAGTCTATGGCGGAGGCCGTTGGAGGAGCATCACGGTCTCTGCGGCGCTTTGTGAGCTTTGGCTCCGTCAAGTTTTCAAGCTTTTCCTGCTTTTCATGCTTCAAAGCTCATAAAGCCAGCAGCGCAGAAGTTCAGCTAGTTGAACTTTTGACGGTGCTGACGGCCCTGAAGCGGCGCGTTAACCAATCAGAGCTTATAATTGTAGCGATGTCACTACACGTATTTTGAATGTAGCGGGAGCAGGAAAAACCTACATTTTAAGTCTAGATAACGCAGATTAAAAAAATCATAAATAACACTTGCCGAATACAGATGGACAGGCGCTCTTCGGGAGGAATAGAGCGCCTGTAGTTGGTGTCCTGGTAGGAGATTTGAGCTCCGATGCGGCCCAGGAGGTCATAAAATTAGGCGCGGGACAGACGGAAGTACTGCTGAAAGCAAACCTCATCCATACGTAGCTCCTGGAGCAAATGGTTAAACTCCCCAAACTCAGAACGCATCCGTAGAACAAGATGTATCCGCAAACGGCGCTGATGTTGCCGAAGTCGATGTTGTCTAGCTTTATTTAGCAAATAAAGCCAAGCCACACTCTCAATACTATCTGCCATAGTTCAGGCAACAGAAAAAGCCCCGCCCATATGCTCTTTTTTGCTCAGAAGTGGCAGACTTTGCAAGCTTTGCAATGTTGCACGCTCTAAATGACCAGTCAGTTGTTGGACATTTTGTGCATTTTATTTGCGGGGTCTGTTAAAACAAACACAGAAACAGCATGAGCAGCTCGCCCTCTACTCGGTTACAGCAGTTCTCAGTCATATGCTGGGAATCACACAACATAAAACTTATTTGGCTCATTAGAGTTAGTTATATACAGGTAAGAAAGAAATGTATACACATCTGTACATTCTCGGTCACAGTCATGCATCTCAGTTGCACAGGCTTTACACGTTCCAACTTGTCCCAAGTCTTGCGTTAGCTTAGCCACATTGTACAGCTAGCACATGGCTAATAGACATAACTTATCCTTCCCGTGGACAAGAGCTACAAACATACTTAAGCTACATACTCACTCCATACACACTTCAGTCACTCTATCCACGGAGCGCCTATCAGAACCTGTAACATTCTTACCTGTTAAAACAAACACAGAAACAGCATGAGCAGCTCGCCCTCTACTCGGTTACAGCAGTTCTCAGTCATATGCTGGGAATGTCGTGATACCACTGATGTTCCTATGCCGCTTACCCCACCTTGTGGCGAGACCAATGAACACCCTTTCTGATCTGTCAACAGCTGCTGTTCCCTGTACAGTGAGCTCAAACCAAATATGCATCTCGTTGTTTATATACCTGCACTTCCAACAAAAAAATATAAATCAATTTACTACAACCAAAAAAAGTATTTAAATAGAGGTGTGGCCTTTTTACTATTCTCACACTCTCCCCCCCAAAAAATTAAATAGAGTCCCGACATTCTGAGTAACTTTTTCCCCTTTCTGACATTTGTCAGTCTACCTGTTAGCATGAAATCACACAAGGACAGTCCATTCCTGGAAAGAGTCAGAGTTCATAGAAAGTCCATTTAGATGCAACACTGGTTTCCAGCAGTCGATATGGCATGCGTCTCTTCTTTATGCCATATGTCCGCAGTAGTGGATATTGTGCACGATAACCGTCCACTGCCACATCCGCCACATAAGCGGGTATCTGCATCTACTCTGAGTAAGGCACTTAACCCTTAAAAGTTCTGCCATTTTACTTTATGTGTACTGAAATAGCTAAATGTTGGTACTCAATGTTTCTCAAAAGGTCACCATATCTGAATCAAAACTTAATATCTTTCAGTATCTGATAACTAAATTTTTTTCTTAACAATTTCAACTTGTAGCTTGAACTTTTTCACTTAAAAAGAAAATGAAGTACCTGAATTATTCAGGTGACAATGTAGGCTCTCCTAACATATGATATGTAAACAACATTTTAGGCTTTCTTTCTCGAAAAGGATACCTTTTTCCTCTGATGGGTGATCCAGCCTCACCATGGTCACTGAGGGCAGACTGTGAGCACTCCTCTTCACTCTCAGAGCTGGGTTTTGTGATGACCTCTTCTGGTGCTTGTGCCTCATGCACTGGCTCATCTTCCCCTCCGAGCTCCCTCAGTGGTGCAGCTCCAATGTCTTGTTGAGACTCTGCCATTTCTGGTTCTGACTGTTGGTCCAACTGATCTACTATAGTAGGTTGCTGTCCAATAATAGATGTCCACTCTTCATCTTCATCAGAAATGGGCTCCTCTTCTCTCCATCCTCGGTCCCTGGGTTTTCTCCTGTTTTTTGATTTGGTTGGCACATCCATACTTGTGACAGGGAGGAAGTCACATGGGAGCAAAAGGTTCCTATGGACGACTCTGACACGTTCTTTCCCAGTTTCTGGCTTTATTTCATAAACCGGGCTTTCTTGATGTTTCCTCTGTGTCACAATATATACTCTGTACTCCCAATAAGACCTCACCTTTCCTGGTCCTCCTTTCTCAGTCAAATTGCGGACCAGGACTCTACTGCCAGGGTTCAACTCTGCACCGTAGACCTTTTTGTCGTAATGGGTTTTCCCTTGCATCCCTTCTTTCAAGGCTGTTTGAGAGGCCAGCTGATATGCTTCAGTCATCCTTGATCTCCATTTTTCCACATAGTCTTTATGGGATGGGCTTTGGTGTTTTGCTGTGAGGCCAAACATTAGGTCTATTGGAAGCCTTGGCTGACGACCAAACAAAAGAAAGTAGGGTGCATAGCCTGTGGCTTCACTCCGCGTGCAGTTGTAGGCGTGGACCACCTTGGCGAGAGAAGCTTTCCAGTCAAACTTGGCACTTTCTGGCAAATTTCTGAGCATTGACAAGAGTGTTCTATTGAACCGTTCCACTTGCCCGTTCCCCTGAGGATGATAAGGAGTTGTGCGGGATCCTGAAACTTCCCTGAATTCTTGACGCTTGCAAAGAGCTTGTTTTCAAATTCCTTTCCTTGGTCGTGGTGCAGCCGAGTTGGGAATCCATACCTCAGTACAAAGTCTCCAAAGATCTTGTCTGCTGCTGTTTTGGCAGCCTTATTTCTACAGGGGTAGGCCTGAGCAAATCTGGTGAAATGGTCCACCACAACAAGGATGTATTCGTACCCCCCTTTACATTTTTCCAGATGTAGGAAATCAATGGAAACTAACTCTAAAGGATAGGTGGTGACAATGTTAGTAAGTGGGGCTCTGACTGGTCTGTAGGGGCGTTTAGTTTTCAGGCATCTGCACACGCGGGTGATGTAATGCTCAACATCCTTCTGCATGTGAGGCCAATAAAAACGATCTCTGATTAGATTTAACACTCTCTCTACTCCCAGGTGTCCCATCTGTTCATGCAGTTCTTTATAAACTAGGGGATGGAACTTTACAGGAAGGAGTAACTGCAAACGGCTGTTGGTTTTCCGATATAGCAGTCCGTCATCACCAATGTGCAGTTTTTGTTTTTGTCTCGCCAGTGCTGCTGTTCTTCTGTTGCCATAACGGTGTCTCTTTTTAGGCCACTTATCAGATAGAACATATTTCAGCACCTCACCTGTTACTGGGTCTTCCGCTTGAGCATCCTTTAGAGCCCTTTTTGAGATTTCAGTCCCGACCGGAGCACGTTTCCCTCCACTATAATTGTGTTGATCGTTCTTGGACATAGCCATGGCTCAGATTCTTGAAACTTGACAGTAACAGCCCGGGATACACTGTTCATGACTTCAGGTTGCACTGCTTGTGTACACGTTTGCATGTAGTGGTCCATGTTCAGAGGCATACGTGATAATCCATCTGCGTCTCTGTTAGCTTTTCCGGGGCGATACTTTATGGAAAACTGAAAGTCGGCCAATTCAGCAACCCACCTGTGCGTAGTGGCATTTAGTTTAGCAGTGGTGAGAACATATGTGAGGGGTTGTTGTCCATGTAGACTGTAAATGGTGGAGAGTAGTAAAGGTAGTCCCTGAACCTCTCACATATGGCCCACTTCATCGCCAGAAACTCCAACTTGCCTGAGTGGAGGTGGTAATTTTTCTCCGGTGGGGTCAGAGTTCTGGATCCATAAGCAATCACCACCAGCTTTCCGTTCTGCCTCTGATAAAGCACTACCCCGAGCCCCTGCTGTGAGGTATCACAATGAAGGATGAATGGTAGTTCATAGTCAGGATAACCTAACACTGGTGGTTGAGAAAGGAAGTCGAGTAGCTGGCACAGCACCTGCTGATGTTCCGCTGACCACATAATTGGATGAGATGATGGCAACTGTCCTCCATCTTTCCATTTCCTCTTGTTCTGTTTAGTCTGCTTGCTCTTCCCTTTAACCATTTTTTCTGAAGAGAGGAGGTCATACAGTGGTTGTGCTATCTGGGAAAAATTTGGTATGTAGCTGCGATAATACGAAACAACCCCTAATAACTTTCTCAATTCCCCAATGTTGGTTGGGATGTTGTTCCTCAAAGCCTGCACAGGAGCTATGTCTGCAGGGTCCATAGTGTAGCCATCTTTCGTGACCAGTCTCCCCAGGAATCTCACCTGGTTTTTGAATACTTCACATTTTTATGGTGTTAACTTGACCCCATGCTTTTGGTAATGACGCAATACACTTCTCAGATGGTGAAGATGATCCTCAAAGTTCTTGGAATGAACCAAGTTATCATCCAAATAAGGCAGGCAGATATCATCCCGCAGTCCCACCAAACACTCTTCCATGGATCTCTGGAATTCCGCAGGAGCAGATGAAAGGCCGAAAGGTACTCTCACCCAGTCATATAAGCCCCAGGGTGTTATGAAAGCAGTGAGAGGGCGGCTTGACTCTTCCAGAAAGCCCTGGTGATAGGCTTTCCCCTGGTCCAGGACTGAGAACCAAGAACTTCCTATCAGGCTGTTGAGCATGTCTTGGATTCGGGGTATTGGGTGACGGTCAGGAATGGACTTTCTATTCAGTTCTCTATAGTCACAGCAGAGGCGGAGGCTGCCATCCTTCTTCCTTACACACACAATAGGACTTGAGTATGGTGACTTGGATTTTTTTATCCACCCTCTGTTAAGCAAATCTTCCAGATATTCTTTTACTTCTCTGTGAAGTGGTTTCGGTACAGAGATATAAGTCCGTGTCACAGGTGTGGGGTCACTCAGGCGAATTTTGAGTTGCAGTGATGGAATGGTTCCAAAATCATGCTCATCTCGAGCAAAAGCTCTATTTTCTTCACGTAAGAGCTGTTTTACCTGCTGTTGTTGTGCTGGAGGGAGGTGGCTTAACGGAACTGGGGGATCCCAACTATCATCTGTATTGTTTGTTTTATCCTCACTCTCACTGTCCCTGTATTCTGCCACAGTTTCCTCTACATCTACAGTACTTATCTTTATCTCATTAAGCTGTCTAGGTTCTGTCTGTGCTGGGTATATAAGCTTTACTGTCTCAGTTCCGCCAATTACAATTTTTGAGGGAAGTTGGATGTCATGAGCTGTGCTGTTTGTTACTGGTATAGTCAGAGGGCAGTTACATCCTCTCTTCAAGCTCACAGCACCCTGTTCTACCTTTAACCCTTCTGGAAGTGAGTGGAGGCATGGTTCAAAAAGAACATCCTCCTTAAATGGGAGTGAACCTGCTCTAACACTGCATTTTATTTTTTTTGTCAGGCCAGCTGGGATAGTCATACAGTACTTCCCTGTTTTAACTCTGCCATTACCCACACCATCACATCCTCTCTTCATCATTTTCAAAAACACTTCAGTTTTCTTACAGTCAAAAGCAAATGCTACACTCACAGCATCTGTAACAGTCTTGGGTAGATCTACACCCCTTTCGAATAAATGCTCAATCACATTAAAACCTATGATAGGCTCATTTCCCATTCCCTCTTCAGTAGTTACCAAAACTGGAACCAGAAGCTCTAGCTGTCGCAGGTTTACTGACGGCAAACTGAACTTTACTTCAACCCAGCCACAGAAAGGGATCAGAGTTTTATTTACTGCCCTCCCCTCTAATGTACCTGTCCCTATGATCTCAGTGAGGCTTCTGACCGTAGCATATGTGATGTTCTTTTGTCTCCAAATCTCGCTTATGAGGCAGACCTGCGACCCAGTGTCCCACAGGGCTCTTGTTTCCACTCCATCCAGCAAACAGGTGATGACATGCTTCTTCCCAATAAGATTGACCAGTCCTGCTTTCTGAGATGGAGAGAGAAGGTTAACATGAACTTCTTTTGTTTTGTCTCCTGGTTGACTTCCAAATTTTGCTTCTAAGTACTGAATACTCTCCATGTGTCACCTATGCATATCCTGAGAGTTCTTATTTTGCTCCTCTTTCCCTGTCGGTGATGCTAGTCGGGGAGTTACAGTACTGACAGCCATATCTATATGCTCTGTAGTTTTTGAAGGGCCCTTTCTAGTCCTACATCCGCGGGAAAGGTGGCCATTTTGTCCACATTTAAAACAATGATCACACTGTTCTCCTCTACCGAGATCTTGACAGTTTTTACATCCCCATCTTCTAGTTGTTCTGAGCTGAAAAGGTCTGGGTGGCTCACTAATGCGAGTCTTAAGTTCTTCAATTTCTCCCTTTAGCTGTTTGATTACAGATATCAGTTCACCTTCTGTTTGAGACACTGCAGGTTGACTTATTTTTGGTTTGGTAGATGCAGAAATGGATAGCTCTTGTCCCCCAACTGCACCCACTAATGTGTCTTTGGGTGGCTGTGTGTCTGCTCTTAACTCTCTCACTTTAGGCTCCTTAGTGTTTCTTCTGAATTTCTGTTGTCTTTCCCACTCCATACTAGCGGCTTCATTTGTCTTGGCTATCAGGATATCATCCGTGACTGTAGGATCATCCAAGCAACTTTTGAGCTGATACTTCACATTGTCACTAATCAGTCCAGTCCCCACAGCTCTGAGAAATTTCTTTTGAACAAGATCTGGGCTGTAATGTTCATCTGAACCAGGCTCTCTGGAGGAGGCCAACAGTTGCTCTTTTAGCTCTATAGCTCTAAAGAGGAAATTCTGTGGTGACTCATTGCCATCCTGGGTGATGTTGATCAAGCGATGATAAAGATCAACGGAACTATCTTCCTTATAATGCCCCTTCAAGATGGTGCGAAGCTGTTGTAAAGTTAGGTCTGATTTGATTTCTAACATGTCTCTGAGATTTAGACCTGGACTGATGGCCCGAACCACTGCTTCAATTATCTCAGCTTCACTGTGATATCTTTTCAGTCCTATTTCAATCTGGTGGATCAAGTTAGAATACAACAGTTTATCTTTCTGGCCCCTTTCTCCAATCTGACCATTTATTTTAAATTCTCGCCTGATGGTAAGTTCAGGGTGAGGAACAAAGGCAAATATTGATGGAGGTGGATGTAAATAAGAGCCCGCATTTTTGTCATTTACTTTTGTTTTCAGTTTGTTCATCTCCTCTTCAAGCTTCTTTGAAGAGCTTTGAAAACTTAAATGAAGTGCAGCATATTGCTCCTGTAGACTGGCTAGTGCGGATGCGTCTTCAAATATACTCTTTGGTGAGGCTGGTGCATCATTATTTCCATTTTCTATCTTGTCCTTTGTATTCTAAATTAAACGCTTTGGAAATGAATGTGGATTCAATGGGTAAAGAATGCTTTATAGAAATGTACTTTAATGTATCCCCTCCCTGGCTGCCACCTTATCGCGGTGGAGGGGTTTGAGTGTCCCAATGATCCTGGGAGCTATGTTGTCTGGGGCTTTATGCCCCTGGTAGGGTCACCCATGGCAAACTGGTCCTAGGTGAGGGATCAGACAAAGCGCAGCCCGACGACCCCTATGATGAACAAAATAAATGGATCTAGTGTTCCCTCGCCCGGACGCGGGTCACCGGGGCCCCACTCTGGAGCCAGGCCTGGAGGTGGGGCACGTTGGCGAGCGCCTGGTGGCCGGGCCTTTTTCCATGGGGCCCGGCCGGGCTTAGCCCGAAGAGGAAACATGGGCCCCCCTTCCCATGAGCTCACCACCTGTGGGAGGGGCCATAGGGGTCGGGTGCCGTGCAAGACGGGCGGTGGCCGAAGGCGGGGACCTTGGCGGTCCGATCCTCGGCTGCAGAAGCTGGCTCTTGGGACGTGGAACGTCACCTCTCTGGTGGGGAAGGAGCCGGAGCTGGTGTGCGAGGCTGAGAGGTTCCGACTGGACATCGTCGGCCTTGCCTCGACGCATGGCTCTGGCTCTGGAACCCGTCTCCTCGAGAGGGGTTGGACTCTCTTCCACTCTGGAGTTGCTCCCGGTGAGAGGCGCCGAGCTGGGGTGGGCATACTTGTTGCCCCCCATCTCGGCGCCTGTACGTTGGGGTTTACCCCGGTGAGTGAGAGGGTAGCCTCCCTCCGCCTACGGGTGGGGGGACGGGTGCTGACTATTGTTTGTGCTTATGCACCGAACAGTAGATCAGACTACCCACCCTTCTTGGAGTCCTTGGAGGGGGTGCTGGAGAGTGCTCCTTCTGGAGACTCCCTCATTCTCCTGGGAGACTTCAACGCTCACGTTGGCAATGACAGTGAGACCTGGAGAGGCGTGGTTGGGCGGTATGGCCCCCCCGATCTGAACCCGAGCGGTGTTTTGTTGTTGGACTTCTGTGCTCGTCATGGATTGTCCATAACGAACACCATGTTCAAGCATAAGGGTGTTCATGTGTGCACTTGGCACCAGGACACCCTAGGCCGCGGCTCGATGATCGACCTGGTTGTCGTTTCATCTGACCTGCGGCCGCATGTTTTGGACACTCGGGTGAAGAGAGGGGCGGAGCTATCCACCGACCACTACCTGGTGGTGAGTTGGCTCCGGTGGTGGGGGAAGACGCCGGACAGACCTGGTAGGCCCAAACGTGTTGTGAGGGTCTGCTGGGAACGTCTGGCGGAGTCTCCTGTCAGAAGGGGTTTCAACTCTCACCTCCGACAGGACTTCAAACACGTCCCGGGGGAGGCGGGGGACATTGAGTCCGAATGGGCCATGTTCCGTGCCTCCATTGTCGAAGCGGCTGACCGTAGTTGTGGCCGCAAGGTAGTTGGTGCCTGTCGTGGCGGCAACCCTCGAACCCGCTGGTGGACACCGGCGGTGAGGGATGCTGTCAAGCTGAAGAAGGAGTCCTATCGGGCCTTCTTGGCCTGTGGGACTCCGGAAGCAGCTGATAGGTACCGGCAGGCCAAGCGGAGTGCGGCTCGGATGGTCGCTGAGGCAAAAACTCGGGCGTGGGAGGAGTTTGGAGAGACCATGGAGAACGACTTCCGTATGGCTTCGAAGCGATTCTGGTCCACCATCCGGCGTCTCAGGGGGGGGAAGCGGTCTGCCGCCAACACTGTTTACAGTGGGGGCGGTGTGCTGCTGACCTCAACGCGGGACGTTTTGGGTCGGTGGATGGAATACTTCGAAGACCTCCTCAATCCCACCGACACGCCTTCCTGTTTGGAAGCAGAGTCTGGGGACTCTGGGACGGACTCTCCAATCTCTGGGGCTGAAGTCGCCGAGGTTGTTAAAAAGCTCCTCGGTGGTAAGGCTCCGGGGGTGGATGAGATTCGGCCGGAGTTCCTCAAGGCTCTGGATGTTGTAGGGCTGTGTTGGTTGACGCGGCTCTGCAATATTGCGTGGACATCGGGGGCAGTTCCCTTGGATTGGCAGACCGGGGTGGTGGTCCCCCTCTTTAAAAAGGGGGACCACAGAGTGTGTTCCAACTACAGGGGGATCACACTTCTGAGCCTCCCTGGTAAGGTCTATTCAGGGGTTCTGGAGAGGAGGGTACGACGGATAGTCGAACCTCGGATCCAGGAGGAACAATGCGGTTTTCGTCCTGGCCGTGGAACACTGGACCAGCTCTACACCCTCGGCAGGGTCCTGGAGGGTGCGTGGGAGTTCGCCCAACCAGTCTACATGTGCTTTGTGGACTTGGAGAAGGCGTTCGACCGTGTCCCTCGGGGTGTCCTGTGGGGGGTACTCCGGGAGTATGGGGTACCAGGCCCTCTGATACGGGCTGTTAGGTCCCTATATGACCGGTGTCAGAGTCTGGTTCGCATTGCCGGCAGTAAGTCGGACTCGTTTCCAGTGAGAGTTGGACTCCGCCAAGGTTGCCCTTTATCACCGATCCTGTTCATAACGTTTATGGACAGGATTTCTAGGTGCAGCCAAGGTGTTGAGGGGATCCGTTTTGGTGACCTCAGGATCGGGTCTCTGCTTTTCGCAGATGATGTGGTCTTGTTGGCTTCGTCTGAACGTGATCTACAGCTCTCGTTGGAGCGGTTCGCAGCCGAGTGTGAAGCGGCTGGGATGAGGATCAGCACCTCCAAATCCGAGACCATGGTCTTGAGTCGGAAAAGGGTAGGGTGCTCTCTTCGGGTTGGGGATGAGGTCCTTCCTCAAGTGGAGGAGTTTAGGTATCTGGGGGTCTTGTTCACGAATGAGGGAAAAATGGAGCGGGAGATCGATGGACGGATTGGTAGGGCGTCTGCAGTCATGCGGGCGCTGTACCGGTCTGTCGTGGTGAAGAGAGAGCTGAGCCGAAAGGCGAAGCTCTCGATTTACCGGTCGATCTACGTTCCTACCCTCATCTATGGTCACGAACGCTGGGTGGTGACCGAAAGAACGAGATCACGGATACAGGCGGCTGAAATGAGTTTCCTCCGTAGGGTGGCTGGGCTCTCCCTTAGAGATAGGGTGAGAAGCTCGGTCATCCGGAGGGAGCTCAGAGTAGAGCCGCTGCTCCTCCACATCGAGAGGAGCCAGTTGAGGTGGCTCGGGCATCTAGTCAGGATGCCTCCTGGACGCCTCCCTGGTGAGGTGTTCCGGGCATGTCCCACCGGGAGGAGACCCAGGGGAAGACCCAGGACCCGTTGGAGAGATTATGTCTCCCAGCTGGCCTGGGAACGCCTCGGGATTCCTCCCGAGGAGCTGGCCCAAGTGGCCGGGGAGAGGCAAGTCTGGGTCTCCTTGCTTAGGCTACTGCCCCCGCGACCCGACCCCGGATAAGCGGAGGAAGATGGATGGATGGATGGATGGACTTTAATGTATCTGCTGACATCTAAAGTATCCCTAAAGTATAAAAAATCACTGATTCTGATAGCAGGTAGGTGGATGTGTCACCTAAGTTTAACATAATTGAGAGTGTTGTCAAAAATAATCAAGTTTTTGTGATTAATGTTGAAATTGTTTTTATTCTAAAGCAGGAAGAGATAAAGAGCAGTTATGAGATTTTTGAGTTTGCTATGAGGTTCAAATCCTTTCCTGCTCAGTGTCATGATGGGTATCACAAAATGTAACTCTCTGTGGGGTGCAGTTTTTGAAGCTATAGGGTCAACAATTAACATCAATAATTTGAGTTATTTTAGCCTGTCATAAGAGAAAGAAATGGGGGTTCATATTTTCATCACATTGTTCATTCACATAAATTTTACAGTTTATAACAAAATATTACATTAGCAAGCGAAATTTGGTTTACAAAGTTTACAAGAGAGCATTTTAGTTAAAAGTAACAAGAGTTCATGATTATAGATTCTAGCATGCTCACACTATTTCCTGCTTAACTTAGTGATAAAAATGAGAGGAATAAGTAAAAAAAACACATAAATATCAAATCTAAATTCTGCTATATACAGCAACCTCTAGCTGCCAATCCAGGACTTTTAGTAGAATGCAAATTGATGTGATACAACAAAGTTCTTCCCTATTTATAACTGTTCAATATACTATATTGGATACTGAACCGTGCCTTGCTGAAGGGGGATGGAGAGGTGAGGGTGATCCTGTAATCCGACTGCGCTCCTCACCCATCAAGCAGCTCTGAAGTGTCTGAACCACTGACCATTGGCTGCAGTAAACCTGAGATCGCACTGTAACAGAGCATGTCTACAGAGAGCCTTGGCACTCTCTATTAAGTCCCATTGTAACAAATTTTGGTTGCAGTTCCACCAGAGTTCCACTGGGGGCAATCGCCATGACTGCAACATGAATGGAATTCTATGGAGCTAGACGGCTAAATTGTCTCTTTCACTCGATTACCGTTGAGAAATCTCAGATTTGATTGTCGGTTTTGCAAGTTCAACATGAGTTATACGTTTAAACTTGGATGAACAAGTACTTATGTCCTTTCATTTTCTTATATGTTGAGTTGTTGTTGCCCATAACATGCTTGCATTGTGCTAATCAGTGAATCAGTGAAGGACTGAATACAGTACCAGAATGTTAAGGCTAACTTTTTTGCCCAAGTTTTGTTTTTCAACGTAACAATCTTTTTTGGGTTGTTGGCACCTTTATCTGCCTATGGTTATGGTTACTGTGAAATATAAATGGAAAATAAGGATTGCCGTAAAGCAGTATCTCTGGTCGTACAATGTAAATCATTGACATTTTAAAATACTTTTTAAAGCAAATAAGTGCTATAAAATCTAACACCCAGCAATGTGTAATTTCTTTGCATCTCCTTTTAAATACAATATTCAAATAGTTACCGCCGGCATCTGGTCCTGTCTCCCCTGCCTGCAGCTCGACTTTTATCAACATTTATTTGACTCATGCTGCTGATAAAATCTGCTTCTTCTTAGTGTCACTTTCAGTGTGCTTTCACTTTCCCAGTTGCATGAATGAACCGCGAGTAGAAACTGTGTTCTTCCTGTTTGAAGTTGAGCTGTGAACGCGCAATCAGCGTCGACTCACATCACCCCCTAGAACAGCACGGTAACTTCAACTTTTAACTCATTGGAATGTTTGTATAATTGTATTGAAATTACTTTTCTTGTAAAGTGCCTAGAGATGTCATCTGCAATGAATTAGCGCTATATAAATAAATTGAATTGAATGTGAGAAGGAGAATTTGTAGATTATCACAGAAACATAGAAATATCTTACTGTAGATGGTAAGGGTTTCCACCGCGGAGGGTGAATGGATTGCAGGCTGCTGCTCTGTTTGGTGATCCAGGAAGTAATGACAGGTTAAAGAATATGGACACAGAGGAAGAGCTGGTGGTGGAATGTTGGAGAGCAGACAGATTACTCAAGGAGGGGGAGGATAGTAAGAGTAGTAAGAGAAACGTGAAGGCTGCCAGTTCAGAGATTAATATTTCTGAGATATATTGTTAGGCAATACAAGGAGTTCAGAAGATAAGCTCGAGGAAGTTCATAGTCCAGGAAGGTGGTCCAGGAAGCCTGTGGTCCAGGAAGGTGCACTGAAGAAACCTTGGAATGAAAGACACAGAGAAAAAGTTACTTTTAACAAAAGTAAGCATGGAATGAAGGAATCTTAATCTCAAATGGATCAGATTTAGCAAATGGGTTAACACTCAGGTGTCGAGTGACTGGCAGGAAGCTCCTCTTATCCAGAAGATAGAAGCCACACCTGCATGGGCCACGGTCCAGGTGGATCTGCAAGAGTTCAAGGTCTAGTCTGCACTGCACTCTCTGATGGATACCTGTGTGTAGAAGTTAAACACGTAGAAACAAACTACCCACAATCCTGACACTAAAATATTTTAAGGAAATAACCTGAACAGTAATACCATATGTAAAGGTGGATCAAGCAAAGATTATAGGATATAATTAAATGGGTTATTAGATATTGTATTACTTTGTGACAGTAAAGGCTTCATCAAATGAAAATCTCCCGCCCTCATACATTATTATGAATAGGGGTGAAATAACAAGCACTTGCTTGAGCTTTATTTAGCTAATGTTTTATGTATGCGCCAGAAAAGCACAGCTACACATGAACAGAGAGAAACATATCTATGAATAGACGATCACTGCAAGAGGGTGCTAATAAACTAAATATGCAAACATTTAAGGCTCATGTCAGGAATTTTACTGGATAATTTGAATAATTACCCATGCTCATAAATCTTGGAAAATTAATTAAAGCAACCACCATCATCTTGATTTCATAAAAAGCCTATTGTGCTTTTGTTCCACATTAAACACCAGAGCTGTAGTCCATAAAACAAAACAAAAAAACTGTCTGAGAAGTTCAAGTATTATTAAAGACAAATAAGCTTCCAAAGTACTTTCAAGTCTCTACCCAGTCTCAGGCACTTACTTAAGAGTACCAGGTCCGATATATGAAAAATAAAAAATTTCAATATTAAACAGACTGATTAACAACAAACTTCAAATATTTGATCACATCCTTGATGTGTTTAGCTCTGATTTCTTTTTTTTTTCTTTTTTTTTTGTAAAGGCAGGTCTAGCACTAGTACTCCAGAGAAAAAGAAATAGTGTAGAGGATAAATACAGGATTAAAATATAAAAAACAATAAAACAACCTCATTAAAAATGCACAACTGAAATATTCAGTGTAATTTAAATTACTCCTTAGTGTGTAAGTAGCACCTCAGCCTCAGTCGCCCCTATGTGAATTCCAAACGGGCAGGGAACGTCCCAAAAGCAGGAATCCTATTATACTGCAGGGCATTCCAGATATTTTCAATTTAAAAAAAAAAAAAATCAACTCTGCCTCATTCTCTGTTAACACTGAGCCCATTGCTAAACATATTTGTCTGTCAAATTTGCCAAAGACAACAGAGCAATCCTAAAATCAAGCTTACACACCGAACATGATAGACACAACCAAAAAGCGTGACTCGCCCCTAGCTGGTCGCTTGCACATTTACACCTTGAAGTGTGTCCAAAGCGAACTGGTCGCAATTTAAAATATGCCATTTTCACGTGCATGAAGTGGAAATGTGGAAGGATCCTGACCGGGACCGCTCTGCTGGCCTCCTCCATCCCTCCCTCTCTCGACCCTCCGGGAACTCCCAGTGGACTCTGGTCTATGAGCTGACCACGTTAAATGTTGGAACCATTCCTGCGGGGGTAGACCCAGTCGAACAGCGACGGAAGGATCAATAAACACCCCGGCTCCTCTCACAGTTTATGCCGCGAATGTCCAAGTTTAGCCCGCCGACACACCAACTACAAAGCTGAGCGGCTGTCCATCTGTCTGCTGTTAGTAAAAGTTTCTATGTGAGCAGCGTGGGACGTGCTTTGGTGGAGACACTACCAGGCCTGGGTGTCCGGGTGAGGTAGCTGTTTTGAGGCCACAACAGCTCTTTTAAGAGCCACCCACGAACATCTTAAGAGAATTCCTGTCTAAAAAGTTTAACCTCTTTATAATGTTTCTTTTTTTTTGTTCCTGTTTATGCATAGAAAAGAGCTAGTGTCATGTAGCTTGAGATGATTAGCCACAGTGTTTATCAGTTTACATGTCCTGCTGATGCTGACTCCATTCACTGAGTCACAGCATCACTGACACTTGTCAACTGATTGGTTGTGGTGGCGTGACTTGAATCTGTAGTTGAGATTTCTCCAACTTCTGCGGCAGACATAAAATACTGCGCAAATTTTCGGTCGCGTCTGAAACGCACCTGCCGCACTACTTGGTCGACCAAATCAGGCTGTAAAGCTTTTTTCGTGACGCAAACCTGCTTCTGACTTGTCGCGGGATCCTTAGTCGCTCTTCATCGCGCTCCTCCATTGACTTAACATGTAAACCGGACTCTCTGGTTGCGTCTATCGCATTCGCTGTGTAAGCACCATAAAATCTGATGCCACTCCATGTTTGTTTACAATTTATGGAACAGTAGGTATCTCTATGTTGCATGTCTTTTGGTGTAGCATGACTACCAGTCTATCACCAGCCGCACTACTTGCTCGACTTAAAGGGACTCTATAAAAGCAAATAAATGTATAAAGCTGCAAAATTTCTTCCTCATACATAATCCAGCAATGTCCTGGTCAGTAAAAAGAGCCCTGGGCTTTTCACCGTGGTTGCTTCTATATGCCTGCAAAATAACTTTATTAATAATTTTTTGTTACTGTTCGGGTCGAAGAAGTAGCGCTCCCTCTGCGCCTCCTAATGTGTGACGACGTCATGCGCGTTCACGTTCTATCGCTTCCTGCAGCTAAAACTGTAGCAGGGATAGCGTTGGAAGCATGGATTCTGCCCTATGATTCTGCCAAGAACAAGAAGAGAGCTGCTTCAAGCACCACCAACCCTCCAGCCCAAGATAACCAAGAGTTTATTTCAGCGCTACAAAGAGGGAAAAACACGAGTCGGATCGATGTAGGCAAAGAGCCAGAGTAAACATCGGTGTGGGCGCCGTTTGAGAGGTGGAGAACACAGAATCTCTCGGTATGAGAAAAGACCTGCAGCTGGCGTCATGTTTGCTTGAAAGGTAAGAAATCTTTACTAAATACCTGGGGGGGAAAGAGTAGACGCGTTCAAAGCGAGGGTTTGTGTAATTTTGTCCGCAGTAGGAACATGTTTTAGGCTGCCTGTCTGTCGTGCTCACAGCTGATTATTGTTTTTTCTAATTGGTTTGGATTATGAGAAAAAAAAGTTCTGACTTTAGCGGAGTATCTAAACTTTGTAGAACTATGTCACTAATCTGAAAACGTGTGTATATATTATTGACTGTCATTTGTAAACATGTGCACATTACGATTGGAGCGGTAAAAGTGTCTCTGTTGTTTTAGTTTTGGGAAGATCAGTTCATCAAGGCTCCACAGCCATCTACAGCAGCATTTGGAGGGACCTATACCACAGTTCAGTCACTGCAGGGGAGTCACATAGGTAATTATAAAGTAAAGAAAATGCAACTCCTGTTCCTGGTTATTGTTCTCCTCATCACAAAAAATAAACAGGTTCCTGTTTGATGAACGGTTACCCTGTTTTTGTAATTTATGTAGGCTGTAGGCTTTTTTTTTCTGTGTAGCATCAACTCAATGTATCAACAGGGCGAAGCTTTAGATGATACAATATTTTTTTTAAAAGTGTATAAGTAACAAATTATTCTCTCTGAAATTCTATGTGTATATGTCAGTATGTATTGTCATATTTTGCTCCTATATTATTATATTCTGCTGTTTTTAGAAACAGAATTGAGTTTGATGGAAAAGGAGCTTTAGACCTACATGATTTAAGATCATTTATCTCCAATCTCATATGTTTTATAATTAGATTTTTTTTTTCTTGTAATTTTTCTAAAATAATTTACAGGATACTTCTACCACAAAAAAAAAAAAGAATGAACACCAAGACAGTTTGTAGTTTTTGCTCTGGCTGAAATTAGAACAATGTCGCCCCAATACTAGCATCTGTATCATTGCATGATCCCTTCCACAAAATTATATATCACTATGGTGGATTTTATTTGCTCTACAGACATTGCAGTTTTTATTTTGTTTGATTCTTTGCAGGACCACTTCTAAGCTTGAGTCTTCTCAGAAAAAACATCTTGATGTACGCGGGGAAACGCTTTGCATTCTCATATGGCGTCTATATAGCCAGGACATTCCTTGCTGCATTGGACTACAAACACCATAACCACCTTCCAGTGCATGTGAACAGCTCTCAGCTCTGCCAGGGGACTCCCAAAAAGAAGCATTGAGCCAGATGACCCCAGGGCCCTGGGTCCTGTCTCCAGGATCATCCCTCCTCCTACAGCTGAATAGGTGCTGACACCGCAATGCAGAGGAGAGATAATGATGATAACCAAATGTCTTCTCCATTTTGGTGGAAGAAAATTACATAATTCAAATTTCTTTATTTTAAAATTTTCCAGGACTTGATAAGTGATCCCCTACCAAAAGTTGACAACATTCTAAGCTGAACACAGCAAATGTATGTATTTAATTATGAAAAATACAAATATGCAAGAATGTTTTGCTACAATAACAATAAAAGTAAATAGTATTTCTGAGTTGGTCATGAGTTTCATGTTGGTTTCTGTGGAACGGGACTTCTTTAAAACCAACGTAAACCACAAATGGGTCGGGGGTTTTGTCCCTGATCCTCCATACACAGCATTAAGAAAATCACAAGCTGATTGTCTGCGCCAAGACGTCCATGTGGCTAAATACTCTGTAGGCAGAGTAACGATACTCCCGGTTACCAGATCCAGATTCTTGGCTGTCACGCAGAGCCACCACGTCACTCCACGTCGGCCGAGCCAAACGCAAGATTCCTTCATCCATGAAGAACAAGTTAAAAGGAGCACGTCTGATCAGACACCCTTCTGGATCCTGTCTACAGTAGTTATTTTTCAGGTCTGAGGGCATCAGTCGGCAAATGCAGCAGGTGCACCGAGCTCGCTGACCCTGGTGTCCCTCTACCTGCTCCTCTCCCTGCTCTCCTCAGAAACTTGTGAATAATCAGTTGGACTGGATTCCTCAAAAGAAACATAAGAAGGTCTAAAGGTTAATGTGATGAAATGCATGTTTTATATAAACTTAACTGAAACAAGCCATAAAGTGTTTTGGTCAGGGTATTGCGTTCACAATGAAAAAAACAATGTTGCTAATACTTTACCTTGATGCAAAATACAAACAAATGTGGGTAGAGTACACAAAAGTTGTACTCAAGTAATAATAGCAGTACCTTTACTTGAGTAAAAGTAGCTGTCAAAAATGCTACTCAGTGAAAAAGGTTTTGGTAAAAAAGTTGCTTGCGTACTGTGTAACATCTGCTTTTAAAATATCAGACACCTAAGCACCAAATTCTTGGTCAATTCAGGTATTTGATATAGAGTAAAATAAAACAAAATAAAATGATTACAAAAAAAATAGTTTAGAGCAGAGGAAACCCTTCTCGAAGTAATTTATATTCACATTAACAATATCTCTTTAAATTAAAATTTGCTTTACAGTAAGCACAGATACATTTTATTTTAATATAATTCTAAATACACAATCAGGGTTTAGACAGCCCTTCACTTGGAAATAAAGAAAAGTGGAAGTTTCAGAAACTACAAAAACATTCCTTGGAAAGATAAACATCTGTAGTTTGCTTGGGGACAACAGACAGAATCTAGCTCATTTCCACAGAACAGTACAGATGAGTAGGTGTGCTATTTTGTCTGTTTCCATTGTAAAAGCAGCCTGTACAACCGACCTGTACTGCACCATGCCTGGGCCCCCTTCAGTTTTCTCATAGGAAAATGGTATGGTGTGGTTAGGGTGGAGCTACTGGAGTCCCACAACACAAAATCATCCATCCATCCATCCATCCATGCCGCTTATCCTTGAATGTCCACAGGGGGTCTGGTGCCCATTTCCAGGGTCATTGGGTGACAGGCGGATTACCCCCTGGAC
This sequence comes from Apricaphanius iberus, assembly GCA_028564705.1. NCBI lineage: Eukaryota > Metazoa > Chordata > Actinopteri > Cyprinodontiformes > Aphaniidae > Apricaphanius > Apricaphanius iberus. The sequence continues at coordinate 94,596 of JAPXFQ010000702.1, read as the reverse complement.
AGGTCACCAGTCCTATTGCAGGGCAACACAGAGACAGACAGGATAGACATCCATGTACACTTACATTTATACCTAAGGGCAATTAACCTAACATCCATGTTTTAGGACTGTGGAGGGAAGCCGGAGTACCTGGAGAGAACCCACAGGGAGACTATGCAAGCTCCATGTTGAAAGGCTGAGATTCAAACCCACGACCTTCTTGTTGCAAGGCATTAGTGCTACCAACTGCACCACTGCAGCCAAACATAAAATCTTAAAAAGGCCAAATGCAGAAAAGATTGAGACAACTGCTTGCATTGAAAACCAAGTTCTGGACATGGAATTGTTCCAACAAAAAAAGTGACAAATAAAGAAAAATATTTAACATAAATAATATAATTTCTCTCTATTCTGACCAAAAAGATTGCTTATTGACACAAATAATTTTCTGTTCTTCAGGTAGGACTCAACACAGCCAAGTACTGTACCACAGAGTCCACCTCAGCTCTCCAGTCGTTCAAGTAGTATTTGCTCAACAGCATCAAAAACAACACTTAGGTCTACCAGAACCAACACTGTGGTTCTGTCACAGTCTGTATTTGTCAGATGTCATTGAAAACTTGTAGACAACAATGTAGACATTGCAAGACAGGCACGACTGTTCATAAAGGAAAATTAATACAAAAAACATACTGATTAGGTTGTTAATTATTCATAAAGCTGAATGGAAATTTTGAGCTGTCCAAAGTTCTAGTCCTCTAAGAGATAACTGAGCTAGAGAAGTAACGTTGAGGCCTTTATTTTTGAGATTAGTTAAAAAGCAAATGTCATAGTTAGTATTGCATGTGATATGATGGGGGAAAGTCTTATAGATGATGTATGATTACTATACATTTCAAACACATTATAAATGTAAGAACATCAAAGGGATAGAGATCAACACTAGATACAAAGGGCGCTTGTTGATATTTAACCAAGCTGAAGTGTAATAACACAAAGTAGCCTATAAATAATATGCCACCCAACATTTTTAGCATACGCCTGTATGCAATATTCAAAAGACTAAAAGAAAGTTTACCTTAAAAGGGTTCAGAACAAGTAAAGAATCATTTTTATATGATAGTTTCTGAAACATAACTGAAGAAAGGTAAAGCGATAGACACTCACAGTAATTTGACATCCTTCCGCCTCTGGAAATGTTCTAAATAATAACTTGGTAGAACCTCACTTCAGGTAATGCAATGTAGCCCTTTACAGCAGTTTTGAAAATGAAATTTAACACAGGTTCAGCAAACTTCAGGAAACTCTAAGCATATTTAAAACATACATTTTTCAAAATTGTAATCGTCTGTTTCTCTACTGACTAAAGTCTGCATGTCTTTAACACAGCAATATGCAATCATTAGTAAGGCCATGGATTCCTCATCAGTTAGTTCCTCATTGCTCAATCAGCCTGTTTTTCCGCCTGTCAAGATAGATATGTTTCTATGTACGCAACAGAAAGTGTGTGTTACATGTGTGTAAGTGTGCATTCTTGCTGTCAAAATGAATCTGCTCCTTAACTTGGATGTCTGTCTAAACCTAACAACCTTCCAGGAAAGATAGCTTTTAAGTCAAGAAATCAAACTGTGTGTGTCACCTAATAGAAGAGGGATAAATGTGTGTGTGAGTGCATACATATCTAAGTGCAAGTGTTAAAACGGTAACAAGTGGGAGAATGCAATTAACTTGCAGAGGCATCTCTGGAGAGAAGGCAGCACTTTGCAGTTCTTTACCAACATAAATTAAAAAGGATTGAGCCTGAGGCAAACTTAGACACTTGCAGTCTCATAGGGCTCCCCTGCTTTCCCATCATTCCTCAAGAGGGCCACATGGACCATCATTTCTGCCAATCATAAATAAGTTTAATGTAGGTTCACATGTAAGAATATACTCATCGATAAATCATGTGTGGTTTGTGAAATGAAATTTACATCACCAATTTGATATCAGTTCATGTTTGATCTCTTACATTAGCTAGCTCTTTAAAAATACTGAGGTCTCTTGTTAGAACCACACACCTATGGAAATGTCTGCACATTCATTGATGGTTTGCAAATTCTTTCAGAGTAATCCAGAGGCACATAGTGGAGAGAAAACCTCTTTTACAGTGAGCTTAATCTCATTAACAACAATAGCACAGAGTTTTTTTAAAGATTAGTTTAAGATATTTATCTGTGCATTCAGCCTAGTCTTCACAATATGCTGTTGATTTCACAAGTAGGAGTTTGACAAGCTGTTTATGAGGTCTTGGGGGAAATGTGATGCTGCAATATGGCAGGGCTTACAGATAAGCCTCTCTCCGAAGTGCAAAGTCAAACAAGTGAGAGTTGGTCCACAGCCCAAAGGCTCTCACAGGAGTTATTGACACAGAGCCTCCAGCATGCACAGAGCCATATTTAGACAATGTTTTACAGAGATATGACATAAGATTGCATTTTCAGACAGTGCAGTTGTGCAGTATTTGATTTAGTGGTACTTTTAATATCTGGTGGTTGAAGTAGGTGGCCATCAAGCTTTGATACCTACTTTCAGTGTAATTATCTTGAACTATTATGTCATTGTATTTTTCTGTTAGAATTTAAACTTCAAATAGAATGTTTTATTGGTTCCAATTTAATTCTGTGTTTGGCTGCTTTTAGGTTTTTTTCTTCTAAAATCAGTAGAACAGGATTTTAGGACCAGAGATGTTCCATGAATGATCTTAAGAGTGAATTCAAAATACAGTATGCACCATATTTTCCATGAGTTAACTGCCTTATTTCTGCAACCAGATTCATGATGCAGGGCAAATAAACATATAGCCCAGTAAAAGTAAGCAATTTACAGACGTGGACAAAATTGTTGGTACCCTTCATTAAACAAAAGAAAAACTCATAATGGTCAAAGAAATAACTTTAATCTGAAAAAAGTAATAATAAATAAATATTATATAAATGTTGACCAATGAAAGTCAGACATTGCTTTTCATCCATGCTTCAACAGAATTATTTAAAAAATAAATGCATGAAACAGGCCTGGACAAAAATGATGGTACCCCTAGAAAAGAATGAAAATAATCTGACCAAAGGGACATGTTAATCCAAGGTATGTCCACTAATCAGCATCCTCGGTGTCTACAATCCTGTAATGACTCAGTGGGCCTATATATAGGACTCCAGGTAGTCACTGTGTTGTTTGGTGACGTGGTGTGTACCACACTCAATATAAACCAGAGGAAGCAAAGGAAAGAGTTGTCTCAGGAGATGAGAAAGAAAATCATAGACAAGCATGTTAACTGTAAAGGCTATAAGACCATCTCCAAGCAGCTAGATGTTTCTGTGACTACAGCTGCACATGTCATTCAGTAATGTACGATCCATGGGACTGTAGCCAACCTCCCTGGACGTGGCTGCAGGAGGAAAATTGATGACAGATCAAAGACACGGATAATCCAAATGGTAACAAAAGAGCCTAGAAAGACTTCAAAATAGATCCAAGCTGAACTTTATGCTCAAGGAACATCAGTGTCAGATCGGAACATCCTTCGCTGTTTGAGCCAGAGGACAAATCATTAAAAAAAAACAGACTGGAGTATGCCAAACTACATGCTGACGAGCCACAAAGCTTCTGGGAGAATGTCCTGTGGACAGATGAGACAAAAAATTAACTTTTTGCCAAGGCACATCAGCTCTATGTTCACAGACGGAAAAATGAAGCATATCTAGAAAAGAACACGGTCCCTACTGTGAAACATGGGGGAGGCTCGGTTATGTTCTGGGGCTGATTTGCTGCATCTGACACAGGGTGTCTTGAATCTGTGCAGGGTACAATTAAATCTCAAGACTATCAGGGGATTCTAGAGAGAAATGTGCTGGCCAGTGTCAGAAAGCATGGTCTCAGTCGCAGGTCACGGGTCTTACAACAGGAAAATGACCCAAAACACACAGCTAAAAACACCCAAGAAGGGCTAAGAGGAAAACACTGGCCTTCTATGAGCCCTGATCTCAATCCTATTGAGCATCTTTGGAAGGAGCTGAAACGTGCTGTCTGGAAAAGGCGCCCTTCAAACCGGAAACAACTAGAACAGTTTGCTCATGAGGAGTGGGCCAAAATACCTGCTGAGAGGTGCAGAAGTCTCATTGACAGTTACAGGAATCATTTGATTGCAGTGATTGCCTCAAAAGGTTTTGCAACCAAATATTAAGTTGTGGGTACCATCATTTTCGTCCAGGCCTGTTTCATGCATTTATTTTTTAAATAATTCCGTTGAAGCATGGATGAAAAGCAATGTCTGACTTTCATTGGTCAACATTTATATAATTTTTTTTAATGAAGGGTACCAACAATTTTGTCCACGTCTGTAGATCTTTACATTTTTTATCCTCTTTTCAGTCAAAAATATAGATACAGAAGTAATCAGAAAGATTTACAGATATATTTTTCTAACTGTTAGATCAGAAAAGTGCATGTATCCTGTTTGTAAAAGTTTGATCGTTGTGGATATTTTTGATGCACCCGGCAGATTGTAAACAATGGGGGAAGGATGAATCTCTTTTGAGAACTGAAGTCATTAATGACGACCTTGAAAATAAAGTTAGAACGTATATTCATATGTGTTACCAGTCCTTCCTGTATTTTATTTAATTTTTTTACTTGTTGGACCTAACGACCTAGGTTGAGCGATTTACTTACAAATGACTTTATATGAAAACTAAAAACTCATAAAAACAATTTGTTTTTGTTGTTGAAAAAATTGTTTCTGCTTTCGATCTAAATGTAAAAAAAAAAAAAAACATTAATATTTGCTGCACATATTCTATGACTGAAATTATTTATCCCATTCAATAGTATTTTTTTGTTTTTTTTTCAATAAAATTGCCATGGTTTGGGGCGGCTGTAGCTCAGTGGGAGAGTTGTTGGCCTGAAAGTCGTCGGAATTTTGTTGGAGATTCGATTCCTGCTTCCGCCTACTGCATGCGGTCATGTCCTTGGGCAAAACACCTCACCTACCTTGCCTTCTGGTATTTGCCAAAGGGGCCGATGAGGCGAAATGGCAGCCTCGGTCCTGTCAGCCTGCGCAAGGAGTGCTGTGGCTACAATAATAACTTGCTTATTGTTATTATTATTATTATTATTATTATTATTATTATTATTATTATTATTATTATTATTATTATTATTATTATTATTATTGTCTTTAATTAAAGGAATGCCTTGTGAGTTGTTTTATGTGGGATAAAAAATGTTTCAGCAGGCTGAAGTTTGTCAAAGGAGTTTGTGGGGTCAGACGTCAAGATTACTAAGATTACAAGTCATTATAATTCATTATATGAAAACATCTCGTGTTTGATCAGCTAACAGCAATGTGAGTCTTATAGAGAGTCTCCTGCAGTGCCATGGGTCCATGGGGCAAAGAAAAAATTTGATGAAAGTCAACATAGCGGTAAAAGTTATTTTCTGGTCTTCTTTGTCCCGTGAGATGTGTCAAACTCAAAGCCTGCAGGCCAAATCTAGCCCACCATAACTATGTCGCCCCAGAGTTCAGAGGGCCACATAATCTTTCAGCAAATCTAGATAATATAATAATTCTAATACAAAGAATAGTTAGTTTCTTCCAAGATTTTGACTGGAAAACTTGAATTATTTTGGGATGTGCAAAGACCAAATATTTATCCTTAGATAGCTTTTGGGAAGCAGTCTTTTTTTTATTTGATATTTTTGTGCAAACTTGCACTGTAAACAGAGCAGAGTGTATACATTTTTAAATGATTTTATCCCATTTGCACATTTGTTTTTATTTTGCATCATTATTGGTATCTTGAAATGTATATGTTTGCAGTATTCCTTGGCACTTTGAAACTCATAGGCCTGAATTTCCTCAGTAAGAGAAAATAAAGGATTAATCTGGTGAAGTTATGATACAGACATTGTCTTTGTGCAAATACTGAGTTTTGTGTTTAAAAATGGAGAAGGTATCAGAATTACCTAGTCATCAAGGAATAAAATTTGGCAGCAGTGCACACAGTGAGCATGGATGGGACTAATTTACTAAACATACCCTCCAGTCTGGTAATTACATGTAATTTTACTGGCATAATTAAGTAATTTAATTACTACTCCTCAAGAGCATCAATTATTGATATTACAGAGCATTCAGATGGCAGACAGAGCTCTCAATGTGGCACACATTCAGAGGATGGTAAACACATGCAGGCTCTCCAAGAGTCTTGGCCGGCTTCCTGGAAGCACTCAGTTACAGGGTGGGGAGAGGTAGACTCAACAGAAAGAGAGAGAGAGAGCAGCAGGGCATGGACAGCGTGCCATCACTGACGTGCCGAGTTCTTTCACACAGTCAATTACGGCTCAGTGTCAGCCTCATGAGAAATGCCAGTAGAGGACAAATAAAGCTTTTTGGACTCAGCCAGGTAGACCCTAGGCCTAGTATGTTCCACTCAGGCTACATAGAAATGCAAACTCAAGGTTTACAGAATTGCAATGATTTGCAAAAGTATACACACCCTTTCACTCATTACAAAGTTTGCTACACTACAACACCAAATGTAAATGTGCTTAATTGTGTTTTTATGTGATAAGACCAACGCAAATTGTGCATAAAAATGAAGGGCATTATTTGCTTAGTTTTACCATGCATTTGTATTTAGCCCCTTTTACTTGGACACCTTTAAAATATCACCTCTGCCTTCAGGAGACACCCAAGTATTAAATAAAGTCCAGCTGTTTTTAATTTTCATCTCGGTAGAAATCAGCTGTTTTGTAAAGGCCTCAAATGTTTGTTAGCGAGTGTTATTTATCTGTGCATTCAGCCTAGTCTTCACACGAAGATTAATAAGCAGGTCACCTAGAGAGAACCACAAATGCACAGGAATAGTTTATCTTTTGTTAAACTCTGCAGAGGGAGATACTGTCAAATACCAACAGAACAAACCACACCGAGTCAAGTTTGGCATTCAGCAGATCTCAGAGAAGCAAGTCTCTCTGAACCACTTTTACTCCACTTTTCACCACAACCATCAGAATAGATAAGAAACAGTTCACACGCAAGATCTCAGCCTCATCGGTCCCTTCAACATGTTTGGGATGCGTGGGGTTGAGTTTCACACAGTTGAGCATGAATGATAATAAGTATCTAAGAGAGGCTTGCAGTTACTTGCAAGCTAAGCAAAAATGAACGTTTTCAAGGCTAAAACATTCTGTTCTCGTGAGACATTTAGATGCTTAAAATTCAAACCTTTCTGTAAGAAAACCTGCATTTAACTATACATTTTCCCAACATTTCCCCCCTATAATGCAGTTTTATTACAAGTAAAAATAACGCATACAACAAACAACTGCAAAAATAAGTAGCAGCTCCATTTTAAAAATATAAAAATAACAGACAACAAAGAGTTACAAAAATAGGAGTAACTCAAATAACAAATTGTAATAAAATAGCTTTTTGTCAACTGAGGCATAGCTTATGTGGATTGTCCAGTAACAGTTACCTGAAAGGTAGTCATTAAAAAGCTATGAAACAGTCAATCCAACCTCAGATCATGTCTTCAGAATCATTATCTTCTTTTTGTTGCAATAAACAGTACTGTACCATAGTGTTTGTAATCATCTTGGTCATCATTTGCTTAATACAGGGTATAACACAGGTACTATAAATGACATAGCTATTTTTAACAAAACCTGATACCATTGTCCAGTTGTCAACCATGACAAAAAATCCCAGGAACTATTTTGAGACTCCTGTGACTTCAGGAAATCAGCAAGTCCCTGCACTCTGTCAAGGATGAGAGTCCAATTATCATGCGTAGATGGAATATACGTACAGAAATGTTCTCCAATTCCTGTACACAGTCCTCCTTCGGAAGCAAACAACGTGTCCAGGGCAACTTAGTGGTGCATAACCATGGTCCTCATGGCTTGTTTCTCAGGATCATTAGCCAGCAGGTCGGACATATCAGCAAGGATGTTAGTGATGTTCTACAAAGTCCATCAAACCTCATTCATCCTTTTCATGAGGCCTGCTAATCCAGCCATGGGGAACAATGTATGGAAAATCCCTTTAGCATCATTGTAGAGTGGTTTTCGGCCTCCGTCGTCAGAGAAAGGGCTGTACACCTGAGGGGGAGTGAATTCTCGTTTCTTCAGCTCTGTTGATGGTGTAGGAAAGCCATTCTCTGTTATGATGTATGAGGATGGCTGCAGCCGAGCCAAACTGCATGTACCACACCAATCTTTGGGCAGGTAGAGATAGAAGGTGTGACCACACTTCTAGATGTAGCCGTCAGGTGTTCCTGTTCCCCACTGTGAGGGGACCTCCATGCGCAGGGTTCCACTGGGGCTGGAGTCGTTGAAACCAGAGATCTTCATGCTGAGGAACGTTGTATTGAGGGTCACGAAACGTGAGGGCGTTGTTGTCTCATCAGGGAATCGGAGAGTAAACCAGGTTGTCGTATTCCAGGAGGAGCTGTTGATCACTGGGAGAGGAAGGTTGTCCTCACAGGTTGAAGAGCCAAGGAAAATAGAGGTCTCAGTACAGTTTACAGGGAAACAGAAGGGGTCTTGTCCAATTAAACGCAGCAGATTTATTCCTTTAGCCACAGTGCTGTTAGTTTTCTGTGAGTAGTTTCCTGTCTTTGTCCAGGTGCAATGTCCTTCAGGGGTGCAAGAATGAGGTAGGTAGCAGTTATAAGTTAGCTACCTGATGGCCCTGATTGGTCTGGTAACATGATATCCCTCTCACTCCTACGCAGCAGCGGTAGCCACTTTTTGGTCTAGAGCTGTTTGTTTGTCTCAGAGTAAGATATTGTTTAAACGCTATAGTTTAAAATTTCAAATTAGCGGAACACTGCAGTTAACTGCAAGCAGCCTAAAATTATAAAGAAATCAATATGAGTCGTGAATTATATAACTCTTAAACAAAGTGGGGATATTGTCTGTATATATACTATTGAATCCATGCATTTCACCATGTTGGTTGAGTGGTTAATGTTGGTGTCTCCTGTTCAGTAGGTGGGGTTTCACGTCCTGCTACTGGTGAAGCCTTTTTCACAGTACGCTCAGGTTCACAGGTATTCTTCCTGGTTTCAGAAAACACTTTTTCTACATTTGTATTAAAGTTTTGTATTTCGATAGATGAAACCAAAAACATAAATTTAATGTCAGAACAGTACTTTGAGATTTTTCAATGCACTATTTCTTCTATTTATTTTTGTGTCAAAATATGATTCCCCTGGCTAACATTATAAAACAAGGGCCAAACCCCTCTTATTGTACAGGATTAAAGGTTCAGCATAGAGGATTAATATTTACAGAAACACTAGGAGGTAGGGTTGGGCGATATGGCTTAAAAATAAAATCTCAGATTTCTTTAAATACCAAATCTGATTTCAGATTTTAATAAATTGTTTCCTACCTGATTTTATTTTGTAAGAAGAAATTGCAAGTGATAAGAAATATTTTCAAAAACCTGCTTTTATTGTAACCATCCTGTCCTGGAGCTGACTTGAATTTTATGTCCAACTAAAAACAAACTGCAAAGTATCTTTGTAAAACAAGAAGGCTAGATTGATATCACTCTGAGCTATGAAAGTCAAAATTTTAATCTTCAACAACATATCAGGGCGACTGTGGCTCATAGGTAGAGTACTTGGCTTGCAATCGGAGGGTTGTAGATTCAATTCCAGCTTCCTCCAGTCACATGTCGATGGGCAAGGCACTTAATCCCAAAAATTTTACATCATCTTACGGAGATATGTTGGCTATCGGTGTGTGGATGGGTGAATGTGGCTTCAATGTAAAGTGCTTTGAGTGGTCAGTATGACTAAATAAAGTGCTATATAAGTTCAGTCGATTTACCATAAGAGAGATGTTTTTGTTGGGACTGCATTTTGCTGGAGCTTTTGTTAAGCTAAGCACGCCCACATCCTCGCCCACTACAGTTCTTTTGAGATGGTAACGGAAACACAACCTACCCATTCCAGACCGTACTGACCCGTTCCATACTTTACCGTACTGGCCCTAGTGGAAATGGGGTATTTGTGTCCCTTGGAGTGAGTTTTTCCCAGTGTGCCCAGCGAAGGAAATGTCTCGGCGATCACACCGTGTCCATGGCTTGAATGGAAGAGAGGTTGGAGTGGGCCCTGATAAAACCTCTGGTCCTTTCTGCCTCTTCCTTTCCTGTTGTAGTTTGACTTTCCTCTTCTCCTTTGGGGCTAGAATGCAGATTAGTGTTACCCAAAAGCAGCATTTCAACCCATGATGAAAGTGAACAGTTTATCTCTTGTCACCAAGCTGATTGCCTACTGAAGACTGGTTCATCCCAGTCTTGTGCAGGTGTAAAATCTTGTCCCTGATGTCTATAGGCAGCTCTCTCACCTTGGCCATGGTGGAGGTTGTAGTGTGAATGTTTGAAGGTGTGGACAGGTGTCTTTTATACAGATAACAAGTTCAAACAGGTGCCATCAATAAATCTAACAAGTGGAAGATTTAAGAGATTCTTAAAGAAAAAGCATTAAATCTTTGACGGCCAAAGTTCTTTCTTGTTTTTTATGTGCTAAATACTTATTTCCTGCACCATTATACCAACAAAATATTTTAAAACGAAAAACTGTGGTTTCTGGGATGTTTTTTTAACATTTTGTCTTTTAAAGTTGAAGTATACCTATCACAGTTTTTCCTGCATTCAAATTTGCGTGGTGGGCGCCCCAACCTGATAATGCTCTGCCGCCAGCTATATGGATGTTATTTTAACTGCAGTTGCAGCATTGCACCACTATGGGGGTGCTGTATCATCAGCGGTGTGCCTGGGGAAGAGCAGAAAAAGAAGATACATTTGTTTTCCATTGCGTGTAAAAATTTGGTTTTCCCGCTAGTTGGTGCTATCGGTGTCCTGATTTCCCCCCGGTTCTTCAACCAGGTAAATGTTTTGTTTTGGCATCCAAGCATGTCATGTTTATTTTTTTAAAACATCCTCTGTCTCAGAGTAACGTTAATGGTTTTTAGCGTTACAGATATGACCTGGCAAAATCAGCCACTAATTTAAAAACAACCTTGTGAGGACCATCAGGAATCCAGGTTAAACAGCGCAGACAAATTATCATAACAAGCAGTTAAAAGGTAATCATGGTTGTGACAAAATGTAAAAATTGCAGGAAGGGACTGGCGAGGGTCAGAATGCGATCATATTTATGGATCTAAACAGATTATAAAGATAATATAGAGAGCTTTTTTCTTGCTGTCTAATTCACTGGGCAACAGGCAGAGAAAATATATTTATTAAAGAGTAGATAAACAAATAAGTGTATTTCAACAGTAAATACTCCTCTGTACTACCGCACACACTGTCATATTTTCTTTCTGCACAGATGCTTCTTTCAAGATTTTTTCAGACTCCTTTCTGCTCCAAAAACGTTCTGCAATGTTGCAGGTACCGTTTCAAGATACATAATCTAAATGTCGTGGGTCTGGCAGAGGTTTTTTTTTTTACCCGGCATGGGTGAAAAATATTAATATAATATTTCTGGTTGACTCCCACATTCCATTGTGTGGAGAGAGTATGTCTGAAAATCCATCCAACTTTGCGCTGAATATAGAATATTCTCACCATCTCAGCAACAGGTAGGCCTGGGCGGATCAATCTAAAATATCGATAGTATCGATCTAACGTTGGTATTGAGTATTGATCGATAGCTGCGGGATGAGATCGATCCTTAAGTTTCAGTGTTTCCTCAGTACAGCTCGAAGCGGCTGCTCCAGCGCTCCTCGCTCCCTTCACTCATGCTGCCTGCTCCTCAGCCCCCACCCTTGCGCTGCCGCTAAGCCCCTCCCCCTTCCACTGCAACACACAACTCAACTAAAGTGCGAGGCGAGTGAGCGAACGCAGAGCAAAAGAGGAGCAACGTTTGGAGCTATTTTAAAGTCCTTGACCAAACCACTGCAACCTATAATGTTTGCAGGAAACAAATACGGTACTGTAGCAACACCACAAACCTGTACAAGCATATTAAAACACACCCCAACCAAAACTCTGAGCTGCAGCAAGCCAAAAGAAGGAAGAAGAGAGGGAACGCAGCTCCCCAGCACTGAGACAGCGGTCCCATGCACAAGCGTTTCAGCATGGGCAACAACAATATCCAGGTAGCTTATACTGAATTGAAAGTAAGATTTAATAATAGGCTAATGGCATTTTTCAGTGTAATTGGTTACAATAATTTAGTATATTCTTACTACTACTATTCAAATGGTCAAATAGCGAATATATTCAGCCAGTCCAAATAAAAATATATTTCTCACTGTAATCTAAACATAGATATGCTGCTACCTACAGAAAATTCATAGCTATGCCTCAATCCTGAAATATGAAAATGGCTGAATAAATCTTTTATATTAACTGTCAAAACAACATTAGTATTCCTAATGTTATTAATATATCATATTATTTTTATTACTACTATTATATCATCATCATCATATACATGTTCTATTAAAGGAAAACATCATGAATATAATAATATTATATAATAATAATAATCATGAATATTCAAGTTCTTAGACAAATTTTCAAAGTGATGATACATTCACTTAATAAATTACACAAATCTCTATGATAGTATTAAAAGTATCGGTATCGGCAATACTAGCCCTGTATTTACTTGGTATCGGATCGATACTAAATTTTGCAGTATCGTACAGCACTAGCATCCAGTGCTCCCAGAGAGAGATTTGATTTGTCCACCTGAAACAGCAGATTAGCTGCAGGTACCCGTTCTATTGCAGGACTCTGACCTGTAAATTAAGTTGAAGTTTCTCTGCACAGAACGGACAAAAACAGCAAAGGTAACGCATTTTATTGTTGCATATTCTTCTAGGGCGGATACGTATGAATTTGCTATCCTTGTGCTGTATGTGGATTCTTAATGTCTACCATTTGAGAAATAAAACACGTAATCCTTTGGTTTTCAACTGTTATTAATTGAATAAAGATGCTATTTTCAACAGCTGTTTATACCTTCAATGATTATGGTGATGAAACTTGGAACAGAATAATAATAGGCTATGATTAGTTAATAATTAAATAATTAAAGTTAACAATAATAGTTCATGTCTGGTTGCCAGATGTGCGGATAAATCCCTAGAACTTAATGCACTTTCATTTTAAAGTTGGCTCCTTAATTTTGTATGTATAATGTTTTAATAAAATACTGCTTTAACATGATCATATGGTGCTTTAATATGGTCATATTGTTGTTAGAACTCTTAACTAAAAAATATGGTCCCTTTAAAAAAAGTGAGTCAGTTGAATGCATTGAATTTATGCATGTGTTGGCGCATGGTCAGGATGGTACCACCTCTGCCTCAATTTGAGCCAGAAAAAACCCTGCCTATGATGAAAATTAGACACCTTTCATATTCTTTTAAGTTGGACCACTTGCACAATTGGTGGCTGCCAAATGCTTTTTGGCCCACTGTATATTATGTTCGCAATCAAAAAAGGAATGATGTAGAGACAGCTCACTATGGGAATAGATGATAGTAAGAGGGAAATTATTGCAGTCAAAATAAAAAATTGCATGCAAAAGATTTGAAGAACTGTAGTTGTATTGGTAAGTGATTAACATTAGATTTTTGTGGCCACAGTCTAGTTTTTATGCTCCAGTGGTGCTATAAGGGAAAATGAATCAACCTATTGCTTCACACATGCTGCCCTAGAAAAATTTCAACAAGTCAAGCCACAGTCTGAGTGATCCAGCAGAACCAGAGCTCTGCATTATCCCAAGTGAGCAGGCCAGCCTACACATGAAGAGATGAAGCATAGCGCACCAAGCACTGGGGTGAAAATTAAATGTCTGACATCACCAGAGGTTTGTGTGTGTGTATGTGTGTCTGTGTGTCTTTTCTGGCATGAATTTCTCTTTCTGTTTTCATGTTCATGTGTTAGAAACAGAGATTGAATCAAGTCATATAATGCTTTTGTGAAGAGGATGCACAATCGTATGTTTCATGTGCACAGAGAAGTTGATGATCACGAATGCAAAACATGGTTCACATTCACATTTGTGTGAACTCAGACACATGTGTTTGTGCAGCCACATATGAAAGTGTGTTTGTGTAAGTGCCCTGAACATCTCCTCTGTGCTATTCTCTAATTATATTCATAACAGCAATCTGAATGTGCAGGGTCCATGATGAATGTGCCACCCAAGTGTGACTTGCTCCTAATAGGATTCTGGGACACGCCAGCAGTCGACAAGAAGGGCTCTGAGTGGCAGACAACACCCCACGGCTCATTGTAACACACAAGCACAGGGACGCACAGTTACATATACAGACTTTATGAAAAGTTCATATGATTTTGTCAGTAAGGCTTCTTTCTTTTTGGCTCTTTTCTCACTCACTTGTCAATACACTTCACTCTCTATCCATTTGTTGAACACCTTTTCAGAAGACATTTTTCAATCTTTGTAACAAGTTCTGATTATGTTCCGGACCTGAAAGCAGCGGTTAATCACTCTTGTAAGATGCCTTGAATGTGTCTCCATTTAACAGTGTGCTTAAACTATGCTATTGTTTATAATTAGAGCACTTATTGAAATACTTGAACGTACTACATTTCACCCTCTATAGTGTTACTGGAGGACTTAACCTGACATTTAAAAATATGTATATTTTATTTAAGAGGAATTTTATTTTAGATCACTTTATAACGTCTAAAGCTGGGGGATGATTTGCTGTCTACTTTTAATATTACATTATCTGCAATATCAGGAATAATCCACAATACTTGAAGAAAGAAGAACATAAGCAGTACCCATATGTGTGGGAACAACATCCTGATGTTAGTCCTATTTCCCGCAGGAAATAGGACTAACATTTAACAACTGATTAAATTTAACTAGTGCCGATGTTTCTGAAGACAGAAAGGGTTTGTGTTTCTGATGTAAGGTGGGGGAGAAATCCAAAGCTAGGGGACAAAACAACTAAATGTTCTTCTTCCCATAGTGGTTAGATGGAAAGTAGGGAACAACAAGATAAGTGGCAGACTTTGAGCAACTGAAGGGCTGAGCTGATATGTTCCTAAAAAGGGCACCCTAGAAATGAAACAGGCTGCAGAGTTCTGCAAGAACTGGAGTTTCCAAAGGAATTTATTGGGGAGATAAGTATAAAAGAGAGTTGCAGAAGTCAACCTTCTGCAAACCTCTATGAATGAGGATAGCAACAGAATCCTTAAATATTGCATTTGCAAATTTGATGTTGTTATTGTTGTAATACATGAAATGATTGATGATAATTGATGAGACAAATTATTATTGAGGATGATTCACTGACAAGTCACCTAAGGGGAAGAATGAATAGTGGAGTTAAATATTAAATATTGGGTTAGCATGGAAATGGTTCTGACAAGGAAAATATAATTTTTTATCACTGTTACATTAGAAGAAATTTGATGAGAACCACAATTTGCTGAATTTCCACACTGTGAGACAATATTATATAACACTTTTTTTGAGGGAACCTATCTAAAACACAGGGTCACTGTACAGAGAAGAAAACACAGAAAAATAACAATACTTAGAAAATTACCAAGTCCAGTTGCATTCGATTGAAATTTCCTTGAGATAACCATGTCCTGGATGAATGAGAATATTCACAGGCTTACTGAGAAAAACATTACACAAAGCAAATCAGAAGACAGGATGACAGCCAAAATCAGTGTGTAAAGTCCACAGATTTTTTTTTAGTGATTTTAATGAAAAAAGAGAGTCTGCAGCTGGTGCAGGCTGGATGAGGCTATGGCCGGCCAGTGGTCGCCGGGCGCTGCTGCCTTTTCCATCTTCCTGGGCTGGTTATTGTCGCCAGATCAACTCAACCTGGGTGTCTAGTGTCCTGTGTTTTGATAGTAGTCTGAATGTTGGCCTGGATTAAGGTCTCCCCCTGAGATGGGGGCAGGGGGACGGCCTTGGGCCCCATGGGGCTTGGTGGTGCCATGGCCGTGGGCCCTGATTTCAGCGTGCCAAGGCCCCCTGGTGGGTTGTTATCAATGGAGGTGTCTATTGGAGTCAGTAGGGGAGCTGGCTCCCTGGGAATGGCATTCTGTCACCCCAGTCATTTCCTCCCCATCCCTGGATGCCTTTGTCCACCTGCTCCATCATTATACCACTCATGCAGGGTCTTGGGGCGTGGGCATGTCACTGGGGTGCTTGGATGAGTTTCCGTCTTCGCGGTCCGGTGGCAGCCTGGGTCCCAATTTTACTGTACAACTTAGACACTTTTACTTATTGAATTTTCATGAGACACGCACGTGTAGGGACCTTCTGGTGGGCACGCTTTCCGGCTCCAGAGGCGGAGCCCTTTAAAGGTAAAGGTATTGATCCCGCTGCAATGGATCACAGATATTTTTTTTAAGTATTATGCTTACAGTGCATTTAAAATATACACTAAGAATTAAAATTAAGGAATAGAAACAAATGTCTCATTGTGCTGTAGAAAACGAACGTAGGTCATTCATATTTACAAAAATAAAAAACAGCATCAGAACTAATTTGGATAAAGAACTGTCATACTGAAGATAATATGCAGCTGAATATGTTAATATTGTGAATAAAATATACAAGCGGCATGAAATTTGCTTCTTACCGAGAGTACGAGACAGCGAGTTCAGGACTTCGGCGTTCTCCGTTTCTCTGTTTGGCCTGCTGCTGAGAGACATCGGCTATGAACCACGATCAGCTACGAGTCCTCCTTGATTATCCTCTCACAGCGAGCAGCTCCATCCAGCTCACAATGAATCTTCTCTTCAGCCAACAAGCTCAGAAATGCTGAAACTCTGGATCACAGCACTGGTTTTTAACGGTGTCATTGTTCTTCAGCAAACACTAAACACATCCACTCACTGTAGCGAGGTTTCAAAATGGCGGTCGGTTTGTTGTTAAAAGACGCTGTCAAGTTACTCTCCAGTGACTCCGCTCTCCAGCCAATCAGTGACTGACAGCCGCATGACGTCGCTTTTCAGTACCAGTTCAGCACGGATGGAACCACAGCTGAGGTGGTACGAAAAATAGTATCGGATCGGAGCGGCTCAGCCAGACTTCTGCCAGTGGAGAGTAAAAGGTACTGAGGCTGAGTTGATCCGAGTCGAGTCGAATCGTACCGATGCAGAGACGCCTAAATTCAACCAAGCCGTCGATTTTTTCAGGCCAAAGAAGTCCTAGAAACCTAACAGGAACAAAATGTTTTAGTAGAGGTCTACTAAAACCTTACAGGTTTATTTTTCCATAGGCAAAAAAAATCACAAAAATACACTCCAAACAACAAAAGAGTTTAGCACAGGCCTTACACCTAAACTCAAAGATAATTTTTAGGCAAAAACTGGAAACAAAACCAACAAGAGAGACAATTTAAAAGATCTCCGTCTAGGAAACACATAGAGACTGAAAGCTGCTTCTACACGTTTGTAGCTCGCTTCCACTAGTGTGTGAATGCGAGAGTGAATAAATAATGGAATTGTAAAGTGTATTTGAGGGTGTCGAAAAGTGCTATATAAATACAATCCATTATATTATTATTATTATTATTATTATTATTATTATTATTATTATTATTATTATTATTATTATTATTAATAATTCTGGGGATGTTAAGTAAACTAGAGTTGGAGGACTTGAGTGGTCTGCTGGTTGGTATAGTAACAACAAGACTTCAACATATTTTGGTGCTAAATTATAAACTGGTAGGAGTATTTTAAAGTCCAACCTCTGAGCTACAGGAATTCAGTGTACGGACTTTAGAACTAGGCTGATGTGCTCTATATTCCCTATTCTAGTGAGCAGCACCATGCTGATCGGCTTAAGCTATCTGGTTGACTTTTTAGGTAGACCTGTGAGGACCCTGTTGCAGTAATCAATCCGACAAAAGATGAATGCACGGATTAGTTTTTCAAATTTATTGCATTTATTTAGTGCTTGGATCGGTATGTAGTCACCTGGAGACATTGTAATGTACAGCTGAGTATCATCTGCATTGTTATGGTAATTAATCTTATTGGTTGGTACAATCTGGGCTAGAGAAAGCATGTAAATATTAAATAGAAGAAGCCCCAGGATGGGACCCCACATTGATTTCTGTTCATTTTGATGAAAAGTTTCCTACTGAAAGAAAGAAATCCCTGTTCTTCAGGCAGGTCTTAAACCAGCCAAGTGCCGTATTTTACTGAAATACCTGACAAATTCATTTTAGGCCATGGTGGAGTTTAGTTCAGGAGCTCCTGTAATTGGAAGATTAGTTAGTCTCTCAACTGTTGCAAACAAAGTCCGCACATTATTAATATTTCTGTGAATGATTTCAGAAAAGAATAATTCCCTTGCATCTTTAAAGTTAAATGGTATCTGTTCAGCCTGTTTTGGTAGATCACATAGTGAACCGGGTGTTTAGTTTTCCGCCATTTTCTTTCAGCTCATCAAATGGACTGAACTTATATAGCACTTTTCTTGTCATACTGACCACTCATTGAAGCCACATTCAGCCATTCACACTCACATTCATACCCCAACAGCCAACATGGCTCGGTAGGACGATGTTTTGGGGGTTAAGTGCCAGGGGCACATCAACATGTGACTGGAAGAAGCTGGAATCAAACCTACAACCCTCCAATTGCAAGCCAACTCTACTCTACCACTGAGCCACAGTCGCCACGACAAGCAACAATCCCTATTTTCATTACATACCAGTGGATCCCTCGTCAATGGAGACTTTTTACCCGAAACTACTTGAACTTTAGTTGGAGCAATGATATTGATAATGTCTGAGGTTTTTTCTAGCCACCAGCTTGTTTACAGAAGTGGAATTGTGGGATGAGGGGGGTGTGCTAGGAGAGTAGATTTGTTCAAACATTTAAAATGAACTGTCAACCCTACAAACCGCTGTTTTACAGTGGTCTCATTATGACTCGAATGTTTGGTAGAGATTAAGCTTTTAAAGACATTTAACAGATATTTAAACCTTTGCTAATAATTAAGTCTAGAGTGTTTCCTCGATTGTGTTGGCTGTTTGACATACTGAAGTTATGAAAAGTATCACTTAATGTTTATGCTTGTCGGTATGGATATTGAAGTAACCCATAACGATTGGTTGATCATACTCAATACATATTACATAAGGTCATTAAAATCATTGAAGAACTTAGAATTAGGTTTTGACGGTTTATATAATGTTAGAAATAAAACTTTGCTTGAATCGTTTATGGCCAAATTTTCCCAGGGGCACTTTTCTAGAAGTTATTGAGTCATGAAAAATTGTGGCAATGCCACCACCCCTTCTGTGTTTCCTGTTCTTGCCTAGAAAATTATAATTTGGGGGAGTAGATTCCATTAGTTTCATTATTTACATTTAACCAGGTTTCTGATAAAAATAGGGCCTGTACATTATCTTAGTGATCAATTCATTGATTAGAAGTGTCTTGTTTAAAAAGGACCTAATGTTTAATAGAGCTAGTTCAAGTGGTTTGATGATGGGTAATTGAGCTTTCTGACTGAGGATCAACTTGAGATTTTGTGTAATATACACATGTTAGGATTTAGCTTTTCGTTTTCTGCTACTTATAAGCACTGGAATAATACTATTTTGTTCAGGGAGGCCGGGCAACTTCTGGGAGACGATGGAAGCAGAATTACTACCCGGGACCCTTCGATAACAAATATCTGTTACTACCAGTAGTGAGATTGGCAGCATATCAGTCAAAGGGAGTTTGCAAACACCATGTTTTGATGTTAGTTGTGTCCCAATCATGATCTGTGCCCTCATTTTTTTCAGACAAGGTCCAAAAGGGTGAGGCATTTGGTGTAGAGTTAGGTGAATGGGGTAAGCCAGGTGAAAGGGGTTTGCCAGTTGAATGGGGCAAATGCTGTATCTCTCTGCTTGATCCTGCTGCCTCTGCTTATATCTTTCAGTGGTGGAGTTTTTGTCATGGTGGAGTTTTCTCTACTTGTACATCTGTCTCAGCTGCTTGGGTGTCAAGTGTCAATGTCTGGAGATGTTTCTCTTTGTTTCAGACCTTTCGGATCTGTTTTTCCTTGTTTGGGAACATTCTGGCTATTTGGATATATGTGGATCGGGTTCCTGCTGATTGGACCGGGCATGTACTGGATCTGTCACAAAATGGAGCAACAAATACCGAAATTGGAGACAATTCTGGAAGCGATTGGAAGGCTGAAGGAGCCGTCTGAAGCGCGGATTTGTGCTGATGGAACTCAGAACCTCACGCTTGGTGAGCTCGAGCACAGGCTAGACGCTGCAAGAGGCGATCTAGCTGGCGCTTTGGGACTCACTCGCGAATTGTCATCGGACTTGGAGAAACTGTCAGTGCGGATTGGTGCAAGTGGAAATTAATGGAGTAATCTGAACTTTAATTTGGTTGAATTAGACTATAAAAGAAACCACTGACAGACTGAAAGGGTAGAGTGGAAAAAAAAAATGTGTCTCTCCCTGCTATCCAAATAATTATTGTTTTGGCTTCATGTAGACCTTCAACTTTGTCCGTTATCAATGCCTGTGAAAAAAAATGTAAACAGAGTATCTTCCACCCCGCACACGTGCAAAAACTGACACACACACTCACATGGATCAGACACACACACACACACACAAACAATGTCTTGCTGTCTCCCAAGCTCTCTTGCCCCCCCAGGTGGCAGGTCTGGCTGCGCGCTTAGAGTTGAGCGCTGCATGCAGATTGTTGACCAGGGGCTCCTGAAACCGACTAACCGTCCTTCATGTCATCATTGTGAACGTTGAAATATGTGCTTCACTATGTTTTTGGTGTGTTTTTTTTTATATTACCTGTGTTGTGAGTCCGTATACGGACCGAGAACACAGTTGAGCGTTTTTTTCCCCATCACCATGAACCCCCCCCTTATGTGTAACTCTTTCCTGAATACATGGGAGCGCCGCGTACAAGCGGCTGCACTGCCAAACAGTGACCTGGATCTGTTTGTTGACTGTCTGTTTGTTTGTAATAATCTTGGACAGGTTGTACTGTAAAACTGAATTTTCCATCGTGGGACAATAAAAGGATTATTCGGTTCAATTCAGGGCTGTTTGATTTTGATAGCTGAAAAGATTGGAGATCAGAAGTCAACTTCTGTTCAGATAATGCTGGTTTGTATGAAGAGGTGTTTTGCACCACAGAATTTTTTTAATTGTTGATAAATCTCATTGATCGATCAGCACACATGTTCTTTAAGAATTTGTGAAACATCCAGAGTCTAGAAAATTCCTCTTTAAATCCTATTGGGAGAGGCCTGGACAGGTAGATTGGAATGTTCAGCTCCTGTAGGTTACCCAATAAGCCAGAAATGTCCTGTTTCAATATCTCTGAATATCTTTTGCCTGTGTCTGTAGATCTTACATGTAAAAACAAGCTTTAGTGGTTTTTGGTGTTGATTTACAATGGTGTGTACATTAGTGTTGTGGCTACAGAAATTTCCAATGAATAATCAAATGAATGATCAAAACTTTTCCTAGGAACTTCCTTACTTTCTTTTGTGGTTTATTGTATGGATTTCTTGTTGTAACCTTGGCTGGCTGCCGTGGCTATGTCGTGATTCAGGGAGCTGAAAGCTGCAAATCTGTTTTTCACTGAAATTCCAGGGGAGTGGTGGGATTTGTTGTTTGTTCCTTCTCGGAGCAGGTGTGGAGGAGCATCTTTTCAGAGCTGACCAGTGTTCATCATAGTTTGAGTTTGGGGTCCTTCCAGGTCTACGCCTTGTAGATGGGATAGTGTTGTTCTGCTTCTGAGTGAGACTGGACTGAATGGGGCATGGGGCTGCCAAATTCTTGTTCCTTTCGTGTCACTGGTAGCATTGTCTCGTGTTCATATCCAGCGATAATTCCAGGTGACTTTTTCAGAAGGCATAATGTTGCTTCCATACATAGCTGTTTTTCTAAGGCATCCTGTCTCAGGAGCTGCTTATCAAAGTTTTCAGCTGAGGAAAACACCATGTTGTTAATCCACAGTCTTTCAAAGGTCCTTCGGCTAAAGAAAAAAAAAAGCGAAAGGCAATCCAGTCGAATAACATAATTCCAGAGGCATGGCACATAAATTAATTAAGAGGAAAACTAAAAACAGATTCTTAAAAGGGAGAATAGGGCGAAAATAAGGCAAAAATCAGAGATAGAGAGATCAGGAGAGCTCGGAGAGAGCTGCTCCTCCTTCAGCAGTCACCACACTTTTTCAGAAGGAATTTTACTAAATGATAAAACTAATTTGAATACACCTTACTTAAATTATGTTGAACAGAGAAAAATAAGTTAAATTTTGGTTGATTAGTTAAGGAATTGATTTATTTGTTGAGAAAACATTTCTTATAAAACACTATGTTATTCAAAAGTCAAATGTGAGAGATGGTCCAGTTAAAGTGGAGTTGCAAGAGCTTAGAAGCCAAACACTGAAGGAGGGACAGTGGACGATGACAGGAACACGAACTGCAAAGATTCTGTTATGAACTGTATTTTCAAAAAAACTCAAACTACATGTATTATGAATCAGTTGTATTAGATTTCTCTTGGATTCTCCTATAAAAAAGCGTCCTAAAAAGGGAGGGCCATCTAGTATAATATTTTGAGCTGACTGAAGGACATGCCAGCAAGTGTTCACCTACCATGATTTCTCTTTAGCCAATCACAGTGATGACTGTTAAATCAAACTTTAGCTATATTCATTAGGGAGAAACGCACAATCATCTTTGCCATAAAGAAATGCACAAAGGGCTTCCCCTTGCACATTTTTCAACAAATAAGTTGTCTGTAGTTTTCCAAAACAGATTCAATAGCCACTTCTATGTCATGTTTGTTTTGCTTTGCCTGGGCAGTTGCTGGTATTGTCATTCCTGGACACCGCCTATGCGCCAACCCAAAGCTAACAAATGATGGGTTCGCACCACCACCAGTGGAGGTGAGTCGGACAGTTTAGTTGGAGCAGTACAAGATGGATTTTCATGGGTTTGGAAAACTTATGGTTGTGCCTCACTTCTTCTGTCAGCTGCTGTTGTTAATTCTACCGTCGTTACACCGTTATGGTGATCACTCTTAAAACATTTGGGAGTTTTAGTACTGAGTGGCTATACATAGTATTTTTCACTGCATCAATGTAAAAAAGCCCAGAAAAGTTTAAAAAAGCCTACAGAAAACTTTTTGACATAATCCAAATGAATGATGTCAGTAATATGCTGTATATGAAAGCATCATATATCTATATTTTTCTCATGTGTCTTCAGCCTCACACAATGTATTTTTCTTACTCATTACTTGATTACCATAATAAAGGACGTTTGTGCGGGGTTTTTCTACTGTCAGAATCAGTTAGGCAGATCTCTCGTTTCAGGTATGAAATGTAAACCTCTGATTCAGATTGTGTCATGACTTAGATAGTCAAAGGACTTGACTGGGAAGGCCATTATAATGATGAGCCTGCACAAAGGGTAATCCTTTTAAACATTCATTCTTTACAGTTTTAGACTTGTTTCTTTTAACCTACCTCCCATTACAAATTTGTAAAGAAATAATGCTGCTGCACTGAGCTCTAGAGTCCTGTACCGCTACAGCATATCAACCTCACATTTATTTTCTCCTTAGTCAACAATCAAACTCCTTTCAACGCATTAGCTGTTTTTTAGATACGGAAAGGAAGACAAGCAGAAGGTGGACAAACATGCATAATGAATATATTGCTCCATACATGTACACAGGCAAGACAAGCTGGGTTCTGGACAGCCTATCGAGCCCCCATAGACCCCCAGCAGGCCCCTTAACATGGCTCTGATGGGATGTGGCATTGATTGACCATCTGTAACTGTGTCACGTTGGATTACACTGAGCGAAAGGAGGACACAAAAGATGGAAGAAGCAGAGATAAGGAGGGAGGGGGGAGTAGCGAGGTGGTGAAATAGGCAACAAGATCAGGAGGGGGAAATGAAGGAGTCAAACCCTCTCTTCCTCCAAGAGTGCTTGCCTTCCCCCTTTTTTTCTCAGAGATAGGTCCTCATCCTGGAATAAAAGACTAAATCCCAAACCCTCACTTATTCACCACATCCATTCTCTCCTTCCCTTTCATTCTCTCCTTGTCTTTTTCTTTTTGCTGCTTAGTGATGCCAGAGTCTCTGCTGTATTGCTCTGTGTTCCTTCTGGGAAACAGCCCAGGAGATTGATCTGCACAAGGTGAGATATAAAAAGACCTCAGGGTTTATGCCCCAGGGAGCCCGGCTTGTATCAAGATGTGCCCAGAGTGGGAGTTGCCAAAGCTGTCTTGTTGCATCACTGCTAAATGGAAAGATGACAGTGGAAAGAGAAAACACTGAGAAGAAAATAGAATAAAATGAATAGCAGAAGATGCTGTTATGCATTCAGTTCATAACTATACATTCTAACTGCATTTAGATTTATAGATATATTCATTACATTAGCAGGCAGGATTGCTAATTTTTAACACCTGTAGTCTTAAAATACACTATTTCAATTCTAGTCATTCTAGTATTGAAAAAGTACCTCTTAAAAGCTATCATTGGAAGTCCAAATGCGCTTAAGCTGGACATCACTTCGTTTCCACAAGGCTATCATAACGACTGCTTGGTGGACCTAAAAAGAGTGTGTGGGTTTAAAAAACATTATCAGTATGAATACTTTATGACCTGGAAGTGTCATAGACCCAATTTATGGGGTTCGCTCACTAGAATGCATTGCTATAGATGTTAATTAATCTGTTAATTTACATGTGAGCTTTGCTAACTGAAATAACAGTCCTCTCAGACTCCCAGTTCATCCATCCATCCATCTTCTTAACCGCTTATCCAATTCAGGGTCACGGGGCAGCTGGAGCCTATCCCAGCAATTATCAGGCGTTAGGCAGGGTACACTCTGAACAGGACGCCAGTCTGTTGCAGACTCCCAGTTCAACAGAAACAAATAAAATAATACAGAGAAAAATAAACAGAATTAAAATATACCATAAACAATAGAATAGAAGTATACTGACCATAAATAAGTGATAAAAAATATGTAAATGTATAGTATACAATTTACAGGAATAAAATCAAGTCAATTTGTTTTCTTTTAATAGTCCAGTGTTGCGTATGTGTGTTAAAGTATTCATGTTACTGCCTTATGCTTCAAGAGGCTAATATTGTGTGTTTGGTGTTTTTTTGTTTTGTTTTAGGTTTTTTGCATTGCAGGAGTAAGCAAACTCCTTGCCAGCAAAGTAGAAAGACACACAATAG
This sequence comes from Apricaphanius iberus, assembly GCA_028564705.1. Taxonomy (NCBI): domain Eukaryota; kingdom Metazoa; phylum Chordata; class Actinopteri; order Cyprinodontiformes; family Aphaniidae; genus Apricaphanius; species Apricaphanius iberus. The sequence continues at coordinate 69,325 of JAPXFQ010000702.1, read as the reverse complement.
ACTAAACCAGGAGTCATTTTAACTGAATATTTACCGTATGTGACAGTCTTTTTAGAATGGTGATGGAAAAATTTTAAGTCATTTTTACAGATTTGTATTCAAATCACTGTGAACTTGGTGCAAATGCGCAGATATTTACTGACTGCACACCGAAAAGGTTCACGACGGCCGCGGGAGTGCTGCGAAGAGGCTTCAGAGTGCGACTGGCTGCCTTAGCTGATTACACGGGCTCCATAGCGTTTGCTGCTGCTTTTTTCCTCACCGGGCTTACCTCAAATAGTTTATGGGTTGAGACACGGTTTGTTCAGCTAGTCTTTTCAACTTCTGATCGCTTCAATGGGATCGCCTCATTTTAAAACAGACGTAAGTGGTGCATAATTGCAGTCTCCAGTGCAGCAAACAGAGCATGGATTTCACAGAACAACAGCTAAACCCTCATGAGAGGACAGCTATCTGAGGCAAAACATCTAAAACGTCATGTCAATAACCTCTGCGTCAAAACGATGGACACAATTCAGCAAGAATGAAGGGAAAGGTGTGCAAGACAGTAGTGAGACCAGCAATGTTGTACGGTCTAGATACAGTACAAATGAGAAAAAGAAAGGAAGCAGAACTCCAGGTTGCAGAAATCGAGATGCTGAGATTTGTCTTTGGGAATGATAAAAATGGATAGGATCAGGAATGAGTAAATTAGTGAGACACAAGTTAGATGTGAAATATTTTAAAACTTAATTATGTGGGTTTGAATAATTGTTTAAATAATTGTTAAGCAAATAAAAAAATAATCTAATCTAATCTTTTATGTAAAAAATAAAAAAACATATTTTTATGACCCATACGTTCAACTTGATGATTTTAGCCCTAGTAGCAAAAAGTTTGGATATCTCTGGTGTAGGCCGTGGTTAGCACTGTTGCCTTGCAGCAAGAAGGTTGCAGGTTTGTATCCTGGCCCAGGGTCTTTCTGCATAGAGTTTGCATGTTCTCCCCGTGCATGCTGGGGTACTCTGGCTTCCTTCACAGTCCAAAAACATTAGGTTAATTGATCAGTCTAAATTGTCCTTAGGTGTGAGTGTGTGCATGGTTGTTTGTCCGGTCTGTCTCTATGTGGCCCTGCGATGGACTGGCGACCTGTCCAGGGTGTACCTCGCCTCTTGCCTGTTGAGAGCTGGAGAGAGGCACCAGCCCCCCCGTGACCCCTTAAGGATTAAACGGTTCAGAAATTGGATGGATGTTTTAGACTGTCGTTTGTATTCCTGCATGCCATTTTTTAACATTTATTTTCATGCTGTTTGTTCTTCAACACAGTAGATGACAATTTACAGTAGTCTAAAGCAAAATAAACAAAAACGATTATTTATACACACCAGACACTTTAACAGCTACACCTCGCTAGTACCAGCTTGGACCCGCCTTTACCTGTAGAACTTTTTTAGTCAAGGCATAGTTTTAACAAGGTTTTGTGATTTCGATCCACAGTGACATGAAAGTATCGCAAAGTTGTTACAGGTTTGTCTTTGATACCATAAATCTTCATTCAACCAGATGTCAGAGGTCCTGTATCGCTTTGTGATCTAATGACTGTGAAGACTATTGGACTACAATTAACTTATTGGCATGCTTAATAAACCGTATTTATGATGCTTGCTTCTTTGTGAAATGGTGTAATACAGAAAGAATGGTACACTGTGATCATAAAGATATGCACTGCCAGCAAGAATAATATGGTAGGCTGTGGCCTATCATGCTCAGCTGTTATTAAGAGATCTCAATTAGTGAAGAAAATATCCCCCACATGATTTCAACAAAACCACCAGACTGAACTCTTTATATAAGGAAGAATGAATTGATTATTTCAATGTTTTTACTTCAAACTCTGGTCCTGCCATCTGAATGTTCCCATTAAGACTGACTCAGACAACTTTTTTCTACATATTCATGTACAGGAGTGACACCAAGGTATGTTTTTTGCTGCTGTAGCAGATCTGTTGCAAGGTCTGTTGCATTGATGTTGTGTTAAAAAATTGTTTTCTGCATACCTTGGTTATAGTGATTAGTTATTCAAGTTATACTCACAAATCTTTCATCTCCAACTAACCTTCCCATATCCCTACGAAATTTAACATCGACTGCCTTTTTCTTTTTTGTAAGATTCTATTTAAACCTTGATAAAATAAAAATTCTAAAGGATCCTTAGTTATTCATTTCAGCCTGTTTCAGATCAACAACCATGCCACCGCCAATGTCACTGAAATCTGCTATCTTCCTGATTCTGAAAAGTATGAAGATCAGTAAGTCATACTCACCTCATAGAAATTTCTAAATGTATTCTGTTTTTTCCACCTGTCAGTGATTGGGTTTTCCCTGTTACTGAGGCTCCAAAGCCTAAGTAAGTAAACAGCATGTGGTCAGCTCATGGTTTGCAAGCTGAATTTTGTATGGTGTCTAGGTCTGAGATGATGCCCTCTCATTAGAATTTTTTTAATTGATTTAGTGACCTGTACTACTTGTGTTTAAAAAAGCTGCCACATATTGAAAATAATTGGTTAACGTGAATGCTGGTTAAGGGTCTGGATCAATGCTGAGTTAAACATTTCTCCAGCAGTTTTACAAATGCACTCAAAAATAGTTGAGCACCAAGTTCAAAAAACAGAAGTCTGTATAAAAATATATGCTGTTAATTTTTAACTAGTGGATTTAAATCTATCTCAGCTTAATCATGTTAACAGTAGACCTGCTAGTGATGTTTTGCAAAAAACGCTGCAATGGCTATATTATATTAAGTATGAATGTGATTAGCACTTTCCGTTTAGCAAAACACCTTGGTTCTTTATCCATGTGCTGCCTTACCAAGCTGCATTTTGCAGTTCACCCACACACAATGGGCAAAATATAAGAGCCCCCTGGGTTCGGCCAAGACCTCTCAGCCTTTGTGATAGATGGCATACCCTTTGCTCTGTTTCTGCTGTTTCTAGTATTGGATTGCTCACACGTTCAGTTGAAGCGAGCCAATTACAATATGCTGTTGCCTGACTGTTGTGCCCACTGCATTAGAAAAATCCTCTTTCTGGCTCCACCGTCTGCTGATGTATCTAAGAATTCTATTCTGCTGTTCCATTGTGTGAGTGGAGATAGAGGCCCATCACTGGGAGCACAAGGTCACCGAACACATCAGCACAAAGAGTCCTATCTCTGGCTCTCTGTTCTTGTCTGCTACCTTTCTACCTCTGTGCTTGCATCTCTGCCATACTCTCTCTCTCTCTCTCTCTCTCTCTCTCTCTCTCTCTCTCTCTCTCTCTCTCTCTCTCTCTCTCTCTCTGCCTCTCTGTCTCCCTCTCTCTCTCAAGCACACACACACACACAATTCTTGTTTTAGTGTAGTAGTGAGGACATCCGTTGACTTCCATTCATTTTACTGATTGTACTATTCCTAAAACTTTTTCCTAACCCTAGGCCTAAATAAAACTTAATTCACACTGTACCTCTAAAAAAAAACAATAGAGCTCAGTAACAGTGCCCTAAAGTGAGGAAAATGTCCTCACTTTGTATTAAACGGTCTTCACTTTATAGGCTAAAAACCCAAAACCGTACAAATTGGTTCTTAGTCTAAATTCTAGACAGGAGCACACACACACACACATGCACACACTCGCTCATTCTATTTTGCTTCCTGTCCCACTCTCTTATTCATTGACTGTACAAGAACAGACAGCTCTTTGAATGCCCTGACCTCAGATATGCTGAAATAACAACAATAGTGTCCCTGACTACAAACTATCAGGGCACTTAATCTTCACTTGGCTACGCAGAGCTTTTATTCACCAAGTTGTGAAATCTTTAAAACCCTGATTATAATATTAATTTGTATTTTTTACTTAAAAATTTCATTTTACTTAAAAATTTCATTTTCTAGCCCTTAAACAGTACATTGTGCCTTTTACAATCTCTAACAGCGAACGAAAAAGACAAATTAGTCATTCGAGGTGTTGTGGGGTTATTGTCCAAAACTGTTTTGGTCATATTTTTTAAGCCTGTCAAAATTCTCTATTTTCTCTATTATCTATTACATTTCTTGAACATATTACATATCAAGTCACAAGTATTTGCACTGGGATTGCTAAACAAGGTCATGGACCTCCGGCTAAACAGTGAGTAAATCTGCCATCTTTATTTCTCACTGCGGGTTTGTAGTTCAAGTTCATGTATGTCGAAGGTGGAACAGTCAAAATGTTCAGTTGTTGGATTATTAACAAACACAATTCTTTACACCGTCCCCCTGCATCAGAAGCTCTGCAAAGTATCTGGTTACATTTTATTTTTCATTATTTTTTATTAATTTTATTTTTCATCCTTCTGCTTGTGTTAGATATATGATGTATGTGCTCTGTATTTTACCCCCCCCCCATTACATACATCTTTTAATAGTATATTCACATAAACAATATGGAATTATTTTTCAGTTTTTAGTCTTGGGGAAAACATGATCCTAACACATTCAATGACGTTAGCTTGATGCTAGCTGTGGCACACTAACAACTTTGGGGTCTTCTTATGTGGAACATCTGTTGTGAATCAGCACTATATAAATAAACCGAATAGAATTGAAGACGTTTTAATTTCATACTAGTGTTGCTATAATTGTGTGGTATCTAAAGAGTAGTTTGTGTTAATGTGCTTTCAAGTAATATTACAAAGCTTGGATTCATGCACTTCAGATGGCATTGAGGTTTCTTTACTGCACTGTGCATAGCCGTGTACAAAGTTGAGGACTTAATGGCATGACTTCTGGTCATCTTTGACCAGGATTTTAGAGATCAATGTTACATTGGATCCTGAACTTTATTCACTGGAGGACTTTTATAGCCATGGTTTTCATGGCTCTCTAAGGAGTGCAAAAAATACATTCTTAGAACTTTCTTTCAGTGTGGCTAAGAAGTGTATTATTACACTATCATTGAAATCTGATTCCTCTTCCCCTATTGACAGATGGAGATGAGGAGTTATATTCATCTGGATAAAAACCACATATAGAACAATAAATCACACATCCAATTTTGTAAATAACTACAGAACAAGGAGCGCTGATAGGCTATAGTATTTTATGTCTAATAACTCTTGCCAAATGCAAGTGTATGTATAAACAAGGGTTGTAAAGGTACATGTATGCAAATTCTGATTTTTTTTATGCAGAACACTTTCTTCAGCACCCTGGACAGGTTGCCAGTCCATCACAGGGCAACACAGAGACATGCAGGACAAACAACCATGCACACACACACTCACTACCATGGGCAATTAGAGAGACCAATCAACCTAATAGTCATATTTTTTGACTGCTTAAGGAAGCTGGAGTACCTGAAGGGAACAGAGAGAACATGTAAACTTGATAACGCTTTAAAAAACCCTTTCGAAGCTTCTCTTATTTGATCTCATATGCACTTTGATTTACTCAAGTCAATCAAGCAAGTAGGATACTATCTCCTGCCATGTTTTTATTTTATTTAGAAAAGCTGTCCTCACACATATTGGCAACTAGCTTCTTCATTTGTATTCCTCCATTTTAGGGAATTCAAATGATGTTATAATGTGTCTCTATCTCTGTGTGCATCACTCCTTCCGCCCTGTTTGTTTCTCTCTTTTCCTTCCCGTCTGTGTCAATCAATCTGTGTCACTGTTTGTGTAATTGAAGTCATCTGTCACATATTTTCTAATTAGTCGTCCCTGTGTTGCCCTGCCCTTTATATACCCCTTCATAGCTCACTCCCTTCGCCAGTTCCTCGTCAAACCTACTCTCGTGTGACTCCTACTGCATATCTGTATTTGCCTCTCTGGAACTTCACTATTAAATTGGGAAATAATCTCTCAAAATTGATCTTTGCATCTGAGTCCGTCCCTACAAACCTGACAGTAGGAACTGGCCAGAAAAAGGACTCAGCAGAGAGAAGCAAACTGAGAGACTAACCTCTGGGGAAGTTTTGCCGCCATGCAACTCTGTTGCCTCACCATGAGGGTATGGCTGGTTGATCCCTGGCTTTTTTCCAAGCTCACCGGTACACTTAACCAGAAGGATTATCAGAAGCCTCAGCAGCCAACTTTCAACCCCAGGCTCTGTCTTTAGATCCTCTAGCTGACGTGGCTCCCTCTAAGTCTGCGTCTCAGCTCACTTCCCAGCATTGGCAGAGGAAACGCATACAAGCTGCTCTGTTCTCTCTACAGGAGAGTCCTGTGTCCGCCTTCGTCACTCCCAAGTAAACCACTCCAAGCTGTGATCTGCCGGCCAAACTTTTCCCCAGTGGTAAGTCACCAGCTTTGGAGTAGTTCGCATCTTCCCTCCAGTGTAACAGGCTTCCTCTTTACCTGCCAGTCGCTGCAGCCCTCAGCTGATTCTCAGTTGCTACGTCCGGCTTTGAAAGTCTCCAGCGAGTTCGACCACCAGCTCGACCCCCCCAGTGCTCCATCCTGCCGTCCGGGAAGAGTTTGTTGGGCAGCCACAAGACTCCTGGAGAAAGCTGCTTCCTTCATCGCTCCATGGCAGTGGTTTGCGGCGGTACAGTTCATGCTGGGCATTCTCCCGGAACACAAACCCATCTTGTGTTCTATAAACCTAGCCTGGATATTGGAAGAAGTGGAATGGTTACAAAGGGTCCTTGGGCCGAGTTGTTCGGCCATCCGCCTCCTCCTCAGCCGCCCTGAAGTGGTTTCTGCCCGCAGTTGTGTATCTCCGCCTCCCGTGGGACTTCAGAGCAGAGATTTTGAAGTGCATTCTGGATCCACACCCTCAGGATCCTCTCCATCCTGGATTTCTGGAATGTGATCCGAAACCTGATCCTCCTGAACCTGCTTATGAGTCCAAGTTGGAAGTCTGTGTTCCTGGGTCACAATCCACGGAGGGTGTTCAGTACTCCTGTGAGCTCTTCAGAACCTGAGGTTCCAGTGACTCTTCCGGTGATTGTTCCAGAGGCCCCAGAGACTGTTCCAGAGAAGGTTACAGTGACGACTACAGTTACTGTTCCAGTAACAGTGACTGTACCAGAACCCGGGACTCCAGAGCGCAGTCCAGAACCCGGGACTCCAGAGAGTAGTGCAGAACCTAGGACTACAGTGACTGTTCCAAAGGTTCCTGTGACTGTTCCAGTGATCGTTCCTGTAACTGTTCCTGGGACGATTCCAGAGATTGTACCCGTGTCAGATCCAAACCGGAGACTCTCGAGTCGGAGTCTCCGGATTTTTTGGAGGGGGTCCAGTCCACTGTTTCCTCCGGCAACTGCCAATGACAGGCCGCAGTTCCCTACAGCGGCTGCCACCCCAGTGAATGCCAGCAGCAGGCCGTAACCCCCTCCAGCGGATGCCAGCAGCAGGCCACAACTCCCTCCAACGGCTGCCAGCAGCAGGCTGCAACTTCAATCATTGTTCCCGAGGGTGTCGGTAATGACATGCCTTTACCTCTCGTCATCATTCCTGAGGTTGTCGGTAATGAGTCCGTCGTCGCTGGCCATTGAGACTCATGTTCCCTCGTTGCCGGTCTCCGAGACTCAAGTTTCCTCTTTGCCAGTCTCCAAGACTCAAGTTCCCTCGTCACCAGCCACCACATCTACAACACCCTTGTCGCCTGTTGCCAAGTCTCTAGTACCATCGTCCCCGGTCGTCATGTCACTAGCACCCTCGTCACCGGCCTCCTCATCACCTGTTCCCACATCGCCGGCCTCCTCATCAAGTGTTCTCATGTCGCTGGCCTCCTTGTCACCTGTTCCTATTTCTTTGGACTCCTTGTTGGACTTTTTTTGTTTTTCATTTCGTGACTCCTACTGCCTATGTGTATTTGCCTCCCTGGAACTTCATTATTAAAATGGGAAATAATATCTCAAAACTAATCCCTGCGTCTGAGTCCATCCCTAAAAACCTGACACTCAACTGTAATGCAGCTGCGAACAGTGAATCATGGCGAAGTTAGCCTAACTGTTAACTTTCCTTACAGGCAAGATGGAGACAACAGTCTCTTCCCAACCCTGGTAGGAGATATTGGAACGGTTCTTTTCTTTGGATGCTTTTCTTTGTCTGTCACCCAGTCCTCTGCCAAAGTTAGGACAACATCTAGAGGTCTCTTTTTCGTAAAGACTTGGACCTGAAGCATTACCTTTTACTCAACACCGATGTTAAATAGCCACACAGACCTTCCGCCAGGTTTCATTCCATCACAGAGCTCAGTTCATCGCTTCTGAATGTGAAGCCGGGTGGATTTTCTTCTAAATCAGTCATTTTCAAACAGCGCAAACTCCCACGCTTAGTTTATAGAACCTGCCCTCATGGGTGTCATGAAAATGTTTCTAGATACAAGTATATCTTGTTCATCAACTACATGTCTTTATAATACAATAATTGAATTTCCTTAAAGACTAAAATCTTTGCTGACAGAATGATACAAATAACATTTTAATATCAATATGTACTTTCATAACTGGTTCTCTTGAATTGTGTTTTATGAAGTAAAGCTTCCTGTTCTTTTTTTCTTTTTGTCAGAAACTCTGACAATGTAGTCTTTGGAAAGTCATAGCAAAAATGATTTTTTTTCCCCCTGACTTATATATTTTTTACTTTTTTATATGGCTGGTTTTCTAATTTCTTTATTTGAATGAGAAAAGCTGAGATATGTTGTTGAATTTTCTTCTGAATAAACTTTTAAATGCTTTATATGAACATCTTGACCTAATACTGACTGAATGTTTTCTGTAGCTATTAGCTACACAAACACACAGATCTGACATTTTACCTACAAAAACTGTTTTCCTCCAAAGCCCCTTGAATTCTTGACAAACCATTCAATTTAGTTATGTAAAACTATAGTCCCACGCAAATGGTGTCCAGGAAGTTCAGTAACTCATGAAAGACTACTTCAGCTACTGCGAAGAGCCAAACTGTGCTCATTTTTTAACATGTCATTTAGAGACATATACACATCCAAAAAACCAAAGACAAGTCAGCTTGTTGATGACTAGTGTTTAGGCTGTCATATATCTTGTTTGCATCAAATGATTTGCTACATTATCCAATTTGGTGTAAATTACTGAAAGATTATTGCTGTGTTTCATTCATATGCAATTGTAATCACTTTTATTTACATAACGCCTATTCACAACAAATGTTATCTCAAGGCACTTTATAACAAAAGTCATTTCAATACAACTATACAAACATTCCAATCAGTTAAGTTCTCTATGTAAGGAACCCCAGCGTTGACCTGGTTTAAAATGTCAAATGATCCTGTTTGATTTCTGGACCACACTGTTTTCATCATGGGAGAGGAAGTGAAGGTGGTTGAGGAGTATAAAAAACATGGCGTTTACATGGACAACAGACTGGACTGGAGACTCAACAGTGAGGTGAAGTGAACACTAGAGGAAGTTCATGTCTTAAAAGGTTTGCAGGACAATGCTTCAAATCTTTTTGCAAGTCTGTTGTTGAGAGTGTAATCTCTTCAGTCATCATTTGTTGAGGTAGCAGCATCAAAGCCAGGGGATTAAAAAGGCTCAACAACCTTATAAAGAAGGGTAGTTCTCTTCTGGGGACGATTGTGAAACATCTGGAGATGATGATGCAAAGAAGGAGTTTTATAAAATCCAAAAAATGTTGGACAACCCTGAGCATCCTCTTCACAAGACTATCCTACTTCTTCTGGTCCGTGCAACACAGACTGCTACAGGAATTCCTTCCTGCCAATAGCCATCATGGTGTCCAACAACTCTTTTGAACAATGAATTACTATGGGCCAGAACAACACTTAATTTGGGATCTGGGATCTCTGGGATCAAAAAAGTATTTTTGAATTTCAAAACAATTTTAACATCCAACTTTTTTTTGGTATACAATCTTGATGGACAATCCAAATACACTAGCAATGGACAATAGTATCGTAGAAATGTAATTTACTGCAAGGATTTCTTTTCGACTAGGCCTATATTACATTTCCTGTCGGGATTATACCTGCATAATTCATTTGCCAGTCTGGATGTAGAGGGAGAGGGTCTGGTTTATCTTGAGAAGGAAGGAATCAATTACTTGTAAGAGTCTTGTAACGGGGAAAATAGCTAAAAATGAATATAAGTTGCTTAATGAGAAACAAAGATGGCAATGGTGGTTTAGTTTCCAAAAGAGGTAGAACCGAGCCTGCATTGAGGAAACGTTAAAAAATAGCATTATAATTCCAAAACAGAATATGGTGCAATATTTCATAATTACATGTTTGTAATTGCTTGAGATCAACATTCAAATTTGTGTAATACATTGATTTATTAAACATTGCCTAATTGAAATAAGAAAATCATATACATATATTAACATTGTCATAAACTTTATTGATAATTTTTTTTCCCCCGAGCTCAGAGTTCATCCGACCAATCCCTCTACTTCCTGCATAATGTCCATTATGTTTTTTTCTAGGAGCGTGGCTTATTTGCTTCGCAATTTGTCACAGGGCTGGGGTCCAAAAGTCTTCATCTCACTGTGGTGTAGATGCACTCATATCAAACTTATGGCGATGTTGATTAAGCTCTAAAATAGTCACAGTATGATTATCCTGCACACTCATCAAAGACACGTGTTTTGGGGCCTTCCTCACAGCAACTTCAAATTTCACCTTGAAATTGCTGATGAGCTTGTGTGACAGTGTGGAAGTCCTGTCACTATGGCACCGATAGATCATGTGCCCTGGCTGCTTGGCCACAGGGATATCCCTTTGGCTGACTGGTTAGCGCGCATGACTCTCACCCGGGAGTTGTGGGCCCTCATTGTGTACCTTGCCACACTTGTAAGGCGGTTCTTGAAAACCTAAGAGGTAACAGGCAGACGCAAAGGAGCATATGAAACAAAGGATTTGATAATAAGAACACTCATGACACACAAGGAGAACACACAGGGACAGGGATGACAGAAACAGAAAGAAACTAAGAAGCTTAAATACTGTGGTGATGTGATTGTGCGACATAAACCATTTATGTGCAAAAAATGCAAAACAGCTTGAGGAGAATTTGACCATAGGACTGAGAGGTAAAAAAGCAATGGGAGAAAGAGATACAGTAGGCTATGTTTTACCAGAACCGTTATTATTTGCTCTGTTAATATAAAAGGTTAGCAAAACTATTCCGGTGCTCTTTAATAATGTATTAAACTGCATTCCTAGCTTCTTTAAAACATACTGAGCATCGCTGAGGATTTAATGTTTTCCAAAACATCTCTGCCTAGATTGCTCTTACTATAGTTTGTTGGGGCAGCAACAGGACTCCTGAAGAAAGCTGCTTCCTTCATCGCTCCATGGCAGTGGTTTGCGGCGGTGCAGGTCTCGCTGGGCATTCTCCAGGAACACAAACCCCTCTTGTATTCTACAAACCTAGTCTGGATATTGGAAGAAGCGGAATGGATAAAAAAGGCTGATTGGGCCAAGATGTTCGGCCATCCGCCTCCTCCTCAGCCTCAGTTTTTGCCCGCACTTCCGTATCTCCGCCTCCCGTGGGACTTTAGAAACCCCTGGTGAAAGCAGTCTTAGCTGGCCTGGATCAGAAAACAGACTTTAAATTATATGGGACAAAACTGGAGACCAGGACACAGAGTGACATGAACGGGAAACAGAACATGTTCTTTTATGACTTGCACATGAAGAATAAACATACAAACATTGTCAATCAGGTTTTTAGATTTTTGTGTATTTGTTCGCCAGGAACCTCTGCGGTTTGAAAGTGTTTGTGTGTGCACTGATTTGTGTGTTGGTAGCACTTTAGCATGCTCTATAAATATTGTAGAGTCTTTTTAACTATCCTCCAGAGTCCCTTTTTGGCAACTGGAAGTTAATAATGCATTGTGGAGATGCATGGAAGATTGTGTTTTATTGCAGTTTTGAAGTATAATCTGAGTTGTTTGCCTCTGAAACTGTTCACAAGGGAAATAGCTCCAACTTACTGAGGACCATTTTATGGGTCCTACAGTGCTGTATTTTGATACATATTTAATAATGCAGTGCATTTGTCTCCCTAATTACAAACCCCACGAACAAAGAAAATTTCTTATCCTTAAATCTCAGAAGTAACACACGTCAATAAGTTTAAGAGCTCTAATCAAAGCAAAGCAGTTGTTTTGTTTTCTTTCAGAGATTTTATTCCTTTTACGATTGTTTCCATGGTGATATAAATAATTTGTCCTCTACCACATCAACTTTAAAAAAATAGAGTGGAATCATTAGTGTGTGAATAAAGCAGAATCTATCCTTCCTAAAATATAAAAGAGGGAGAAAAAAAAAACATTCCCCCATGGAAATCTGGGAATCAGAATATTATTTATGTCGTTGGATATTTTGATAGGCTTGGAAATAAATATTCCATGCACATATATCAAAAGGTACACAGAATCAGGCACTCTGCACTCTGATAGAAATACAAACAGGCTAATTTATCCATTTGAGTAATTTAGTTATCTGTTCTCCTTGCATTTATTATTCTACTGTATCCAGTTTCTAAACAACAAAAATATGCACATACAAACATGCACACCTGCACACACACACACACACACAGAAGAGCACGGTCTTAGCGATAGTTAGGTTGATCCTCAGCCATCCCACAGCTACGTTTTCGTTTCTTCTGGTAGTGCAGCCTTTAGCTATTCACCCAATGTGGTTTAGGACTTCAACTTTATCATCAAACACAATAGAAAGGTCAAGTTGCTGAAAAGAAAGTTGCAAAGTCATAATTAAAACATTAATAAGGTCTAAAACTTTTATTTGTAAAAAAAAAAATATGTAGGATTTTAAAAGTCACAAATTACGAGACCACAAAAATTTGTTCCATAAACCCAATGGTTTGACAATATTGGTGGGTAACCTGTAAAATTGGGTCAGTAAGCCATAAATCTATATACATACACAGATTTTTGCATTGACTTCCACTTTAATCTTAACCATTATATTTTTCTCAATTTGAACCATAACTAACAGCACAGTTCTACCGCTAGCCCTAAATATTTAGGTCAGCTGCATTAGGACTGGTCGTTTACCGCTATATGGCTTATTGATTTTTATGAGGTAAGTGAATATTTTTTATTTAAATTAGAAAAATAGGTAACAAAAAAACAATAAAATATGCCCATTCAAGAAGTCATCCTAAACATGTCCAGATCTGTTCATTAACTATTTTTAGATTATAATCTATTTTTAGATCTGTTTTTATCTCCAGCAGGAATCAGCAGGAGCTAAGACCTTTTTCAATATTATGAGTTTTTTGTAATAAATAGTATTTATTGTTGTATTCACTTTAAATTTTGTTAAATCCAAACAAGCTCAACAGAGAACTAATTTTAAAAATGAAATAAAGCAATTGCACCTAATATACAAATACCTGCTGTGGTTCCTGCTCCACACAGAACCGAAATGTGTGCCCCAATAGGAGACATTGCTGCAGAGGTTATTGTTAAGAGATTTTGGAGTTTCGTCTCAGGCCCTATCCACACGTAGCCGGGTATCTCACAAAACGGAGATATTTTTCTACGGTTTGGCCTGTTATCCACACGTAGCCGGAGGTTTTCGGCACCAAAAACGAAGCTTTTTAAAAACTCCGGCCAAAGTGGAGATTTGCGTTTTCTCCGTTTTCAGTATCTACGTGTGGACGGTTGAAAACGGAGTTTTAAGAGCCGTAACGCCACTTTACGCGACCAAAAATGCTCCAACACCACATGTGCGACCTGTGTTTACTCTCGAAAACAGCATTTATTTCCTCAGCGCTGTGTTGGTATCATCCATTGTTAAAACGCGTCTTGTTTGTTTGCTTTCATAAGCTGTATAACTGCTGCGTGCTGAAGAGAGGATATAAAGTTTCTCTTGGCGGATAGGACTGGGGAGAACAACTGCCCCCTACAGGTTTGCCACGTCTATGAATGTGCTGAAAAACGCATTTATCCGGTTACGTGTGGATAGAGATTTTTTTTCAAGGAGCAAATGAAAATCTTCGTTTTTTAAAAAAAGCCCGGCTACGTGTGGACATGGCCTCAGACAGATGACGTCTCATGGGGGTCTAGAAGTTATTCTGAAGGCTGAATCCATGCTATGCTGCCACACTGGAGTAAGCACAGCACAGCTTCGGCCAAATTCTAAATGAGGAAACATTTGTCCAATTATACCCATCAGAAGTCTAAAAGACTTTCTGAACTAACCGTTTCCTGATCCGTAAACTCTGATCCAGTGTTTTGCACATATCAGACTCTTTCAAGCGCATCTAACCAGCCGCACCAGCCTCAGTCACACTCCAAAGCTTCAGTAACTTTTCAGTGTGCACTCAGCTCCTGGTCAGCAAAATGCTTTGAATATAGTGTCAGCGAGCATTTTCTTTAATTAATTTGTATACCTGGACTCCATTCATAAAGCTGAAAATATATATGCATTTTCCGTCACCATTCCAAAAAACTAATGCGACCCCTGGCGCACACATATGGGTCTGTAGTCTTAGGAAAACATAGGCAAACTGGTCCCCAAAAAGCCAACTATATATATATATATATATATACATGTGGAAAATAACTGTTGGAGGAAAATAAGTATTAACTAGAGGCACAAATGGGGAATGTAACTTGAAAATGACTGTTGCGGGGGTCAGGAAATGGTTCTGAGCAGCATGACAGTCTTTCTCTCTCTCTCTCTCTCTCTTTCTCTCTCTCTCTTTCTCTCTCTCTTTCTCTCTCTCTCTTTCTCTATCTCTCTTTCTCTCTCTCTCTTTCTCTCTCTCTCTCTTTCTCTCTCTCTCTCTCTTTCTCTATCTCTCTTTCTCTCTCTCTCTCTTTCTCTCTCTCTCTCTCTCAGTGTGCTGGCTCTTTCATCTGGGAAACAAATGTCTGGGATCTAAAGGCTTTCCCATAGTTGTTATGCTAACCTTGGAGAGTGAAGCCACTCCATTAGCATTTGAAGGAGCTAAATATTAGCAAAGAAAGAGAGCAATCCCATTTAAAAGCATGAGAAAGAGTCCCCTGCCTTTGGTACCTAACCATCTGTGCTGGCTTCTCTCCCTGCACTGCAAACACAGCTCCAGCAACTGCCTGGAACTCAGGCTAACATTGCTGCACACTTTTACACTTTGTGTAGTGTTTTAGAAAATCAGCCTCTCTAAGGCCACACATTTTCATTAAGATTGGCTTCAGCTCTTTGCCCCTCCAAAATAACTGGGCGCTCAAAGTTAAAGAGGCAATTTTCTGTGCTTTTCTGAGAATTTTTTAAAACTTCTTGAGATTCCTGAGTGATTTTGTTTGGAGGCCCTGCCAGCAGTGTCAACTGTGATAAGAATACAGGGCTTTGGCAAAAAGCTATAGACAATCTAATTACATCCTAAATTAGGCTTTATTGTACTGCATACTCAAATCATTAGACAAAAAGCACTGAAATTGGGAAAAAAAAATGTGAAATATGACTGATGTTAGAGTTTGTTCAATTTTCCAATTGAAAAAAAAAACATTCTCTATGGGTTGTAACTAATAGTAAATCTTCACAATTAGAAACCTATTTTTATATTTATTAAATTATGTTTTATCTGTTAATAAAGGTGCAATGTGTGATAATAATGTCTTGTGGTCAAATTTAAGTACTGCACGTAAAATGTCTGCTGACTCCGCTCTCAGCCACTCACTTATACCCAAAGCCTAAACATTTTTGTCTTTTGCAGACATTTCCATACAGCACACCAGAAGAAAAGCTTCTACATTCAAATCTTTAGACTTTAGACTCTGAATAAAAGCCTCTTTTTGTCTCAAAACCAACAGTAAACGTCTAGATCAAGCTCAGTTTACCTTCAGCGTGCCAGTTCAGAACAAAATCAATCTCAAACCATTTTACGAGACAGTTGGATCCAAATCATATTCAAAAGATAAATAATTAAATGGGTCCAAAACAAACCATCTAAACAAATTCCCAAAAAATCTATTTTATAAACATTCCAATTCTATTATCATATAATACCATCAAACTGTTGCGTTACATGAAAGTTTCTCCTATTGTAGAGAGAAAATGGAAAATTTGATTTGTCTTGCAATGACAAAGATGCTAATATCCAACTATCAAAAAATATATGTGTAGTACGCTTTAAAAACTGAAATATACAAATAGTGGATTGTTAGTTTAGCTGTAAAACTGAAAAGACAAAAAGCCTTTTCTTCAGATTTTTTAAAGTTAGGTATTGTATGTATGTGTGTTCTTTGTGAGTGGAAAAGATTGTGTGTGACATATTTAAAATCTGATTTCCTTAATTTTATTAATTTGGCAACTAGAGAAAAAATGTATTTGGTTTTGAAGTGAAGAGTTAAAATTAATTTTAAAAATTGCTTTGGGTGCTACAATGTAAATTTTTAGAAAAGGTATCTTAAGCATAGACATACGCTTGTAATGAACATTTGATATTTCTCATAAATAAATCTTTGAGCAGCCCTTTTGGAAAAAACTGTGACTACTGAAGACAAAACCTTTAAACCTGCCCGAAATTAATATTTATATTAAAAACTAGTCATGAGTTAAATGTTTATTCTAGATTCATAAACTGAAAGGGGCTGAAATCATTTAGCTACAAAATGTAAAAAGAGAAATGTGGGGGATGAACACACTTGATCTGTCTATTCAATTATGATGCAAATGAGCATTTGGCCCCAACATTCTTGGCATTTTTTTCTCAGAAGTGTCACTGGCGCCAGTAAAGCTGGTAATCAGGGTTGGACATAATGAACAGGCTGTATGGTGAGGAACATATGTAGAGGTATCTAAGCTCAGAACTTCTCAGCTCAGAAGGGCAGAACCTTTAAACTCCTCAACAGGTGTGCAAGTAGAGAAGCATTCCCCCACTTACTGCTCATTGAATTAAAACAGAAGGAAAACCTGCTGGTGATAAAAGTTGGAACTCTGAGCTTTTAGTTTTAGTTGTTGTGTAGTGAAAGATGAATTTATTGATATTAAGTGAAGCACAGTAGAATGGGTCACATGACAAGAGTTCAGATATATAGGGAAAGAAAAAGGGAGTTTTTCCATCCCACTGTCGCTGCATGCTTGCTCAGTATGAGGGATTGCTGAGAATTCCACGACGCAATCTTCTGTGGTTCTGTAATTTCTACACTAAACATTGTATTGTAATAACTCTTTTTGTAAAGTGCCTTGAGATGACATCTGTTGTGAAATGGCGCTATATAAATAAACTGAATTGAATTGAATTGAATATATTAGGACTACAACAAGGAATCCAGACAATGTGAGTTTAACAAATATTCAGCTAATTAACAGATCAGATAAGGTTTTGTACATTATATAAAAACAGTAGTATGCTGATGTCTTACCTTCTATGTGGATTGAATTTTCCCTTTATTTTCTGCAACATTTTAAATGTTTGTCCACAATATCGTAAGTGTGGATAAGAAAAAAAATAACTAGTAGAGGGATATAAATACGATATGAAGACTAAAGTGTAATACTCTTTATTTTTATTGTCTCTACATCTTATCTGTGAAAAAAATTCCAGTCAGAAGGCTGTTGTTGGATCATAGCGATGCCAGGTCTGCGCTGGTGTCCACGGTCGCTGACAAGAAAGACAAGGAGCAGATGGTGGTCTTTGTCATTACCTCCTCTTTTCAGCTTCCTTGCAAGCTTCACTTTCCCTCTCATTGTTTCTCTCCCTCTTTTTAACCACAGCAGCACTGCAGACATCTGAATAGGCACTAACCATTGCTATGTAAGCAAGCTCGCAAATATGGACCTCCACGACCAGATGGTGAGATTATTTGGAGCAATTAATTCTTTGAGAGAATCAGAGGGGACATGTTTGTGGCAGAGATTTGGGGGCGCGTGGTCTAATGTGTTGAAAGACATTCCTCCTTAAAATTCTTCTGGGTAAAAAAAATAAAATAGTGGGGGTTAGAGGCTGGGGGCTGTGGTGGGAGGTTTCAAGAAGGGCACAGTGAAAGGAAGGGGTTTTATTCTGACAAGAAAGCACATGTAGATTATGAGGCTGGGTATGGGAACTTTTCCCACTGAAAAGGGACCACGGGTCTACAACGGAATTTCACATTCCACAGTGAAAAAAATACAGGAAAACATTTATCTTATTAAGGATGTAGATTAAAAGCTTTTCTTTAAAATTACAGTTATAAAATATATCACTTGCTGTTTTGAGAACATAAATAAGAAGAAAGATCACTCAGTGCATAAAAATGCTACAGTGATCCCAAACAGAAGCTGAGTGTTTATTCATATCACTGATACATCGGCTGGTTCCCTTTTACATTAGCTTGATGTGCTAAATATGACACCAAATAAAAAACGTTGGGACCGTATGTTAGATTAAAACCAAACTGAAAACAATACCTTATTCTATCGTCTTTGACCTGTATTACATTGAAAACAAAACAACAGCACATTATTTAATGTGTTTCTCATAAATTTTATTATTTTGTTTGTTTTTTTCAAAATAAACACCTATTTCAATTTTGGTTCTTGCAACGCATTTCAAAAAAAGGTGGAACACTACAGCATTTACAACTTTGAAATGTTGCCATTCCTTTTCACAACACCTAAAATATATTTAGGGACCGACAACATCATGTGATTACAGTAGAACGGCATGAAATTCCCCGCAACGTTTGGGCCCTTTTTTAGCCACACTCTAAGTACCTTAATAATATATCAAAGGATCATTTGCCGTAATTCAGCCTTGTTGTAGAATTGCAGGTGTGACGAGGTAGCCCTTCTTTGAACATTAGCACAGAACGTCCGGGTTTCGGAGGGCGGGGCCTAGGCTATCAGCTTCTGTGGTCAATGACTCTCTAACGATATTTCGAATATTCCACTATAGTATAGAATCTTTTTTTCCCCCAAAATAAAAGCATACTAGCACCAATGCTACATAAACAAACTGGGGTATTAGCTGTGAAGCTAATTCTGAATGTTAGCTATGAAGCTAATTGAAAAGCGAACAACTCAAAAAATGCCACAATGTCTACTAACAGCTGAAGGACATTATTGAGGAAATATGCTTACTGTACAGGGATATTTGTTGGTTCACGGAGAGTTGGTATTAAGCCTGGTAGAAGTTTAAGACGATCTGTGAATCCACTGCTGTATTGTCCCAAGTTGGAAAAACAATCAAGCTAGAAATGTTTGCCACAAACTACCACACGCTTCAGCAGTCGTTCGGGCACATTCCCTGCATACATAAAATCTTGGAGGGTACAGTTCAGGGAATGGGGTAATTGGCTGGAACTCAACACGTAATATGCCGAACTTCCCGTTTCTGAGTGATAATTTAACTATGTAGGCAGACATACCCCGGGACAAAGGAAAGACTAATCAATAATTTTAACCCCTTAGGGGCCGTAGGCAGGCTGTGGGGACTAAAAGATATGATCAAAAACCTAAAAAAATGCAAATATTTCATCCCAGGTCCACTTTAAGTCTTTTCCTGCAAACAATTCTTAAGTTGGACAGCAGTACCAGGTCTTCATTGTTGCATTTTGAGCTGCAAAATATGCCACACATTTTCTGTTGGAGACAGGTCAGGACTGCTGGCAGGCCAGTCAAGTATTCATACCCCCTTCCTCCACAGCCAGGACTGCTGGTTAGAGTCTGGAATATCCTTTTCTTCTATGGTCCAGAGCACATGGCGTCCATTTCTCCCTACAATATACCTGAAGTACTGATTCTGTGTGATGGTCCATCCCAGACACCTCTGAGCCTAGAAAAGTGCTTCTGGAAACTGTTAACATAGGATTTCCTTTTGGTAAAGTACAGTTTTAACTGGCATTTGTGGATGTAAGTATGTAGTGTGGTACTTGACAAAGGTTTACCAAAGTCCTAAGACGATTCTTGATGTAGTGTCGCCTGAGGGATCGGAGATCCTGGTTGTTCAGCTTAGCCCAGCTCTCGTCCTTTACACACTGAAATTCCTCCAGATTCCTTAAATCTTTTCATTGTGTTATGCACTGTGGAAAGTGAAATATCAAAATCTCTTCCTTCTGTCTTTGAGGAAAATTGTTTTAAAACATTTAAATAATTTTCTCATGTTTTTCTTGGCAGGCTGGCAATCCTCAGCCCATCTTTGCTCCTAAAGGACTAGACCTTTCTCGGATGCTGTTTTTGTACCACATCATAATTACAGTCACCTGTTGACATCACCTGTTTCTAATCACATCTTTATTTAACCAATTTACCTGACTACTAGCCTTTGTACCTGTCCCAACCTTTTTTTTTTCGGAATGTGTTGCAGGTCTGAACGACAGGCAAGGAAGCATATTTACAAATGAAATGATGCTGACCAGACAAAACACAAAATATTTTTGTGTTAATATTTTTTGCAAAGAAATACAAGTCAAAGTAAACTTTAGAAATCATTACTTTCTTTTTTATTTGTATTTTTTTCAAATTTGGATGTGTATCTTAAGTATAACATAGGAGCTGTATCATGTCACCACACTCAATTGTGGAGCTCCCAATGACCCTGCAGGTCAAGGGTCAAGTCCCTGATTAACTTGGACACCCCTGCTGTCATCTGTCCCTCCTTAAGACACTTTGGACGAGGAATAGGAACCTTTTATTTTAATCCATCTCTTTTGTTCCTAATATTGTGACTCACATTCTTCATCAAGTCTGTCTCAGTTAAACCTACTGTAAACATTACTAATGTCAGATCTTGTTAGATCTTGTAAAGTAATGTAGATTAATCACTCTCCTTAAAACACGTGTTTGGTATTGGACTACATGTTTTCATCTATTTTCTCATTATTTTGATGATACAATGCATATTTATTTAATTAATTCCAAAAGTTTTGAACCACAACAAAAATCAGGCTTCTTTTAGGCTGCCAACTTTTGAGTGAAACCTGAGGTTATGTTAAACATGGGTGAAGTTGGTGGGGTTTTTTTAAAGTGAGACCAATAAATGTGTGTGTTAAACAAGAACTTGCATATCAAGAGGATATTGTCACAATGATTTGTAAAGTGGCAGGAAGAATTCTCCAACTCATCAGATACACAGGCTAAAATGCTGCTAAAGCCAGTTCATGAGCAGACACAATAAACATCCCTCAACATTTGAAGACAATGTCATGAGTGTGATTAAAACAGTTGGGTTTTTTTGTTGCAATGAAAGCTTCCAAGGTTTGTAAAACAGGTTTCAGAAGTTTTAGAGATTTTATAGAGAAAAATGTATAGCTTGTTTCATACACAGCCACTACAAACAACTAAGTATAAGGGTATACAGATGCTAGAGTTAAAATGTTCCTACTTTTGGCCCTTGGCTGTCTTGTTTGCTGTCTAAACTTGGTTCAGTCGATTTGCAGGAGAATAAGGTTAGATTGAGGTAGCAGATTATGCAGATTGGATCACATTTTCACTTTGATGCAAGTATGGTGCAAAATACTTGGAGGATTAACTCATTTTAACAGAAATAAATCTCCAGTTGAACATAAATTAAACATTTCAATTGAAAGGGTTGAAAGTATAATCCAAGCACATTTTTTTGTCAAAAGTGGGTGGATGAGTCAGTGATTCAGCATAAATTGCACACTTTTATCAAAAAATATCCAGGTTGTTATCAGGACCTTTATGGGAAACATTTTTCATTTTGTTCTAAAATTCTAGCTATAAGGTATATACAAGATCTTGTGATATTATGCTATTTCTCGTCAGAATTTAGTATTTCTCACAAAGTGCTTATCAGTTTTCATTGTTCAGTTGTGTCAATGTTTGAGACTCTTCTTTTAAATTTGAAAAAGAGAGTTTTCCCTGCTTTGCCTTACCCAATGTGCCAAAAACAATATGGCAAACTATGCAATACTATATAATAAAGTCTGTTTGTAGAACATAAATTCAAAACAAATTTTCTTCCAGTCTCACACAGTAACAAAACTTACAACAAATGGCAAACAATATACAAATCTGGGTTCCATCTGCACCATCGGGTGCTCCGCAGGTAGGCGACCTTCCCATTGTGCGGCTCCGTCCGGCTGTTCCCTCTCAAGTGTTCTGCAAACATTTGCCTCCTGTCCTGCATTCACCTTGCTAAATATGTTCATCAGCAACTTAAGATGTGTATTTAAATATTTCTGCATTTTCTTGGACATGATTTATCAATATTTCAAATAAAGAGTGCAAAATTGTGTGCACCCAAAAAATGTTGCACCAAGGATGTTTTCTTGATTTGCAGGTGAACTGCTAAGATTGTGTGCACAAAGAGCAGAATTCAAATGATGACTTTGATGTGTGTGCCAGCCTTTCTGCCCCATGCACTGCACCACAGCCACAAAGAGGACTTGACAGTGGATTTATGACGTGTCTTTGCCAAAAACAAAAGTCGATGGCTGTTAGAGAGGGTTAGGATTACTATTAGACTTGAATGTCTGTGAATGTTATTTTTTGTTTCTCATTAACAAACGTAATGCATGCAATGTATATGCGCCGCTCTCTGCTCCATGCAGGCACCATATTCCAGAGTCAGACGTATTAAAGCTACAATTGTCCAGAACTAGGCTGCTTGCTTAGTCCTAAGACTGTCATATTTTACTGTTGTTGAAATGCTTCACACTTCATTATGGCCTCTTATAAATGTAACGTTGTAGTAAAACCCACTCATATTCATAAAAAATATCTAACAGGTTATCTGGAATCACTTTATATCATCTTATTTACTTTGATCAATATAAACCCATTGTATTAGATAAGGTTGTGATACTAACTGAAGGAATGAACAAACTTCCTGCAAAAATCTGCTGTCTCCGTGTTCTTTTAAATAATGATATTTTTTTATTTACCTATTTTGCTGAATAATTTAGGTATTTTATTGAAGGTGGAATATTTCTAGGTTAATTATTTCTGGCTTTTTTATGTAATCTAAAATGTATGACTTTTGTTTGTAAAATGCCACATGTGTAATTGTCATTATTATTATTATTATGTAATTTGTATTTTTTTTACCAATAGAAAGGGAAGAGAAAGCAATCTATTAATGTCAAAAATCTAATTTGGCTTGAAAAATATATTTTTTTAATACATGTCGCCCATCCCCATCCTGCCTTATTTTTTCTGAAACTGTTGTATATTTTAAAAGGACATTTTCAACTCCTGAAAATAAAGGTTTAAATCAAATTCAGGTATCTTTAAATATTATGAGGGAATGCTAAATATTAACAAAAATAATGATTTGTGTATTGTCGTGATATATATTGATATGGACTGATATGAAAAATATGAATCAAATTAAAATAAGTTATTTTACATAGTGCCAATTTACAAGACATTTAAAGGCACTTTTCCGCTCACTTCAATTCATTTTACTAGAAGTGCAGTTCATAGAATGCTCTAGAAACACATGGAATTTGCTGGTCACGTAGTTGTTTAATTCCCAATTGTATTATCCAGCAAGAGTTGTCGAGCTTCTGAAACTCCAGTTCATTTCGACTCCAGCCGGACTAAGGTTCGTAAGCTGGACTGGTCATACGATGTAGCGGGCATTTGCCCAGTGGGCCAAATGTGATTTGTAGGCCGGTGCTTTTAATAACTAATTATCTGAATCTTAAAACCAAAGTGGTCGTATGATGTTAAATTTATGCAAACCCTTTATTATATTATTAGTCTAATATATACCCTAGTAAGCTATTGTACTTTTTACACTGGAAAGGTATCTGTAAAGTCTGCAATTTTGTTGAAAAAAAACTTCAATTCAATTGACGTTTATTTATATAGCGCCAATTCACAACAAACGTCATCTCAAGGCACTTTACAAGAAAAGACATTTCAATACAATTACACAAACATTCCAATCAGTTATAAGTTTTCTATGTCAGGAATCCGAGCAGATTACATTGAGTCATCGATGTGAGGTTATGCCCGGATCATGCAGACTCCAACCGCAGCAATTCTTTAGCAATCGCTCATACTGAGCAAGGATGTAGCGACAGTAGAGAGGAAAAACTCCCCTTTAACAGGAAAAAACCTCCGGCAGAACCTGGCTCAGTAAAAACGGTCATCTGCCACGACCATCTGGGGGTCTGAGGAGAGAAGAGACACAGAAAGAACAAAATAACTGATGTAAGAGTACTTTATATATTAAAGAAAATAAGAAATTGACAACAGGACATGAAGAAAGCTTGGTCACTGGGAGCATCATACCGAAGCTTTCAGCAGGGCGCTGCAGCTGAGAAGGATACCAGACCAGGTGGAACTTCTATGGAGAGAAAACCACTGAGAGAAAACAGGGATCTCTCTTTTCAATATTCATCAGAACTTTTGCTGCAGCATTTTGGATCAACCTAAGGCTGTTAATTGCATTTTGTGGACTTCTTGATAATAAGGAATTACAGTAGTCAGCCTTGAAGTAAAAAATGCATGGACTAGTTTCTCTGCATCACTCCTGGACAGGATGTTTCTAATTTTAGCAATATTCTGGAGGTGAAAGAAAGAAATATTAGAAACCTGTTTAATATGGGATTTAAATGTCATGTCTTGGTCAAAAATTACACCGAGGTTCTTTACATTATTACCAGAGGCCAAATTAATGCCATCCAGATGAAGTGATTGACTTAGAAGTTTCCTTTTTAAAGGTTCTGGTCCAAAGACAACTACTTCTGTGTTGTCTGAATTTAAAAGTAGAAAATTCATCCAGGTTTTTATCTCTTTGCCTGCCTAACTGATTGGCTTCATCAGGTTTTACGGATAAATATAATTGTGTATCATCAGCATAACTGTGGAAATTCATTACATGTTGTCTAATTATTTTACCAATTGGAACCATATATATAGTAAAGAGAATCGGTCCAAGCACAAAACCCTGTGGTACACCACAAATAACTCTTGAATGTGAAGAAGATTTATCATTGATATGAACAAACTGGAATCTGTCGGACAGATATGATTTAAACCAGCCTAGTGCTGTTCCCTTGATCCCTACAACATGTTCAACCTTTCTAAGAGAATATTATGATCGACTGCTACCAATTAAATAAAGCCATACCACACTCTTGCCATGGCAACAGAGAAATCCCCACCCACATGCTGACGTACTGACGCGCCGATGCGCACGGCAAAGCAGCTGGGTTTTAATTTTAAAGAATCAACTTTCATTCCAGCGATTTGACGCCTTGACGTACTGACTGGTGTGAACACAGCATAACCCAATCAAACAGTGCCGTACTTACAAATTTCTCTGTGCTGCAGCATTGTTGTTGTCCATTTCTTCACTCACTGTGAACATTCTTCTCTTACAAAATATCTGCTTCACTGACTTTAGTTTACTATTTGGGTAAACGGAAAACAGTCAGTGCGAAAGCGCGCATGTCACCACTCAGCGATGTGGAGTAGAGCCCAATTCATTCATTGATTTTCTGAGTGGCATGTAAAGTGTGACGCGACCCTCAACTCTGGCTAAGCCATTAATCTGATTACTGACAAAAGCTTGTTTTAGATGTGCATATAAACATACTGACTGAGTTCCTTAAAATCAAGATGAAAAACCATTTGTTTAGAGCTGCCTTTTATTAATAACAACTTGAAAATCATGAAGTCTAGACTGTTTTTCCATATGTTATTCTTTCGCTTTGCTTTTGCAACATATTTTTTGCTCGTTTGTTGATGCAGTTTCCTTTTAATCGTGTAAAGCACTTTGAGTTGAGTTGAAAATGGGCTATAAAAATCAAATGGCCTTGCCCTGCCTTCATCAAGTCCTGTGCTGCGGAAAAAGAACAAAACAACATTTTTATTTTATTACATACTCATCAGCCGTTTTCTTTATCTTTAAATTACTAAGAGAACATTTCGTATTTGACTGTTTTAAAAGTTCTGGTGTAACTTTAGAATGTGGTCAGGAATTAAAAATACTGGATGTCTTGCACTACTGAATTATTACCAATCTTTAAACATAACTATGTTAATTCTGGAGTAATATTTTTTTCCATAAAAAGGGATCAAATTGTAATCAAAAATCTATGTTTCTCTATACTTTCATCTTGACCTTAAGGTATACCACCAAAAAGTAATGAAAAAGTCAGCAAGGGTTCAGCGGACTGTTTCAAAATAGCTCACATGCTGTTACAGATTGGACAAACTGGTAACATGGCATATTCAAGACACACCAGAAAGAAGCCATAAGTTAAGATTCTGGTGCTAACAGAGCAAATAACAAGCAGGGCAGCAGCTGTACAACAGGATGCTACAAAGCTGCACCTGTTGTCACTTTTGTACATGTTCCAGCACAAAGAGTGTACACTACCACTCAAACACACACTCACATTTGTGTGGCACCTCCTTGTTCCCACGTCTCTCCACAGTTTTTAATGCAAAGAGGACAGAGCAGAAGTCCATGAGCATCCAAAACGCCAGGTCAGGAGCGTTTGATGTGATCATGCTGGGAAACAAGGACGTGAAAGCAGCAGCTGGGGGACTTTTGAAAAAAAGCTCCCAGTGGCCACAACGAGACAGCAGTGAATAATGCTTTTAGACTTGACTGAACTGCTGGTGACCTAAATGAGTGTGGCCCAGAACACAGCTCCTACTTTTAGCGCACTTAATATGAAAATAGATCATTGCTACTAAAATCAAACACCACAGGTGGAGTGGCACATGGTCCGTGGCCATGCAGAAAATGATCAGGGAGGAGTTAATTTAGCATTTCTATTCTGTTAAAATGAGTCCTTTATTTTTTTTATATGTCTCTAAAGATATGCTGTTGGTGGCCCTCTCACTGAATGTGTGTGGGTGTGTGTGTGTGTGTGTCTGTATGTGGGTCTGTGTGGGTGTGTGTGTGTGTGTGTGTGTGCAAGGAGGAGCGTGAGCGTGTGGATGGTTACTCAGGTCGTGCAGTGTAAACAGTGAATGCACCTGTGTAAATGACAGAGAGCTGTTGTGTTTAGCATGGAGGCCATCAGGGAATAAGACATGTTGTGCAAACTGTGTCACCTGGAGAGAGCAACAAAAGCTTCAGGTAAGACAGCCAATGTGGGCAAATCTGTCTTTAGATACCTCTTGCGCACCTGATATAGAGGCCTTAATAAAAAATAAAATAAATGTAAAGCTGTGTGTCATCACACATCACAAACCAGACAGACCAGCTGTTGGGGGTTATTTACAGGCTACTGGTTAAACTGTGACAGCTGCTGATGGAAGTCTAGACCACAAGCAGACAACCAGTTTCCACACTTCTGAAAAGATATTGTGTTGTATAGCAAAACCTTCTAATCAAAGCTGTCAGGCAGACATGACAGTCTGCCATTGATGAGTATCTAATATGTACAATTAAACACTATTGGATGTCAACCCCAAAGTGAAAACATATCAGATTGAAATAGTAGTGATGCCTGCTTAGTTTTTAAAGTCTTTTATGTCACAGAATTTGGGACAGGGCTGAACTTCATTCTAAAGTCCGTCTGTAATTTCTGTCAGACCAAACTGATCGAATACGGTCATGCTAATCAGTTAAGCTGAAATTTTTTTTAGGTACTTTCAACTTTTACATTTTGTGTGTCCCTTGTTTCTTCCCTTTTTTGAATATCCCAAACCAACGAGGATTTGTCAAATATGCGTTCTTGTTGACTAGCATTCGCTATTTCCACCTCCTGGATCAAGGTTCATAATGGGCTTACACATCTTCAGTTTCTCCGATTGTTCAAGGAAGAGTGTTTATTTTGGCTCTAAGCATTTCAGTGGATGAATGAGATGTGGTGGACAGCTTGTTTTGGAAGACTGGTCGCATGACCAGGAATTTTGCATTATCTACTTTTATTATTGTTGTAATGCCACATGGGACTAAGAGGTGTTAGCTCCAACTTCTGAAAGTGTGGAAATGTCAACAACCCTTGCACAACTTGAACCACCGCCCAGGAAAACCTCTTACACAGATGTGAACATAATGCAATTTCCACTTTGCTCATAGTTGCTGCATTAAAGGCATACCACAAGAGGATGCTGGTTAAATTCTCCTCATGCAACAGAATTAGTCTTTTCTTTTGCCCCATACATGTGCTCAGAAGAGCTTGTTGTGTTTCAGAAAGGTTTGTCGGTTTATTGCCTCCAGCCTGTGTAGCCATAACAGAGAAAGCTTCACCTCTCAGGTTATCACCTATCTGGTAAGCTAATGAGGCTCTGGTTACCAAGCCAGAGTCTCCTGTCACTGCAACTATAAGCCTTTGGGGAAGTGGAGTCAGAACAAACCCCATTTAGAGAAGTAAACAGAGAGGAAGCACAACATAGCAAACTTAACGAAACATGAGAACAATTTTTTTTGCACGTTTTATATCTTTGTTCTGAGTAGCTTGGAATTTTTACGTGATAGACTTTGGATTATTTACACACGAGTGGTATAGCACCAGACTAAAGCAAGTAGGAATAGAATATAAGAAAGGTATTAAACAAAGAGGTCAAGGTACCACAACAGAGGTCACAGCAGACGGTGTGCCTCCTACAAGGTTGACCATAACTGGGAATATTTTACCTAATGCAGCAGATAAGGTTACACTGAAGTCTAGTCATTCAACTGGAAAAAAAATGAAATTCCCCGTTAGTAGCAGGTATGTTGTACTTATTTTTAAATATTCTACTATACTTTTTCCAGAGTTTTTCAGAGATTGCAAAACTGAAGCAGCTTGAGCATGTTTGTTCATAATTAGGGACCACAGCCCCCCTCAAATAGATGGGAACTTCTACCACCTCTATAAGACATTATAACTGTCCATTTTAAAAGTTTAAACACCAAATTCTCTTTAATGTATAGTAACACACACGATAAAACTTTCATGGAAAAAAAGCAGAAGCTAACATCTACAGTTTTACTTAGCTCTGCTCGTGGGGGTACAGCAAATCAATGGTAAGCAAAATAATTGGCTCTCCTTGATTGGGTGCTTTCCTAAAGGCAGCCAATGGTGTGTCAAATAGATTTGCCCCTAGATATTTCCGATTCTCAAACTGCTTTTGGATGTGAATATTTTAGATATATTCTGTGGAAAAAAAAACTCATTATTAAATCAAAATTGTTACTCAAATAATTTGGAGTTATGTTCCACAGAAATATTCATGAATAGGTTAATCAGCAAATAGACAGGTCCATTACATTGCAGCTGAATTAAAAGCGGAATCATTGCAGATCAAAGACCAGCCTCAATGATTAAAAAAAACAAAAAACTGATTCTTAAAGATAAATTACTTTAAAGTAATAGTCTGGATCTCTAAATGAATTACAAATTTTAAGAAATGTATTAACTTGACCTCCTGGCCTTAAATGTTGATATCACTTTAACATAGCCAAAAATTTCAACTAAACTTTTGTCTCACTTTGAAATGGATGTATAGAGGCGCTGAGGTCTGAAACTCCACTGTGCCATACCTAATTATTCAAGGCCCTATATCATGCAAAATCAGGTTTTTGGAGTTTTCAACCATATGGTTGTGCAGTTTTTTTTATAAAAAATCCCTGCCAGAGTGTTTTTTGGCTTAATTCACAAGAATTACTCATGTCTGAGTAATTCTCCAGAATTCTGTTCTCTGAACAGCTGCCCCCCCCCTTTCCTAGAAAAGGACTGAGTGTTCAACTAGTGACATCACTGATTGAAAGTTGAGTGCTAGAGGTGTCTACACCGCGCCTGCAAGCAGAGCGGCTTACACCTGTTAGATTTTCAAACACACCCTTGTCCTTCTCACCGCTAATGGCTGCTTCAGTTTTTGGCAGCTTAAAACAGTTTTTGTTGGATTTTTTACTTTCTCTGCGAAAACACCCATTTGGCTGCCTGGATTACCTGAATTTATTCTATATTCCTAAAGAACAGCAGCTACATGCTAATGCTAATGTGGGTTAGCCATTTATCAAGCTGTTTATATGATCTTATAACAGCCTTTTGTGGTTAATTAATTGATCTTTAGCATCTCAGAATGTACAGTAAACAGCACCCACAGCTTTTTTATATACTGGGCTGGAAAGATTTTCTTAGTGGATGCAGCTGTGATCGTTTGGGCTCTGTCTAAAGCCTGGAGATTTAGCAAATAAAATTGGCTTTATTGACTCTGTTTTTTACAAAAAATAAATAAAAGAAACCAAACGTTTGAGCCCTTAATATAACAGAGTTTTATTGTGGTACTCTGTGCTTTTCAAATTATTTGCGAAAATACTTTTTGTGATGAAGCTTAGCACTGTTTGTTTCAATTTGATTTCCTCCCGCCTCTGCAGCACAGCGGAGCGGGGCGGAGCGGAGCTAGCGGGGTGCATGAGGCAGATTTATAGAGAAACTAGCCATTTCACTTCGTGGTCTAACATTAACTACAGGATACAACTTACATTTCAAGACAAATTAAAACCGTATAACAACAACAATAACATTTTATCATATACATTTCTATCTCAGAAGTTGAAAGCTGTAAAATAGCATGATATAGTCCCTTTCGGTCATTTGACATTATTGTCTTATCCATGCCAGATTTAGTCAAGTTTAAACTATTTTATTGGGATTTTATAGAAAAACAATAATTTTCAGTATTTTTCAGGAATAAAATCTGAACATTGTACCTTGCATTTTTATTCTAGCTAGCCCCACACTGATAAAATCTAGTGCAACCATTCTAAACTACTCCCAAAATCAACTAATTAGTAAGGGGTCCATCATGCTTTAACTGAATATTTCCGTATTTGACATGGTCAAATACGGAATTATTTTTGTTTTTTAATGGTGACAGAAACATTTGAAGGCAGTCTGTCGTTTTAAAAGATTGCTGTTCAAACCCCTGATCTCTTGGCAGAAGCGGGGAAGTGTTCTACTTTACTCACAAAGGTGATCTAATTGAATCAAAAAAGATTCCCTTAAAAGCATCTGAGTGGGGGGGTTGGGGCGCTAGTGAGCAGCGCATAGAGTAGACGTGCTTTCAGGGGCTCTTCCCTGCCAATATGTAAAATAATATTTTGACAGTCTCGTACATTATTCTATTAGCCTTGGCAGCATCTGTACACATCAGGGACCTAACCAGTGAAGTCTATGCAACGACATGCCGAGGAGGTCAAAAAACGTCGAGTCGCCTCGACCACCGGTTGCTTTTGCTAATGCTAACGCTAACAGTGCTAGCATTAGCCAGCCTGATCATGAGTCCAGCAATAGCGACACGGAGGTATTACCATTAATCTGGGAGAAGGTTTCCGACAAGATACTGGGACACATGAACGGCAGATTCGACAAAGTAGAGCAAACACTTCAAGTAGTGAAGAGCTCCCAGAGGGAACTATTGGAAAAGGTTGAAACAGTGGAAGAACGAGTGCTGGATATTGAGAGCCGCATAACCTGCTTGGAGAAGACGGTCTCTGGCCTGAAGGATGAAAACAACGCGCTCAAACTGAAAGTGGCTGACCTCGAGGGCCGGTCGCGCCGCAATAATATAAAGATTATCGGCATCCCTGCCCCTCAGGAAAAAGATCCGGTCCAGATGGCTTTGGCTGTGAATTTTACAAATCATTTCATGACAAAATAATTCCACTCATGCTGAGAATGGTGAATGATTCTATGAGAAATAAGACGCTCCCGAGCTCATTATATGAGGCGAATATCTCCTTGCTTTTGAAGGGGGGAAGGGAAGCGGTGGATCCTGCAAGTTACAGACCGGTTGCTCTCTTAAATTGTGATCTGAAAATAATAACAAAAATTTTGGCTACAAAATTAGGTAAGCATATTTCCACAATTGTACACCCTAATCCGACTAGATTCATTCCAGGCCAGTTTTCTTTCAGTAATGTCCGTCTGCTTTTAAACACAATATACTCAGTACATGGGAAAAATACACAAGCTGCTATTTTATCTCTTGACGCCCAAAAGGCATTCGATCAGATCGAATGGTCTTACATGCTGAAGACGCTAAAGTAATTTGGATTTGGGGAACATTTCACCGAATGGGTGAAAATTATTTATCTCAAACCAGTATCCTCTATTCTCACTAATTCAGATAGGTCCCAACCCTTTGAGTTACAGCGGGGTGTAAGGCAGGGTGACCCTCTTTCCCCTCTTCTTTTTGACATTACTTTGGAACCACTTGCCTTAGGTATAAGGGGTCACCCAGGTATTCATGGTGTAAAGTTTGGTAATTTGGAAAGCCTCGTGAATCTGTACGCTGACGATTTATTGATCTGTTTATCAGACCCAGAGGTCTCAGTTCCCAACCTCCTGAATTATATAAAATCATTTAGTAAATTGTCTGTGAACACAATTAACTGGGACAAATGTGAGTTCATGCCATTGACTAACATGTGCCCTATTTTCTTGAAATCTTTGCCATTTAAATTAGTTACTACCCATATTAATTATCTTGGTCTTAAGATTTCCATTAACGCCGAACTCTTACTGAAATTGAACTTTTTGGAGATGGCCGACAAACTTAATGCTAATATAAAGAACTGGAAATTGCTCCCTCTCTCAATGATTGGCCGTATTAACACCATTAAAATGGTTGCACTTTCAAGGTTTTTATATCTTATCCAAAACCTCCCTATTTATTTCCCGTTACATTATTTTCACCAACTAGACTCAGTTGTCCTGTCATTTATTTGGGCAGATAAACCCCCTCGCATTTCTAAAGCCCATCTGCAGGAGAACGTTAAAAGTGGGGGCCTCGGCCTCCAGCTTTTTAGGCACTATTACTGGGCTGCAAATGCAAGGGCTCTCATTGACTGTTCCTCTCCGCTCTGGCTAAAGCTTAAATCCATGTCTGTATCACAAACTTCCCTCCCAGCATTGCTCTTTTTAACTGCGCTGCCGTCTCACAAGTTATTTGCTGAAAATGTTGTACTTAGTAATTCTTTGAAGATATTGAATCAAATAAGAAAAGTCCTTAGATTACCAAATGTTTCAATAAACGCCCCAATAACAGGTAAACATTTGTTTAAACCAGGTTTGACGGATGGGGTGTTTCTGGACTGGAGGAAGAGAGGCCTACGTTGCATCTCAGATTTTTACATAGATAACAATTTCGCTTCCTTCCATCTGCTCCAGGCTAGATATCACCTCCCTCAGTCACATTTTTATCGGTATTTACAGATCAGACATTTTGTAAGAGAACATGTTTCTGATTTCCCATTAAGGCCTCCTAATTATAATTTTTATGAAATATTTCTCTTACAACCAAACTCTAAACACTTGATTTCCCGCTTTTTCACTGCTTTTGAGTCACCAGTAAGTTCTAGTCATATCAGGGATACATGGTCAAACGAGCTGGGGGTTTCACTTTCAGAGGAACTATGGGAGGAGAGCCTGTCCAGTATACAGAAGTGTTCTATAAATTCGAGATATCGGTTGATTCAATTTAAAGTCGTACATAGACTGCATCATTCCAAAATTAAACTTAATAGAATATTCAAATCGATGTCTCCTATGTGGGATAGACGTAACAGAGCTGAAGGTTCACTCTCAAACTTATTCTGGTTTTGCACAGTACTGGACAGCTTTTGGAACGACATATTCAATTGGTTCTCGAAGCAATATAAAATAAATATTCAACCAGACTGTAACCTGGCGATTCTTGGCTCCTCTGAAAGGACATCGACCCTCCCTTCCCACTGTAAGCCGGCTGTCAAAACAGGCATGGTAGCAGCCAAAAAATTTATTTTACTTAACTTAAGTCTCCATCATCCCCTTGCTTTCAAAGGTGGCATAACGATATCGTTTTTGTTTCAAGGATGGAACAGATTCGCCTTAGTAGAGGGAATGCACCTAAATATTATGAGAAAACATGGGAACCATTTTTGGCCCTACTGGATGTGCCTTGACTGACCAATATTAAGAATCAGGCGGCTATGTGGTATCCATAATTTAATTATTTTTCCTGCACTGTTGCCGTACTGACCAAGGCTTTAATTTTCCTCTCAGGGTTTTTTTTTTATGGTATTTTTTTGGTGTGTGTTTCTTTGTGGTTTGTTGTGGGGTTTTTTTATTTCATACCCCTGATGGTATTCTGAGACAGAAGGCACTGGACTACCTTGCTTATATTGTATATCCTCATACAGCCTTTGAATTATATAAAATAAAATATAAAAATAAAAAAAGAACATGTGAGCATCATCTCAGACTTGACAACCGTACCCGATGCATCTCGCTAAACAGGAGCTGACAGTTTGTTGTGGTTCATTCAAACCGCAGGCTTTGTCAGCGTCAGCAATGTCAAGATTACATGTTAAGTCTACGGTGGAGGCCGTTGGAGGAGCGTCACGGTCTCTGTGGCGCTTTGTGAGCTTTGGCTCCGTCAACTTTTCATGCTTTTCCTGCTTTTCATGCTTCAAAGCTCATAAAGCCAGCAGCGCAGAAATTCAGCTAGTTGAACTTTTGACGGTGCTGATGGCCCTGAAGCGGCGTGTTAACCAATAATTGTAGCGATGTCATTACACGTATTTTGAATGTAGCGAGAGCAGGAAAAACCTACATTTTAAGTCTAGAAAACGCAGATTTAAAAAATAATAAGTAACACTTACCGAAGACAGATGGACAGGCGCTCTTCGGGAGGAACAGAGAACCTGTAGTTGGTGTCCTGGTAGGAGATTTGAGCTCCGATGCGGCCCAGGAGGTCGTAAAATTGGGCTCGGGAAAGATGGAAGTACTGCTGAAAGCGAACCTCATCCATACGTAGCTCCTGGAGCAAATGCTTAAACTCCCCAAACTCAGAACCGTACATCCGTAGAATAGGGTGTATCCTCAAACGGCGCTTATGTTGCCGAAGTCGACGTTGTCTAACTTTATTTAGCAAATAAAGCCAAGCCACTCCCTCAATACTGTCTGCTATAGTTCAGAATGTACGGCAACAGAAGAAGCCCATCCCATGCGCTCTTTTTTGCTCAGAAGTAGCAGACTTTGCAAGCTTCAACATAGAAGCTTCAAACTAGATGCTTTGTGAGCTTTGCCTGACGCTGATAAAGCCTGCGGTGTGAATGCACCATAAGGGTTACAGAGGTTCTGGAGCACACCTGGAACTGTATCGGACACAGACTGCTGGTGGCAGATCACTGCAGTTTAACCCTTGCAGGATTTCCTCCTACTGAAGCGCTCAGAAAAGCCCTGCTTTGGAGTCTTGCTGAATTCTGCCCAATTCAGTTAGAGAAATGTTCCCTGATTTCAAAACTTTGGCTGAAGTGGCGCTCATCACTCAAGTCTTCAGTGTGGGAAAAAAGCACAGATTCAGCCTCCATGGGCATGAGGTGGACCTCAGTTCAGCTCCATGCAGTGTTAAGATCACAGCCAGCGAAATATTCATAATCAATACATGTATCCTACTAATCAGCAGGATGTGTTGTGGTACGTGGATATTCAGTTTGTTTGGACTGAATGTTAAATTGAAGAAAATGAAATGCTGAATAAGTAATTATTATCATTTTAAAAATGTATGAGTAAAAATAGATTATCACAAGATCTTTTTTGACAGTCTGTCAAAATCACCAAGGAAAACTTGTAGTGCAAGTTTGGGAGTCCATCTGTATGTAATTTAATCAAGTAAGAATCCAACTGTTCTGTGAAGACCTCAGAGATTTGTTAGAGAACAAACAACCCTCTGTAGATTAAAGCAGTGTGAGGTTCCCAAGCAAGCTTTAAACATATCACAAAGAACTTTTAATATGTCAGGAAATAATTATATATTTATTACACATACTGCAGTAAAAGACTATTACACTAAATGAAACCCATTCAGAATTGTCCATCTAAACTGAAAAACCAGTGAGGAGTGTATTAATCAGAAATGCAATCAGGAGCCTTATCGTAACTGGGGAGGAGATGAGATCAAATTCAACTTTTTGGCCTAAAAGCCTAAATGAGTGACAGAAACACTGCACATTATCCTGAAAGCATAATTCCTATGGTAACACAGTATCATGCTCTGGGGAAGCTTTTCTTCATTACTGAAGGAAAGTCAGAGCTGATAGGAAGACAGATGGAGCAAAAATAAAGGGCAATTATGAAAGACAACCTGTGCACATTCAACAAGGACAATAACCCCAAACATATCAGAGCTACAATCGATAACTTTAGATCCAAGTATATTCATCTGTTAACAGTTTCCTCTCTGAAAGTCCAGATCTAATTCCAAGTGAGAAGCCTTGAAACTGAAGTCCACAGTTGCTCTCCATCTAAGCCAACAGAGCTAAAGCATCAGT
This sequence comes from Apricaphanius iberus, assembly GCA_028564705.1. Taxonomy (NCBI): domain Eukaryota; kingdom Metazoa; phylum Chordata; class Actinopteri; order Cyprinodontiformes; family Aphaniidae; genus Apricaphanius; species Apricaphanius iberus. Next base: position 33,197 of record JAPXFQ010000702.1, on the reverse strand, counting down.
AGCTTCAAGTTGTGTCAACACATGTTAACAATTTCGGGAGTTATGAGTAATTTTGCCTGGAAATGTATGAACACTGAAATGTTTCTGTGGTTCTTACAAGCTTTAACAGAATATTTGTTAACTCTAACAAATGAGCAAAAAAGGGATATCTGAATCTTTGTTGGGGGAAAAAAACTAACCACATAAATCAATTAGTTCAAGAGAAGGGTAAACAACTTATTGCCTGTAACCAAACACTGTTGAAAAGAAGAATAAGAAACAAAAAAGAAAAAGAATCTTTTATCACTCCTATCCCATGAAATAAACAGCACAAGTCAGTTTTTCTCCTCTGCCTTCCACTATCAAATTCCTCTCGCGGACAGACGAGTTTATGCAAAATGTTACTTGTGGAAGGCTACCATCAAAGATTCATATCAATGATTTCTAAAGTTGTCCCTGAAACAAACACTGTTGTACACATTACTGAGCAGAACAGCAACTTGCATGGCAACCAGAAAACAGAAACAGCCAGAGGAAGACATGGAGAAAAGGGTAAAAAAAAAAAATGTTCAAGCTATTTAGGCCTTTCAGTATTCATGGCAGATGAGAATGTGTTGGTTCCCATGAAGTGTGGGACATAAAACCTTGGTGTCATCTTTGAAAGAAAGAAAGAAAGAAAGAAAAGAAAGAAAGAAAGAAAGAAAGAAAGAAAGAAAGAAAGAAAGAAAGAAAGAAAGAAAGAAAGAAAGAAAGAAAGAAAGAAAGAAAGAAAGAAAGAAAGAAAGAAAGAAAGAAAGAAAGAAAGAAAGAAAGAAAGAAAGAAAGAAAGAATGAATAAATAAATAAATAAATAAATAAATAAATAAATACATTGAAATGGATGGATGAAGTTTGTTGTGTGGCGCCAGACAGTCTGGCCGGCTAGGCTGCTCAGTGAGCGGCTGAGGGAGGGAGCAGAGAGGCGGCGCGGCCTTTGGAGCAAAGGAATGCAGGAGGCACAATAACAGAGATGGAGGGGAGACAGTGAACGCTTCAACACCTCAATTTTGTTTGCTTTGATTTTAAGCATTTTTATATAAAGTTGAAACAACTTTTCCAAAGCTTTAATATGAAGCTGCAATTTCGATATTTATTTAACGCTAAAGTGTCTTTTGTGGAAATGTTCGGTCTTGAGTTACAGTTTTCAACGTGATCAAACCCATATAAGCTATGTGTGCAGGTGCTTCATTTCGCCACTGTCGCAGTGATCAATACTAACATGGCGGTGCGTAATTACGCATCGATAGGTCCGACAGTACAGCTGGTAATCTGAATCTCGTCTGTCGGAAAGTGTAAATGTGAACGACCTACTGAAGGAGACCTCTGGATAAAGACATAAGCTACTGTCCTTAAACTGTTTTTTTTTTTTTTTCATAATTCGCTTTTTAGAAATCTCTCTTTATTCTCTCTTCTGTCAGATCGGTTCGTTTTCAGTCTCCCTTTTCCTTTCTCGCTCCCGATCTCTCTCTCTCTTACACACACACACACACACACACACACACACACACACAGAGACTTCCAGCAGATAGGCAGGCAGCCCACCGCATCGCGCACAGAGACACGCCTTTTTCTCGACTCTGCTGTCGGGTCGGTGGGCAGCGGGCTGCCGGTGATTGACCAGCTCCTCTCCCTGATCTGTCAGCCTGCTGCCTTGGCGCCTCCCCTCGCCTCTATAAATGAACGAAGTCTATTCATTGCGTTCACTGCGCGCCTGCTGAAGTGAGAGGAACTGGAAGGCTTCACGGGATGTGTTGACAGATCAGAATTCCCCCTATTCGTTTTGGTCTATCCTCGCTGTTAGCTTGTGTTGTCATCCCTGCAGTATTATAAACAGCTCCTGTTAGCGTTATTCTTGTTGTTTTTTATTATTTTATTGCCTCTGTTGTGAGCCGTCGGTTATTTAAGATGAAGGCTATTACTCCAGTCCACCCCCAGGACTCCTCCTCCTCCTCCTCCTCCAGCGGCAGCAGCCAGCTCTCCCTGCACTATCTGTCGAAGCAGAGCCTGAATATCGCCCGATGCCGGATGGAAGAGGAGGACCTGTTCTGCCTGCAGTACGACATGAACGACTGCTACAGCCGCCTGAAGCGCCTGGTGCCTACCATTCCACAGGATAAGAAAGTGAGTAAAGTGGAGATCCTCCAGCATGTCATAGACTACATCCTGGACCTGCAGCTGGCCCTGGAGACGCACCCTTCCCTCCAGAAGCAGCAGCCACAGCGGACCTGCCCTCCAACAGCCTCCAACCCCAACAGGACGCCGCTCACGGTGCTCAACATTGACCACCACCAGGTAAGCTTTATACCGTGTGGGTGTGTGTGCGAGTGTGTGTGGGGGGGTCCCAGTATGCCAAACTATCGCTCGCCCGTCAGCCTCAGACAAAGCACGTCATACCCGCTATGTCATTGTCCTTTCAGTTCTGCAGACAAAAAAAAAAAAAAAGATGGTCTATAATCAAAGCCTTAAAAATGTTAGTGTGGAAAAAAAAAAAAAGAAGACGCATTTAACGTGCGGCTCAAGATTGCACACTTGATTGCGGGCTTTATGATTTGCATGATAATGACAGTGTGTCAGAGGCCCACCTTATCCCGGGATTGGTGAAGTGGCTCAGCCTGCAGTCCACTCCACTGCGCACAATAGGGCCAATTTGTCATTCAATAGGCTAGAGGGGAATTTATTATAGCATAGGTAGCTCGATAATACCGGACTCACCTGAATATCATTCGGTTTTGCTCGGCTTAGGCCTGTTTTCTACGATAATCGTTGTTTTAAATCTTTTCTCTCTCTGTTTTTTTCAGAGGACGTCAATAGTGAAAAAACCAGAGGACTCAGTGTTATGCCGTTGAGACATCAGTGCTGCATTTGGTAAGTGCACTAAAATAATATGAGAATATGAATGTAATTTTTTGTGGGTTTTTAATGGAATTGATTTTAATTTAACTTTCTTACAATTTATTTTTTATAATAATAATAATAATAATAATAATAATAATAGAAAACAACAAATAATCCAGGCCTGATACATCAGCATCACTGGTGGATTCTCCTTTAACTTGAGTGTAGTGTTAATGGTGTAAAAGTGTTAAACTGTATGAAGCCAGGAGATATCAATAGTAATTGTAAAACGTGCAATTGGCACCAGCCTCAGAGGCAGCTGTGCTTTGCGCAATAACGGTCACTGGTGTAGCAATCTGAGAAGAACAGTGGGTTAAAACCTCAGCTCGCCCTCTCTTTCATTCTCTCTTCGTCACGCAAACACACACTTTCTCAATCATTCCTCCTGCTGTTTCTCTCAATCTCAGTGCCATTCAAGCTGCAGGGCTGGCTCTGGAGACACATTTCTAGCCATGAATCTCCAGACACACCTGGGTAAAACTCAAGTGTGTGTGTCTCTCTCAGTCTTCCTGAGAGCTTTTGGCTGCCTGTCGCCCATGTTACCCAACAGCCAGAGCAGCGCTGTGGTTGTTGTTTGACCTGGTTTGTTTTGGGTTGTTGATCAAGCATGGCCTCTGTTTTGTCAGTGGCGCCAGTCAGTCTGGAGTTGTGCAGCTCACCCTCCCTCCCTTTACCTCTATTCATCCCCTCCACAGGTGTGCAGGCAGCGCAGAGCCGCTCCAAAAGTCAGCAAAGCTTCGCCAGGGACTCACACCCAACTGGAGGCACAGTCACAAGGGGGATTGCAAAAACCGTTCTGAGGAAATAAACCCAAATAAAATCACTTTTTTCATATCAGCTTTTTCCTTTATAATGTTTAATTATCATTGTCATTGCTTCTGAGGAAATATGGACTTATCTCTCTCCTTCCGGCTGTTTTAAGTTCTCCCATTTCTTGTTTTCATGGTTTTTTGTTCTCAAAGTGTGATAGCATCGACTACCCTCTCCAAGGTTTTTTTTGTTCTTGTTGTTGTCTTTTGTAACCAATTTGCAGCAGCTATGAAAACAGATTGTGAATTGTGCTTGAGCGACTCCAGTTTAAAGCTTTACTAAACTGCGGGGGGGAATCATTGTATATGTTCTGCACATCTATTGTTTAAAATAGATGACTTGTGTTTGAAAAGGGACGCCGTCCCTGGCATCTAACGATGTTTAATATTGTAAAGAAGAGCAATTCTGATTCGAGACAATTAAGCATGTAAATACAGAGACACAAATGTTCTATTAAGGTATGTGAAAGGACTTATATGCGTAAATAGACTATTGTAATTATAAGATATTTTTTATTGAAAACCGTTGTTATTTTTGTTTTTTTTGCAGTTCTGTAAATATTGTGTTTCCACCTTAGTGACTGAACGTGTTAATGCTCTGCCAATAATGTCCTCATATGATGATATCATTCAACTCTTTGCAGTGTTTGAAATAGTTTAAAATGTAGCATGTCTGGCACATTGCAAAGATGCTGATTGTGCACTGAAGCTGCCCCCCACACACACACACCCCTCTTGATGCGTTGCTCCTTTTGCTTTTCTCCTGAACTGTTTTCTGTACCTCTGACTTTCTTTCAGAGAAAGATCGGTGTCTTATAATAGTCTTGATTTGATTCTCATGTTAAAAAAAGAAATCTAAGAGCACTTCCATGAGGGGAAAAATCCCTGCAGCTCACCATCTCTGCATTTCTCCTTAAGAAGTAAATGATTTACTTTAGGAAATCATTAAACTTTGGTTACAAATTGGTGGAATACTTTAAGAAATTCATCACAGTTATATTGCTTTCTTTAACAAACAGGCAAAGTGTCTGTGTTGACCTGATTGTTCTGCTGTAGAGTCGGCAGCCTTTATCAGTCTAAGGGGAGGGAGGAAAATCGTAACTTTAATGACGTTCAGCACTGAATTTACCTCACCGCCCTCCTGCCAGTTCAAGAGGGCACTCGTATGTTATGGTCTACTGCGCTGTTGGACTTGGCCACTGGCTTGTGAGGAGTTGTCGAAACAATTAAAAATTTCCCAGAAGAACTGTGTTGTGTCATGCTTTGTCCTAACAGGGCATCTGAGTCTATTTGCTTTTCGTTTTTTCACAATGCAAAGTGTTCATTCACTAAGATGTTCAAAAAAAGAATGGTAGGTTACAATTCTTATGTCAACTTGGTGCTTTAACGTGATTTTTTAAACATGCTTTACATGATCTAGAAAGCAAGCTTTTCGCTTCTCCACCTTTCGTTGAATCTCTTAGATAAAAACAATATGTCATTTATTTAGCTCCTATCATAGCGGGATCTGACCGGGTTTTTAAAGTTACTGTTTCAAAAGGACTTAAATATATCATCATCTTATTTAAATCTGGAAAAAAAATGATTTGTTTTTTTATACATACCAATACTGGCCTTTTGAAATAATTGACATATTAAAAGCTGGGTTTATCATGGGAAAAATAGCAAGGATAGTCCATCAAAGTATTTGCTGCTTTGTTGTTAAAAGAGAAAAATGCTTTTAGTGAGACTTCCAGCTGTATAGACTAGAGACCAGCCCATTGCTGCCCCTCCCCAGCTTGTTGTTTCCAGGTCGGCTGGCTGAAAGGCTTCTAAGCGTGCCCCTCACTTACACGAGGATGCATTTAGATGTCTGGAAACATTTCTGATTGGAAAAAGGACAGGGTGTGAAAACAAAAGGATCGGTACCTATCAGTTATACTAAAAATACAACTAAGTCGATAACCAGTTAAGATCTGCTTGTTTTCTGATCAGAGGCAAATTTACTCAAAAACAGCTGTTAAATGTAGGATGTTTGTATTCTGTAATTTTTTTTAAGTTTATGTGTCAAAACCTATAAATATTATTAACAAATAGAAAAGAACATGTTATAGGTAATATCAGCGTCACTATTAAATACATGTGATTCAGCAGCAGTGTTTCTGTGTAACTGAAATTAGATCATCTTTATATTTTGCTTTGAATTTGGTATTTTTGCCCATTTCAGTGTTACTTTTTCTTTAAATTGATAAGATAATACACTGAGCTTGGTTAAATGATTGTTGTAGTCAAAAATAGGCTTTTTAAACAAGTTTTATGTGAAGAAATTTGATATAAAAGGAAAAGAAACTGAATCAAGCGAAAAGAAAATAGGAATTCCTGCACAAAATTTTTACTTAAACTGTTCCAGGTAAATGTAAGATACAAGCTTGTTAAAACTCCATTTCCTGATGAATAATCTAAAGATTAGTGTAGGGGTGTTTGTCAGACAAGCAACATCAACCTAAGTGGTAAAGAGAAAGGCTGGTAATTGTTTCAATTGAAAAGAAAAGAAGGAAATGAATGCTCACTGAGGTTTAAATATCTAAAACATTACAGCGATACTCAAGGCCTTTGTATTTATAGAAAGACAAGTCAGAACCAGATGGATTTTCGCACTGTTTTGGGCATAAACACATTTACCTTTTTGAGGCTGGTGAGTTTTTTATACTTTCAGAAAATCTGTACAGATACAAAGTAAAAAGGAACGAGGCATGTTTGAGTACTTCCCTCATTGCATATTTTAGATATTTGCCTCACAGTAAGCTGCGTTGGAGATGTCCACTCTACTTTCGCCTCTGCCACCAAGCTGCACACATTTCTTGCAGATTCATCCTTGTTTAGCTGCCCCACATCAACATGCCCAATGCGGGTTAAAGGGACTGCTTGACACCAAAAAGATGGTGACATAGTAACACTGTGGGCGCTCCTGGCATCTTTCAGAAACCTCTCTCCACTGTGGCCAGCTGAGTAAAAACAGGCCATGGAGGCCACCTGTGTGTGTGTGTGTAGGCGCATGCACGTGTGTGTTTACAGCCCACAGTAAGAGAACCTGGCCTTGATGCCCTTGACAAGTAATGTCCTTGTGATGTGAAATGTGAGTGTGTGGCTGTCTGTGTGTGAGTGATAAAAGGTTAAAAAAGTGTGTTAAAGCACAGGTGGCCAGCTTGACAGTTAGACCTTCCTGATATGATTAAAGATATTCTGGTTCTCACAGAGGCCTAACAGTTCAAACTATGCCATGAGTGCTGACTGCATCACCAATGCATTTTCACAGGAAGCGCTTCATCTAATGGACACATCAAGGGGTTACAGCTGAAAAGTCACCAGATCTGTTTTTTAGGGCATATATTTCACAAACAGACTCAAAACAACACGCCACTCTGAAATGAAGTCTACAGATTGTCTACAATATTGTTGGAAGAATAAGTTTCTAAAAGAGTTATAGAAATAAAACAGGATCTACTCAATGAGTAGGTCTTATCTTCTTTATCTAGACGTGCTGCCAGAGCCGGCCCAAGGCATAAGCAAATCAAATCACTGATTAGAGCAAACAGGGCAGCAGAGGATCTCTGAGCATTCAAAAAGCACATTTAAAAGATTTATAAAATATAAAAAAATTGAGAAAATATTTATATTTTGCCATTCTTTTTAATTACATTTGAATTGATTTAATTTTTCAGTAATTGTTTTGTGTCAGTATTCAAACCTGCGAGGTAAAACGTTGGTGCAAACATTAGAAGTGTAAAAATTAAAAACTCCAACTGGAGTTTTAATCATTTCCATTTCTTGTATCTGTAGCTGAGGGTCAAATTTCCTCCTGTTTGCAAAAACAAGTATTCTAAATAGCTATTAGTCAATTTTCCATTAGCGCATAAAAGCAATAATAGTTGAATCTGGTCCCTCCCAACTGACTTGAATGAGTCTGCACTGAAAATGTTGCACAGTTTGACTTTAGGTGTAAAAAAAGTTAGTTAATGAAATCATTTACGCTCAACATTTTATTAACAGCTTTTGCATAGAGAGACACTTGATATGCTATTTTTTTAGTAAATAATGCAAACTGATTGGCTGGATTACCATACAGCCAGTTTAAGACTGGTTGTAAGTTTCTCTACAGTGCAGGACTCATGAATCCTTCGCAGCCATTCTTGGGTTTTGGTTTTATTCTGAGTGAAATAATTACCTGCAGCCTTCTTTTCCTTGTGTGTGGGCTGTTTGCTCCAGATCGTGGGAAAGCATCACATCCTGTTTGATAAGAATGTCCAAACTAAACTGGTTGACCCACTTTCCATCCTCGGTAGAGGGAGTAGACAGGCCGGCCCCATGACCAGTCTATCGGAAATGTCATTATGAACACAGTATTATTACTAACAAAACAAGGGGACCAGTGGAGTCAGTTGTTTGCACAGGTGCGAGTATGTGCACTCTCGTTTTATATATGTACATCAGTCAGGTTTCCCTCATGACTTTGCTTCATATTTAAACAATATAAAATCTGTAACACTATCTGAATAAATCATACATGCTCGTTAACATCCTCCTCCTCCTCTTCTTGGTGAGACGGGAACTACTGGTAGGAAGAAAAACATATCAGTCGTTTTCCTCACAGAAACAGCCAGCCTCCGCTTTCACAAATTCAACACAAACATATAAAGCGAGGATGCTCGCCATCGCCTCTGCCTTAAATTAACCTTCCGCATATGTTAAACTGCAATAACAGGTTTAGCCGCTGTGTCTCGCCTCCTTCTCTCCCTGATTTAACTCCACATTACAGTGTTCCACGGGGGCCTATATCCCTGCGTGTTAATCACTGCTCTTCCCGGCGCACAGAGAAATATATGGTGGCTGCTTACAGGGGAACAGTAGAGGACAAAAACGTGCTCGCTCTTGGACACTACTTGATTACAGACTAATTGGTGTAGAGTGATTAAATATCTCATGCTACTCTCTAATTGCTGCTATTTAAAGCAGCTATTAGCTTAAAATCTCTGCCACCAACAGCCGTTTACTCATAAACAAAATGGGAGATGCAGCAATTCAACATGTACCATCCGATTTAAAGAGGAGCGTTGTGCTCAGTGCCAGACTTCAAAGACTATCCTAAATGTTAAATCTCATTTTTCCATACATGAAATGAGATTAACTAATTAAAAAAAAACAGTACTTCAAACTCCAACAAGCAGATGTTTTTTGTTTTTTTTAATCTAGACTGATTATTCACAATTAAGCAGGGGTGTGACAGTATTTCCCCCTTCTTAGATTGATTTAGCATTTCCTTTTTTTTTTGCAGTTAAATATTTCTGATGATTACACAAAATATAATGTTATGCTAAGATAACCAGAATAAATGCAACAACAAAAAAAGATTTAATCTATTATAGAAAGAAACTATCCAAGCCAACCTGGCTTAATGTGAAAAAGAAATCGCATCCCTTAAATCCTGATTAATCTGTGATTAACCAAATTTTTGTTTCAGTGTTACTAGGCAAATTCGGGCTTGTTTGACGTGAGACCTGTAGATTTAGGATCATTTTAGTAGAGCCCATCTAACAACAGGAAATAAATATCACAAAGTTGCACATCATGATTGATCCAAGGAAATTCAAAGACAGATAGGAAACAAAGTATTCTATCATTGTAGAATGGTTTGCGAAGGCATGTCTAATGGTTTGGGACTTCATCCAACCACAATGAGAGCGATGAATAAATGGAGAAAACAAGGCTAAGTAGTGAACCCCCCCCCCAGGATTGGCTGGCCTGCAAAAATGACTACTGATGCAGCAGGTCAGAAAAGACTCAAGTGCAACATGAGAGATCACTCACTGTAGACCTCATTTGAATTAATTAACGTCATGAAACCATTTACTCCCCCTCCCCCAAGAGTCATCTAAAATATATTTAGTAAAACTTTTTGGGCAAATATTATGTGGACTGACAAGCTGATATGTGTCACATTTGATCTGCCACACAACTAAAGCAACATTTCAGATACAAAAAAGTATTGTGTTCAGACTCAAACATGTTGGTAGTGTGATTGTCTCAGGATGCTGTGCTGCTTTAAGAACAGCCCTGATGAACCCTGAACTATAACCTCCAGCTGGATGTTCTTTTGGACCTTATCAAACCATCAGTCAGTACGTTTACATGAACATCTCTTCATCTCAAGGTACAAGAAAAGTTATTTCAATAAAATTATACTAGTATTCCAATCCGTTCAACGTTTTCTATGTAAGGCATCCCAGCAGATTGCGTCGAGTCAGGTCAATGTGAGCTTCTAATTCCTTAACCAGAATGGGGCCTTCATCCCAGAGTACATGTCCCTCAGAAAATATTGAATAAAGTGCAGTCAACAGCAGGATGCTAGGTGAGGACATATTTAGTTTCACGTCTTCATTCATCCGGTTTACTCGGAGCATCACACAAAGAATGAATAAATGCTGGCAGTAGTGAAGCAGACAGGGTGAAACCTGGATATGAACAATGAGCGAAGAAATGGATGACAACAACGCTGCAGCACAGAACATTTAGTAAGTATTGTACTGCTTGTTTCTCTTCCACTCGTTATAGTTGCTGGGATTGATGACTAGGAGTAGCCCAGTTTGGTTCAACTTTAGCCGAATTACAGTTCGATTCAATAAAAATTAAAAAAGCGTTATTGATCCTAAAGGGAAGTTAAGTGCTAAGTGTTATGGTCTATACATGCATTTCAAATTTAATCAGACTGAGGCAAACATATGTTTTTCTCTTACTACATGTAAACTCACTGACTGTGTGACCTTAGCTCAAAACTACTTGGATTATGCAGCAGGACAATGATTCAAAGTACACAAACAAGTCAACCTCCAAAAACAACACCTACAAAAAACAACTCCAGTGGGAATTGAGCTGAATTGAAACATTTGGGCAAAGAATGGAAAAAGTGTCCACACATCTATAATGTGATCTGATCTTATCTGCAGTTTTCTCAAATGCTTGTTGGTATATTTTCCTACTGATGTTGGCACAATATTTAGGTATGGGGGGAACTAGTTATTCGTAGAAATATGTTGGCAGGTTTAGGCAGCTTTTCATTTAAAAAAGAAATAATTTGAAACTGGAATTTTACTATGGTTATTTTATTTCCGAAATAACGTGTCTTTGATGATCTTAAACAGTGTAATGTAGTAGTGTAATGAAAAAAAGCTGTCTCAATGCAATGTTATAAGGGAACAAAAACCTTTTTGTTTTATGTTTGTTTCAGTTATATTGCTTGAGATAACTGATCTTCATATGCCTTTTTGTATGAAATCCAGTATATGAAAAACAAAAAAATAATAATCCTGAGTGATTAGTTTTATGGTTAGCAGCCTCATTCGACCTTTTTCACGAGCCATTTGCACAAGAAGGACTTTTGCAGCTGCATCGTCAGGCGCAATCACGTGTTTTAATGTGTACTATACACCCACCAGTTTAGCTTCAGTCAGAGCCACTTCCAGGGCAACAACAAACAATAACGGAGGCTAAACAGAGCAAGAAAGGCTGACACACTGAGAGAAGAGGAAGGGGGTTAAAGAGTACGAGAGCGTGTGAAGAAGGAGGGAGGACTTGGCATCACTGGTGCCAACCTTGGCTCCCAGGAGACGAGCGATGAATTACAGAAATGAGATCTCAGACAAATGCCAAGCTTTTGCAAAGAGCAGCGAGAATGGTTGCATGCCCCCTGGAGAACACAGTGATTAGAGAAGGGGGAAGCAGGGGTCTGCCAAGCCCCTGAGTGTGTGTGTGTGTGTGTAGGGGTGGGGTGAGGTTGCATCGGGACAACAACCATGTCACAGAACATGACCCTGAGGTGCAGCCATCAGACAGCCAATATGGTGAGTTAAATACCACGGCTGCATCAGAGCGGAAGGGCTCCAACTGCCTCCAATCAAACAGGTTTCTGTTCATCTAATGAGCTTAATTAACACGGCTTAGTTTACACGTTTTTGCCTATAAAGAGCGAACAGGCTGCATTTAACCAAGGTGCAAACATTTTTTTTTTACCAACCATGTGAAAAAAAACACAATTTGAGATCATCTTTTTCCATCCACTGTATAAAAACAGTCCCACTGTTTGTTGTTTAATCAGATTTTTTTGTTTTTGTTATCCAGTTCGGATGACCAAAAAAAATTCTGTATGCTTAATGCCAGAACACCTTCTGTTTTATTTTCTTGAAACTGTGTGACTTGGATCAAATCTTTTTTGGAATCCTTCCACATGCTTCCCACAACAGCTTGCCATATTCATTCTGACAGAACTGGTGGTGCTCATTTAGATCAGTAGTGTGCCTTGCTTTTCCAGTCTGCCTTTAAATTTTCTGTCTTTAAAAGGAAAGTTCTTTTTTTCAACCTAGACTTAGTTTTTAGCATTTATTACGTCCATTTCCTCTCCCAGACAACTTTGGAGCCACTTGGAGTCCTTCAGAAGAAGTGCATATCCAATTGCAATCAGTGTATATCCATATAAAGGGAGTCAATAAGGGCAGGAGATTTGCTGCCTGTATTAAGGCATTATCTGCCCCAAAACTCTTTCATTTAGCCACGTTCTGTTATGAATAGTTAGAGATATTCCCCTTTGAGTTCAGAACATCTCTGAGGTATAGCAGTATAAGCTTCTGAGGTTTTTACAGCTTTTAATCCAACTGATTCCAATTTACACTAACCGGTGATTTCAATGACACAGCAGCCACCCGGGATTGCAGCAGTAGTCTGCATAGGATACGGAAAGGGAGCCTATGGAAGTTGAACTTAGTCCTAGTGGTCATTCAGTTAGTGGAATTTGGAAGCACACAATGTTAGTATTGCAGTAGCAAGTTCCATCTAGCCAACTGCCAAATGCATTGCTTGATGTCTCATATCTTGAGATGTTGCTTCAATATTTCACAAGTTTTTTTCACTTAAGGCCAAAATTTTTAGAAATTCACTCAGGCCTTCTGCTCCAAATCCCTATATGATGCAGCAACATCTGTATGTTAGTTGGGATAGTATTCCCAAACTGCTAAGCTTGCAAACTATAACATAGCTTTTTTGCTGCTTTTGGAGTAATAGCTACTGTCTCTCTGAGTGACCTTTCAACCAATGTTGTTACAGAACTCTTTCAATTTTACAGCAAAACACTTTTATCTACCACAGAACCTATTTCTTACGTTTATAGTAAGTACATTTACATGCACATTTAAATAATTTTGGACAGTATTCGCACTAACAGCTTAGCCAGAGTTAAAGTTGTATTCCAGTTTGCATGTCAGAGAAAAATATTGCATTCTAAATTAAGTGCAATTGACTCCGTGACACTAGGTGGCGACATGAGCTCCTTCGTGTTAAAATAAATAGATGCTGGCAGGAGTGAAGCAGACAGAGTAAAAGCAGGATATACACAATCCGAATGCACCGCCTCTGTAAGACCAAAAATGCACTGATTGGCCACTTACGTTTGCCTCCTTCTTCTATATACTTCTTCTTCTATTACTTTGTTATTGTTGATTTGTGATTCTACAGCTTGTCACTTCCCGAGATGGGCACAGGCCCAGGGTTGGGAGGGGGTTACAAAGACATTCTATCTCTAATTGCATTCCTGAGTACCAATTACTACTACAATAACTATTGTTTTCCTACTTATGGATTCATCAGGATTTATGGATAAACATATATGTATAACAATACAAATGTTTCCACACTACTTGATAATTTTACCAATTGAAAGAATTTAGATTTATAGTATAGTAAAGACAGTTGGCTCAAGCACTGAGCCCTGCTCTAAGTACATGTAACCTTGATGCATGAAGAAGATTTATTATTAAAACAAACTGGAATGACTCAAACAATATCAAGAATATTGTGAACAACTGCGTCAGATAAGCTCTGAAATCTACAGAGCTACTGACACAAGTTCGTTATCTTAGCTGATAATAGAATATCATCGTTCCCTAGTGCTGTTTCTACGCTATGATGAGATCTGAAACCTGATTAAAAGTCTTTAAAGGTCTGTGTAAATGTTGACATTACCAACTGTCTTCTCCAGATTTTGTAGATAAGAAAGGATGATTGGAAATAGGGCTGTAAGGCATTAAGAACAGGTTTCTTAAGTAAAGGTTTAAAAACAACAGCCTGTTATACATACTAATATACTAAGGATAGGTTAATCATATCTAGAATGATGGGGTATTCCAAGATAATCATTCTTTAAATGATCTATTTATGATGGGTCTCACAAGTGGAAGATTCAAAAGCTCACGTAAGCACATTTGTATAAAACAGCCGAAACACAGATCAGGTTCTACAGTTATTTCTTAGAATGCGTCACCTATTAACACAATTACCATGTTCTAAAGGTCATCACTGCTGAAAGCTGAGGGTCCCTTTGCCAGCGGCCAGGCCGGGGGGGCCCATAGGGGTATCAGGTCCACCCTAGGCCGTATCCAGAATTTCAAAATTACTGATCTTCACCATTATTCCATGCTCATTAATTACAAAGTAGTAGACCAAAACTGAACTTAAATTTTATACTTCATTTAAAACTACAGTAAGCCTGTACAGTACGTGTATATGAAATGTGGGTTTGTTTGTATGTGTCCACTTGCATGAGTAAATTCATAGAACGTGACATCATCTGAAGCATCAAGGAGAACCCGGGCTTATCCATAAATGTTCCCTGAAAGTGCATTAAATAGAGTATCACTTGTTTGCTCATTATATGCAAAATGTCGGCACAACTGCTACAAATCCTTCTATGGACTATAGTGGATGTAATAACATCAGTCCATTTTTTTATGTAACATTAGAGACAAAGCTGTCTTCTCTATGCTGAAAGATTTTCTCTTTCACCTATATCACCTCTTTTTTTCCTTTTTCTTTCTAAAAGCTAAAATTTGGTTTGGTTCAGCCCATTCACTGTCTGAAATAAAGTACACTTGTAAAGGATCATTGTGAATTTACCAGACTTTGTTAAATATAGGATGCATCTTTCCCAAGGCTAGTCCATATATTTCAGGACGGGTGGGAACCCTACACACGCAACCAAATCAAACCACATCATCAATGGGCAATAAATAACTAAGCTTAACTGATTATATGTATACAACGTAGCCACAGCTCCATCAGAGGCGACGCTGCCGGGCACAGGCGCCACCGTCACCTCTCCAAAATGCAAGATTTTTCAAAAGTTATTAATCTCTTTAACATAATTTTAAATACCATAGAAAACACTCAAATCTACTTTGCTAGATTTATCATCAGAAAAATATGTGGTGTAACGGGAGATGGCTCAAGGTTCAAAATATTGCTGAACAAAAGAAGCCTTAGGATGACTGATCCTGGAGGATTGCCCATCAAAATATAGAAAAAAACATAATTTGGAGTTGGAGTGAGAGTAACTCTGAAATGTCTATGAGAACCCTGCCCTGATACCTGCCTGGTTTCTCCCAGCAATTGATTTTTTTCCTGAATGGTTTGCTGAACAAGCTGCTCTGCTCCGCAGCACCAGTAGCACATGTGTAAGCTTAAGGTGCATTTAAAGATGGCTTGGTAAAATATGTTACCACATATTAATGAACTAAATGGCTGTAACAGCAGAAAAAAAGTATCTGTTGTGGCGATACCTCCACTACAGTCCAGTGGACCACAGATAACTACACAGTGAGTTCAAAAGCATTCTTTTAATGATTTTTTTCATTAAATACACAGCAGAAAATTATCAAGGTCTAGACCACAGTGTCCTCAATGGTACATACGGCCTTGGGCCCACCCAAGGCAAATTACAATGCCCTTGTAAATTAAGTTGCAACCTTGCAATTTATTGACCCAAGCCAACAAATAGATGGTGCTGTAAGCCATTAATTAGGGCTTTTATATGCACTAAAGAAAGCAGTTTTGTAAGGCAAAATGGATATTAGATCTTGAGTTAATAAAAACTAAAGCAAAACTAGCAAAAGAGGGAAATACTAATAAATCAAGTCTTAGAGAGGCAGTGTACTCTGCTAGATTAAAACCTAACCTTGTTCAAAATGGTCAGTTGGCCAAACCTCACTTAATGTAACTCATAAGTACATGTTCCAGAGTATGGGAACGGGACTAAGTGGGTCTGTGAGTGTTTGGGTAAAATCAATTGAATTTAGGAAAGCAGTTAGATATCATAAGGCACAGAAATAAAGGACTCAAATGCAAGACTCTACACTCAATATAGTCCAAGATCAGTACACAAAAATCCAATCCAACCAGAAGTATCTAAACCAGAGTAAAGTCTGAAATGCAAGATGTCTGAAAATACAATAAATACTAACTAATAATAACTCTGGATGAAAATACTATAGCTAAAGACATGGAAACTTGACAAAAGGAATGAAGACAAACTAGCATGGCGAAGGTGCAAACGGTGAGGTATAAATAGACCAACAAAAGAACATAATGCAATGCGATAGTAAAGTCACCATCTTTCGAGTCCAAGTCACGCAGGATTAGTCAAAGTTGAGTACAAGTCAAATCACTGGGTCCTACTGGCCAAGTCCAAGTTAACACAGTAGCATGTGCAAAATAATCAAAAGTAATTTAAAATAATGCGCACTATACACACAGGCTTTGGGAAGTTTTTATTACATTTGTCCAGTAATCTGACTGAGTAAAAAGCGAACATTAGAATCCGCTTCATGCTAAATCCAACAACAGCAACTCAGGGTCTGAGTCCAATTTTAAGTGCAAGTCAGTAATCTGTGCGCTGATCGAGTCAAGTTACAAATCCCTTAAACGTGACTTGAGTTCAGGACTCAAGTCCATCCCTGACACAATAAGACACAGGTGGATGACATTAGGATGCATAAGAAGCTGATAACAGAAGAGAATTTTAGGAAGTGAAGTTGTCTGAAATGAGACAAGAAGTGAACAAAATAAAACATGAAGTTCAATAAGAACTCAAATCCAGATATACAAGCATAAAAAACGTAAAAAGTAGAGCTGCACATGACACTAGAGCTACATTTAAGATGTCACATCCACAGTGTGTGAAAACCTGGTGAAGAGCTACAGGCAATGCTTGACTTCTGTGATTTCCAACCAAGGTTACATTAAAAGTATTAACATTAGCGTTGGTTATTGACCAAATATTGTTCTTTTGAACCATTACATTAAAAATAAATTCTTTAAAAATCATACAATATGATTTCCTGGATTTTTTTTTTACATTCTGTCTTTCACAGTTGAAGTCTATCTATGTTTAAAACAATGCACACCTCTCTCATCTTTTTAAGTTGGACAACTTCCAAAATGTGTTGCTCCACTGTATCTGTAGAATAATGCCAGGAGGGAATCAGGAAGACAAAAGCTTTGTTTCACAGGTGCAATAAAGTGTATATAGAGAACAGACATACAGTAGATTGCATTGTTTCACTTTTTTTGTAGAAAGTGTAAGAATAGAACTATATCTAATGTAACATGGAATATCAAGTATATAATGCACTGTTAGGGATGGATGTATACATGGATGGACATAAGTTAGCTTCCCTGAGGTGATATTTTCCCTCAGTGATAATATGAAGTCAAATGGGGATTTTATTTTAGCGACTGCCTAAGGGGGAACTGTTTCTAAGCCAACAGAAATCATATTGAAGTCAGAGATGACAAATGAAGACGTTGAATAATGGTATTATTGATATCACATTTGAAAAAGGGCAAAATTAATTTTAGTGCAGTGCAATGCTTCAGATCCTCAGGGCTCATATGGGTTCAGAAATGTTCATATAATTCATTTTAAATTTGACTAGGGAAATGTGTGCCATCATCCGTCTGTCTTTGTTCCTTTATTCTATTGGCAATAAAAATAAATGCAGTGAGAGAAAAGTAGAGGAAGATTTTCCACAAAGATGTTACGCTTTGAATATTTGGATCCATGTTTAATGCTCAGACTCTGAGGAAAGGGTGTATGCTTTAAGTCCTTTGAGCGGTGCTTTTCAACTGAACAAACAATAGTTTACAGTTACACGTGTTATGTCTCTTTTTATTTAATACCTGATCTTCACTCACTGAAATTCCGACAGCGTTCGATGAAATCTGAGAAAAAAGAAAAAGAAAAACATAGTCATGGCATAAGAAACATTCTGACCTATATTATACCTTATAATTAGATAATCTCTTCGTTTATCAGTTGACCCAAATAAAATATCTATAAGATCCATAAGATGTTTACATTCAAATTTTCACAATATACTGATTAGTTTTATTTGCAGAAATGTTTCTACTTTCTGAAAAATTGCATTGAAATGTCTGAACAGTCTCTACT
The DNA here is from genome assembly GCA_028564705.1 of Apricaphanius iberus. Lineage (NCBI taxonomy): Eukaryota > Metazoa > Chordata > Actinopteri > Cyprinodontiformes > Aphaniidae > Apricaphanius > Apricaphanius iberus. The sequence goes on along the minus strand of JAPXFQ010000702.1, from coordinate 15,170 downwards.
TTGAAAGAAAACACTTCCACATTCAATGTTTTTTATGAATGAAACACAGAAGCTAACTCTCTTGATTAAATGACATAGGCTTAGCCCGCTGAAAGACCGGGTGCACTGAGCACCTTTTCTTCACACTGTTTTTCTAATTTCGCCATGTGTACTCATGTATCTAAAGAGCTACATTAAGCAGGTTAAATTTTGAAGAAATTAAACAGGTCTTGTTAAAAATCAACTCCTTTCATGTCAAGAATGTGCCACTTGTCACAAATATATTAGTGCTATTCTATTAAGTCAGGAGAGATTGATTTACTTTTGCTGCCATATTATTATGTTTTCCTGGTTTGTTTCCACTCTCTGAGCACCTTCAAGTGGTTGAAATCACAGACATAATCAGAAAGTAGGTAGGACCTAATAAAAGCCGCTCCAACCATTCAACATGAAGAAGAGAGATAATCTTCATCAGTACAGAGGGAGTATGGAGCATGAAGGGAGTTAAGCCATTATTTTATCACATCTGAGAAGCATTTCATAAAGATTGTAGCAGTGAATCACTGTTATCTGTGCTTTCTCTGAGTTGAAATATTCATGCTATGGAGTTTTACAACATATCCAAAACATCTGAGAAAACCTACAGTATATGGAGATCACAGTATGCATTTGATAAAATCAGTTTCACAAAAGGCAAATACAGAAAATAATCATAAACTTGTGTGGGGTTTGAAGATTGCGGGGGACAATTATTATTAACCTTTCATAGCTTAGTATTACACTGTTTCATGCTTCATTACAATAAGCGCTCGAGTGTATAAACAGGTGTTGAAAATCATATCTTTATTCAATTAATAATCATGTTTTGTGTTTTTCAAATAGCAGAAATTAAAATCTACATATAGCCTTTGCATTTTTTATCCCATGGTGGTTTTTTTACTCATTATTTATCACCCAGTGTCACTACCTAATTCCAGTCCTGGGCATTGCTCTCCCTCTGCCAACCGCAGGAGGGCCCTGCACTGAGCTCAAGCCTCCTTCTTGCCTGAGGAGTGAGAAGCGTGTGGAAGGATCACATTATTCCAGCCAGATCCTCCCCAATCCCTCAGGTGCCCCGGTCAATCAGGAGGAGGCAGTATACAGCCCAGGACTGGTGCATGTTTTTGTGGGAGTAGCTCACATTAGCTACTCAAGGGAACACAGGGAGAACATGCAAACTCCACACAGAAAGGCCCTTTTGCCAACACCACCCAAGGTGTGGGTGCTGATGATATGAAGGAACACACACACCCACAGCGTCCCCAGGGAGAATCAAACCCTTATAGCTATGAGGTGAGCTGTGCTACCAGCTGTGGAGGAATGACTTCTTACCGTGTATTGAAACCTTGCCATATGTGTGTGTGCTGAATAACATTGACGTCAGTGACTTTCCAAAATACAAAAGTTTATTTACAAAAGAAGAAGAAAAAAGTAATCATTCGAACTAGTAACCAACACACTACTGATCAAATGCAAATAAAGATAGAAACTGATTTTCTGATGTTATGGTTCTGGAGGAATCTGGATGCTTTAGGAACCAAGGTTTGATTCGCAAATGCTGGAATGACAGCTAAATTTGTTTACCTATTATAATTAGTTTTAACTAATTAGCACCATTGATTTATGTGTAAACCAATAAAACAATATAAGGGAAATTAAAACATTCTTTGCATCAAGAAATGTTTGTTTCAAAAATATCTGGATAAGAAGTCATTGACCCTTTGGAAAATTACTTCTATTTGGATTGATCACAGCAGTAAACGATCTAAACCCAGTATTCTGATGCATTAAGGGGTATCAAACACAGCTAATAAGATTAGTTTCTGTTCTTAATCTTCTCTGAACCGATCTCTTTTTGAACCATCAATAGCAGTCTTTGTTTACCGATATGCAGGCCTAAGCCAAACACGTGGGCTTGTCTAGCATATAGCTTCCAGGTAGTACACTAGGGGCGGTTGGAGCAGCTCAAATGCATTCATTAAAAATTAAACAAAGAAAAGTGTAGCTATTGTTGGATTGATCCCTCAAATAGTAGGATTTAAAATGACTCTTTGTCTGGAAAAGTCTTTTGAAACACTGGTTAAAACTTTAGGCCAAGGGCCTGTATTATCCAAGCAGGTAGCAGATGAAACTCATACAAGTTAACAACAGTAAAACACACAGCTTTAGGCAATAAAAAATAAAAAATTTGTTTACGAAATCAATTTCTAATGGGTAAAAGTATTATCCCCGTATTCTGTGCTAAGAAAAAAAATATGTATATATATATATATAAATTATTGCTTGTTAAAAAGCTTTTCTTTGTGCAAAACTTTGGATTTTTTTTTCTCATCTTGTAGGAATGGAAAGTTTTAAAAGAGGAGCTTCAAAAGATGGAGGACATACGCTCTGGTAGAAGAGAACTAAAGCGGCATATCAGACCTACAGAGTGTCAGTCCATGTCGAAGACTTGCTGCTCCAAGATAGATAGCACAGAGCAGACTGTCAAGAAAATTCAAGAAGACTTCTAATAGGTCTGCCAGCCCCAAGAACCCAAGAGATCTTTTAGAAGCAAATCAGATGTATGTGTCTCATTATGTTGTTTTCACAGCACTGACTCCACCACCAACAGACTAGGTTCTAATGTGTTGCAGGGGCCCAACCTTCCATCACTCACCGACGAATAAAATCAACTATGAGCACATTTCTTATAGTTATGATCATAAGTTCTGTGACCCGAAATATCTTTATTAAAAACAATTAAATTTTTTTTGTTATTATTTAGAATAAATATAATTGGTAAGCTAAAATATTAATGCAGAAGAGCACAATCAGACAGTTATTTAAATTGAACAGCTCTTTATTACTTGAGTATTGTTGAGCATATCCTTTCTATATCTTGTGGGCATCCCTGACAGTTTGTGCGAATACATCAGGTGCGTTGACCTATAGCTGGGAGGTCTGACGGAGGGGAACCACATCAGCTTGGGGTCATGGGTCAAGCTGAGCTCCAGTGGATCATGAATTGATCCCTGATTGGACAGATGGCCACCTTTCAATATCCTACACGTCTGTTTGTGTTTTGGCATGGGGTACTGGTGGTGAGGGGCTGTTACAATGGGGAGGTGGGTCTTGAGGATTCACGGGCTTATGAATAAACAACAATCATCTAAATAAACAACAAATTATCTGGTGTGTGAACCGTGACGACTATCCATTATAGCCATTACTGTCACATCATTTGCTACACGCTTCAACCTCTGTAAATTCAGCAAGTGAATCCTAGCCTGTAAAGCAACAGAAACACTTAAGGACAGCACTACTGTACTTGAAATATCATGAGACATTGCATGCCAGGTCAAAAGCCCCTGACGTAACTGTTCAGCTAATTCTTTTGTTTACTTTGTCAGAGGCAAGATTTAACAAATGAAATAAGTACCTGCTAATCATCTAGGCTTGTAGCTTTTCAACTCTTAGGATGTCTTCTTCACCGAGAACTCCCGGCTGATAACCATGTCCTGCCTCCTCCTGTTCAGCACTCCACTGACCTTTTGCTGGGGTTGTTTTCTGGATGTGGATTGATCCATAATATATTCAAAATCAAATCCAGAAGTGCCACATCATGGAAGGTCTAAATTTATTTATTTTTATTATTTATAATATAGCAAAACCAAAGTTTAGCAATCTGTAGCCAATGGCTAGTGGGCTGCTAGGTTGAGAAACTGCTATCAGCTGTTCTTGCTAGCCCAAGATTACCTTGAACTCATCAAAATAACAGCAAAATTGAGTTTGTTATCTAATATACAGATACATATAACTTTAAACAATCACATTTGTTGATTATGTTGATAATACTGTCCGATTTTTTATTACCTGTGAATAAGCCATGAAACTTTTAGCCAATTGAAGCTTTGCAGTGATAGTCCATGCATGAACCTTGGGAACAAGCGTTGCATCTTCCTCTATTTCAGAGGCATGGCTTAGGGAGAAAGCCTGAAGAAAATGACATTTTTTGTTTGTTTGTTGCTAAATACAGCTTGCTGAACAGCTTTTCCAGGATCCCCTACCCTACCTTCAATACCACATACATTTATCCATCTTTGTAAGTTTATTGCTTTTTTTGTGGCATGATTTTACTTGCTATTAGCACTGATTTTTCAACTGAATAAAATCTGATAGGATTTGATTTGATTAAATAATAAATTAATTGGATTCTCATAATTTTGTAAAGTGTGTTCGATAAAACTGTGTATAATAAAACTTAACTGGTTGGAATTAACAAAAATTTCAGCTGAGTAAAATATGTTGTACTATATAAATAAGCATCACTTTTTAATTATTCAATTATCTGTCTCCTAGGCTTCGAATAAATGTAGAACACAGGGTGTTAAAAAGGAGCATAAAATAACAAAGAATTCATTAAAAATTTTAAACTTACCAAAAGATATGACAAAACTATTCTTACTTTCTAATCACACTTTATAATATGTAGAAGGATAGATCAATATGAATCTTTGCACGTAGTTAAATTACAATAAACAGTGAAAGTGAACAACAAGTGATTCTGGAGAGTCCTGTTCTCATCTTCCATGCCTTTACAATGCGCAACAAAAACCGTCCCAGGTCTTGGTTCATCTTAAATAAAGCCTAATATCCATCTAATTTTTTTCTTCTTCTTTTTGGCCTCCTCTTTGGTGCTCAATAGTTGAAAGACAGCCACAAGCTGTGAAATTTTGAATGAAACTGGATCAAAATGAAACGGCACAGGCCAGGCTCTTGATCCCTTCCATATGTTGCCATATAGATATCAAGCCATCGATTAGAGGAATGCTGTCATCTAGTTGGCAGCGATTAGGCTGCGGGCTTTGGCTCAGAGTCAGAAACTAATTCACATGCTAATGTCTTCCAGATCAGGTCTCGCCCCTAAACTGGTTCTCCTTATTGACTTGATTCCCTGATTGGACAGATGGCCACCTTTCAATATCCCACACGTCTGTTTGTGTTTTGGCATGGGGTACTGGTGGTGAGGGGCTGTCAAAATGGGGAGGCGGGGTGTTGAGGATTCCCAGGCTTATGAATAAACAACAATCATCTAGATAAACAACAAATTATCTGGTGTGTGAACCTTGACGACTATCCATTATAGCCATTACTGTCACATCATGTGCTACAGTTGGTTTTTAATTGCTCTTATTCGACATTGAAAATGAGTACGCTATTGTGGTGGGCTGGGTTAGTGGGAGGGGTAGCTCAGACACTGTATCAGTCAACGCTTAATTGATTTGTCCTCGTGCTTGCCAACACCACAGTCAATACAGTCAAGTGTGCTGAAACCCATCAAAGCGGAACAAGAAGTGAAGGCACGAGCACTGAGGACAAAACAGCTGTGCTTTATAGGGAGAAATAGAGGGAGAAAAACATGATTTCCATATCAGCCACCCCTCCACCTCCCCCCATGCTTCTCTCAGTCACCTTTCGCTCTGCTCTTTCTGTCTACTATCTAGTGCTCCATTTTTGTGCCTGGCAGCACTCCTTCTCTGGAGAATTTCTCTGCAGTTTTGTGAAGACAATGTCAGTTCTGTGTAGTTGGGAGTTTGTGAATATCCAGAACACTGTGTGTGTGTAGGTGTGTGTGAGTGTGTGCGTGCACACTTGTACTTTTACTTGCTTCTTTACAAAAATATCCCCTGGATTTGCTCATTAGCAAAACACAATTGCTCTATGGCTCCCCAGAACAAAGCATTCTAGGTAGTCCCACTGTTTATCTCAGATGCTTTAGTTCATAGGCAACTAATGACAGCATTTGTACAGGTCCTTGTAATCCTTGAAAATGCTTGAATTTTAATAAGGTGTTTTCAAGGTTTTAAAAGTGTATGATTGTTGTTTAACATTCTTAAAAATACTTGAAATCCAATCTGCTCTTGGTGTCCGAGGCATGCCGGGTCGTCCCCAGTGCTTGACTTTGGTATAACGCCCTTGAAAATGCTTGAAGATTGACCTCCTATTGGTGTCCGGAGCTGGGTTCCCCGGGGGTATTGACAGTTCATCCATGGTGCCAGCATGCCAGAGATAGCCTGGCCAGGGCCTGGGTGGGCCAGTGGTCCGAGCCGATGTTTTCCTCACGACGCCATTTGCCGGGGGGGGGGCTTTTTTGGGGTAGCCTGTTCTGTATGTTTAGTGCTTGACTTGGTAGGTTCAATGATGGGTCTGATTGGCCTTGGTTGGTTACTTGGTTTCGTTGCTCTGTGGTGTGCAGGTTTGAGATTCTGAGGCTGGTTGAGCTCGGTGTCTGGGCGCTGCCTGGACTTGACCTGGGGATGCTGTCTGTTAGCTGTGGCTATTGGTGTGGCACCCCTACTTTTGCCGGAGGGGCATTGGGATGTCATCTGTGGGGATTGGCTGTGGATGGTGCATGTCAGCCATCGCCTGCCATTATTTAGAATGAAGGCCCATAGCCCGATCCCTGGTTATTTTCCTATAGAAAGGTGCGGTGCCCTCGACAGGCAGCATAGCAGGCTGCCGATGGAGCCCATGGACTTGTCACTGGGGCCCCAACTGTCTAGCTGCTGAATGTTCTGGGGGGTCTTTTGGTTGGAGTAAAAATTCTAAAATTGAGCTGCTCTGGGTAAATTCATGTTGGAGTGGCTCTGTTAACTACCTTTTTGGGTTTTGTTTTTTCGGACCTCGGTTCTTCTGTTTTCTTGAGGAAAGACTGCTTTTTTATATCTCTATATTTTCTAAGTTTTTGTGGTGTAAAGCTAGAAGGATTTTTGCTTTCATTTTTTTTTGTTACTTTTTGATAACTTGGTATGCTGTGTAACCATGGCAACAAGGTGGTTTATAGCCAGGAGCAGCTACTTAACACTGCAGAAGATTAAATAATACCTCAACTGAAGCTAAAAATCCCTGGTGGGTTGAGAAGGAGGAGGATGCAGAGCAAGAGAGAAAAGTAGACAGAGAAGGAAGAAGTTAAAACCTTCTCTTTCATCGTTTAGAATGGGGAGTGTGAGGTTACTGGGTAACAAGATAATGAACTCCAAGACGCATGTCTCATTCATTTCTACTATATATATGGTTTTGCTAGAAGCATCAGGTTTTTTTGCTTCTAACAAGAGAAAGCAAGACCTTGGATTTGTTTCATACAAATGTATAAATACATACATGCATGCATGTCCAAAACAAGACCTCCCTTAGGATACTCTTCTTTTTCTCTTCTCAGAATATAAAACCCTTGTTCAGAGGCAACCTGTTACAAACAGAACTGTTAAAAAATGGTCACATGGAGCTGAAGAAGCCCTGAAGGGTTGTTTTGAGATCACAAACTGGATGACTCTTTGCCAAGTACATGGAGAGGACAATGCCATGACAGAGTTTGTGATGGACTACATAAACTTCTATGTGGACAACATCGTCCCCACTAGAACAGTCCCTAATAACATTTCAAGATGGAGAGCAAACTACAGAGGAACAATATCAAAGATGTCTGGTCATCGAGGAAAAAGAGCACAGGCTTTAAGCACAAGAAGGATTGGATAGATAGGCAGGGCCAATGAACTGAATACATTCTTCAACAGGTTCAGTTCTGGAACTAACTCAGCATCCTCCTCTCATGTCCAAAGCCAAAGGCTATGTTCACTGCAGTTCACCTGTACAACAGACTGGACTGGGGACTCAACAGTGAACTCATCTCTAAAAAGGGACAGAGGAGACTGTACTTTTTGAGAAAGCTTGGGTCTTTTGCAGCACAATGCTGCAAAACTTCCTCAAGTCTGTTGTGGAGAGTATAATCTCTTCAGCCATCATCTGTCGGGTTTGAGGCATCAGATCCAGGGACTTAAAGCCACTAAATAACCTGACAAAGAAGGCTGGTTATGTTCTTCGCACTACTGTGGAGCCACTGGAGATTATGATGCAAATAAGGATTATTCATAAAGTCAAAAAATGTTTGGACAAGCCTGATATGGCTCTTAAATATATTATCCTACAACAGCAGAGTGTCAGTCGAACGTTTCCTCAGTTGCTTTCAGCAACACATACTGTTGCAGGAAATCCTTGCTGCCCACAGCCGTAATGATCTACAACAACTCCTTAAATAATTATTTACTTAGTATGAGCAAAAACAACACTTAATTTCCATCTTGGATCAATTAAGTGTTTATGAATTGAATTGAATCAGCTTTCTGTCTGTGTTGATTCCTGTGTTGATGGCTCGTCACCTCAGATATTGAACACTCTTATGATGAAACCTTATATATACCAGCAATGCTTACACACAAACAAAAGTGTGGGGATTCTGGTGTTCACAGATACATTCTCGGGCTTTAGCTACCCCAACAAGATCTTTTAATAATCTGTACCATGAGCTTTAGTTACACTGTTGTTGTATTTTTACTGTATATTTAAGTGTGGGTTGTCATTGTGTAGTTCTCAGTTCGCATTCTGAGTGCAGTTTGCATCGTGCAGTTCTCAGACATCAATTCTGAGTACCACACTGCCAGCCAGGACAAATAAAAACGAAAGAAAGAAAGAAAGAAAGAAAGAAAGAAAGAAAGAAAGAAAGAAAGAAAGAAAGTACTATAAAAATAACACTACAGCTTGGAACTAATACATTGTAAACCCCTGCTGAGATTACATATTTACACTGAGTAGCTGAAACTCAATATTTTGAAAAAAAAAATTTGTAACTCAAATGTGTTGCATTAGCTAACCTATTCTTGTTTTAAGTAAATGTAACTTAAACTTTTTGAGTGAACTGATGATTATATTAGGAGTGACCTACTTATCATATTTCCGAGGATTCTTAGGGTCGTGTTTTTGACACCATGAGTGACTTGGAAGTTTATTGTGTTGAATTATCCAGTATGTTGCTCAAATATCAGTGTCAGTCTTGATTCTGCTCTCACAAAGATCACAGTTCTGCTCAATGTGAAACTGTTGTTGAGTGTTATTGTACTTAATTGCAAATATATGTTACATTGATTTCATGTTACTTACCTTGAATTCCTGACATACGTATTGAAGTGCATGACACTAAGATAATTTAAGTATTGTGTATTTAAAATGCTTTTTAAAATTAGCCACTGTTCTGGGGTCTTATGTTTTCTACAGCACTTTAAAATATGCAACAATAAAATATTTTGAGTAAAAACGCTAGTAAAGGTGGTTAACAAATGTTCTAAAAAGAAAGCTGTTGGGTGGACATTTTCTGTCGTTATTGCTGTGCCCCTGATGTTTTTTGGGCTGTAGCCATATGTCTGTTTCATACTAAAACAATTACTTGCAGAATATTTAATATGTTGCACAGTATTTTAGATCTCTGATTGCTACCACTTCACAAAGGGAACACCGTTTGTGCCGTGATCCTAAATCTCAATAGAAGAAAAAACACACCAACTTTTTACTTCAGAACACAAAACAATTATCGCTTCTAACAGAAAGAGTTATGTGGATCACATCCTATCAATATAACCCTAAGAGTGTAACATATACTGTTTGTAAGTATTTTTAAGTATGTTACATATATTTCCAGCCGTTTGCAAACTTCCACGATGTATATATGATTTGATCTTCTGTCTGGTTTGATTAAGCCTGATGGCAGTTTGGAGGTTCCATCTTATTTTATACCTCCTTCCTATATTGTTCCTGCTGTGACCTGGGAGATAGAGGAGAGCAGCTTGAAAGCAGCTTTGAAAGATGTTCAGGTTCCTGACGTATGTCTTCCCAATTGCCTCCGTGTCTCTGAAGCCTTTAGCTCACAGGTCATATATTGGGTCATTACATCCCTCATCACCAACCAGCAAGTAAATCCAGCATTGGGGTTTTGCAGTCATTACATGTTTGCTCCCAATCATGGGCTAACTATCCTCTGGGCTTTGTAACAGCAAAGGTGTTCACAGATACATTCTTGGGCTGAGTGTCATAAAAGCAGCATAAAAGTGTCAATAAAAGTTGTGGTGTCTCCTTTAGAAGGTGACACCACAATACTTACTATTGTTGACAGATTTTCTAAATGGCACATTTTGTACGCTTTTGCAAGCTACTTTCAGCCAAATAAACAGCAAATGTAATGTTATTGCATGTGTTTTGTCTCCATGGTCCAGCTGAAGTGGTTGGCTGACCATCACAGGGTGCCAGCGCCGAGATACCTAAACTGGTCTGGCTGATTATTTAGAGTCTTCCTCAGGATGAAGTGTTGTAACTTGGCTCCTTGTTTTATCGGCCCATTCCCAGTATCCAAAGTTGTCAATCCTGTAGCTGTGAGACATACCCCTCCCAGGTCCATGAGATTCCATTCAACCCATTATGTTAGTGATATAAAGCCAGTCAAGGAGAGCTCTGACGTACCTACCACTTGATATCCTTCTACCAAGGCATCATTTTTACATCTTAAAGCCCTCTCTCGGTTAGCCACACACTGGAGTACTAACATGCTTGATTTATAGCATTGTCTTGCATAGCAATCTGCGTTCTGCAGACTTTTTTGCTGTACCATTGTACAGGAAAATCACTTCTAAAGATGTTTATTAAGTTGAGTATTGTATTTTGATTCAATACTGAAACTGAAAAGGTTCGACGTTTAAAGGGGAAATTCAGTTTCACTTACTCACCGACACAAGTTTGGAGCCACGTGGAGTCCTTCAAAAGAAGTTTATATCCAGTTGCAATTACCATATATCCATAAAACTAGAGTTGTAGGGGCAGCCAAAGAGCAGCCTCCAGTATTATGTGCCACAAAACTCCTTCATTTCACCAATGTTTTGTTATGAATCGCTAGTGCTATTCCTCTGTGAGTTCGAAGCATCTCAGAAGTGCATTTTTGTTATCTTCCGTGGTATTTACAGGGTTTTTTCCAACCAATTCCAATTTACAACAAACTGCGATGTCACTTATGTCACCACTGTCCACCATGACAGATGTAGTCTAAGCAGGACTTTCAGTCTGTGCTCTATAGTCAGTTAGTTTGAACTTCCTACTGCAAACATCAACATGTTCGAGCTTGCATGTTTCCATATGACACAAACAAAATGACCTAGTGTACTAAGACCGTCATAGAGCAGAGACTGAAAGTTTTGCCCAGACTCTAGCTGCCATGGGGCAAAGCGGTAATGTTAGTCAAAACGCAGTTTGTTGCCAGTTAGAATAAACACAATGTGAATGGTCTAATGGGGCTCAAATGTAAAGCACTTTGAGAAGTCAGTATGACTAGAAAAGTGATATATAAATTCAGTCAATTTATTACTTTGCTGATTGTATTTTATTAGGAGAAACTAAATATCAAAATGAACCTGGCCCTAAAATGAAAACGTGCCTGTCACCCCTAATAGATCATGAATTAACTGTAATGAACCAGATTTATATTGTTTACTTTCAGTAGCCACACCCAGGCCTGATTACCACATAATCTGTAGAATCGAGATCTGAGATAAAACACCCAGATCTCCCACAGTTGCAATATGTCATTAGAACGAGTGATAAAAGTTCGGTTCACTTGGCAGGATTTTAAAATGGTTATACGAAACCTTGAGGTTTTTAACACATAGTGCTAAAAAATCGTGGATTCAGCAGTTTTGGTCCTACAGTGTGAGGTGTGTGGTCACACTGCAATGACGAGACCCGACACACAAATCAATTTCCCTCACGCATATTCACATCTCCGACAAGAAATTGCACAGAACCTTATGTTATAAAAAATGGCTAGTAAATCAAATGATAAAATAAATATGAATGCTGAGAATAAGCTTTGTCAAGTTAGTAGACTAGTTTTAACAGAAAGAAATTCCACAAATAAGAAAATCATTGATAATGGAGTGGACTAGGGTTGCAACAATAGATTTTTTTTAAACCAACACAATACTCATACCTGGATCTTGGTACTTGCCAAAACTGAGTACCAGTGCTGATACTTCTACAACCCTACAAATCCAGGGGCGACTGTGGCTCAGTGGTAGAGTAGTTGGCTTGCAATCGGAGGGTCGTAGGTTCGATTCCAGCTTCCTCCAGTCACATGTCGATGTGCCCCTGGGCAAGGCACTTAACCCCCAAATTCTACATTGTCCTACCGAGCCATGTTGGGTGTCGGTGTATGAATGCGAGTGTGATTGGGTGAATGTGGCTTCAATGTAAAGCGCTTTGAGTGGTCAGTAAGACTAGAAAAGCGCTATATAAGTTCAGTCCATTTACCATTTACAACACAAAAATGGATGAATGCAATGAATTGGAAGATATGTTTTATTTTCTTCTCTGCTTGTTACAACAAATGATGATGAATTATATAAAAAAACAAATCGTGATAAAAAAGAAAACTAAAATTTCAAGTGAAAAATAAAAATTTTCTATGAAATTGTTACAGTTTCCACATTCGGCCCAATGTCCGATATGAATATTGGTATCGGTGCATCCCTAGATTGGACATAGCAGTAGTGGGTGCTCTATTTGCTATTCAAAGATACAGTGCTCAGCATAAATGAGTACACCCCACTAAATTTGTCAGGATAAACCTTTCCTGTGAGATACTATCATACAAAACCATATATCCATAAAACGAGAGCTGTAGGGGCAGCCATAGAGCAGACTTTACATAAAGTTTTATGGACATAGCAGTAGTGGCTGCTCTATTTCCTATACAAAGATACAGTGCTCATCATAAATGAGTACACCCCACTACATTTGTCAGAATAAAATTTTCTGTGAGATACTATCCTACAAAATACTCCCACAAACGTGGGCCTTTGATTGCAAACAAGATTTGTTCATTTGCACACACAAAAAAGTGATTTTCCTAACAAATTAATTCAAGCCCATGTTGCAAAAAAGATTACACCCTAATTATAGTCTTAGGAGAAAAGCCACACCTAAGACTATGAAATTCTAATTAACAGGCTTTCAACCATAGGTGAGTCTAATGATTCATTTAAGAGGTGTCCAACGAACAGTTAACTATAAAAGGGCATTACTTAACAAAGAAAAACCCTTCACGTTTCATCCCCGTGGAAATGTCACAAAATGTGAGACAGGAAATAATTTCTTTACACAAAAAAGGTGAAGGCTACAAGAAGATCAGCAAAGCCTTACATATCAGTCATAATACTGTAGAGAAATGATCCAAAAATGTTAGAAAGATGGAAGTGCAACCATCTTACAGAGACGTCCAGGCCGTACACAAAGTGAACATCTCAACAGGAGCATCTTCTGATGAGAAGGAGTGAAGAAATTTGCCATACAAGTTAACTGCAGTTAGCTAAGGCAATAGAAATCCAAACTGGAGTGACTGTTACCTGTGACACCATACAACGCACACTGCAGAGGAATGATATGCATGTGTATTATCCACAAAGGAACCCTCTGCCTATGCACAAAAAGCATGCCTAGAATTTGCTTGGCCCCATGCTAAAAAAAAGATGAAAGTACAATGAAAAAGATGGTTGGGCTGAGTGTCATTGATGGTATCATGAACTGTTCTATACTGAAGCAGAAGATGCTGCGATCACTCCGTGCACTGGGTCGTTGTGCACTTTTCCAACATGACAATGATCCCAAACACACGTCTAGAGCTACTGTTGCATTTCTGAAGAAGAACAGGGTGTAGGTGATTGAATGGCCAAGTATGTCTCCTGATCTAAACCCAATCGAACACCTGTGAGGAATTCTGAGGTGACAAGTTCAGAATCTCTCTCCATCCAGCATCCAGGCTCTAAAAGAGGTTATTCTTGAAGAATGGAAAAAGATAGATGTTGCAATATGTCACCAACTTGTTCATTCCATGTTAAGAAAATCACGGTGCTCATACATGCTTCAAACAATTTGAGTAAAACTGAAGATTTTGTGATCCAAGTTAGACAATTAACCTTAATGTCATGTTATGCAGTTAAATAAATAATAATAAGTGGGGAGTTTTTCCTCTCCACTGCCGCTACATGCTTGCTCAGTATGAGGGATCCCTGAGGAATTGCTGTTGTTGGAGTCTGCATGATCCAGGCACAACCTCACGTCAATGACTCAACGCAATCTGCTGGGAATTCTTACATAGAAAACATAATTTATTGGAATGTTTGCATATTTGTATTGAAAAGACTTTTGTTTTTAAAGTTCCTTGAGATGACTTTTGTTGTGAATTGGCGCTATATAAATAAAAATGAATTTAATTGAATAAGTGTTCAATAAAACTCAGCCTTTTAAAAAGCTTGGAAATTGTTCATTTGTTCCTTGAGCTACTGATTGAATCTGTACTTTTTAAAGGGGGTGTTCTTATTTATGCTGAGCACTGTATGTAGGTGAATTATCTTTTTCACTCGGAAATATGATTACACATTGTGCTCTGACTGACTCTGTTTCTACCGTTTGTGAACTCGGGTCACATGAGCCGACAGAAATAATAACAGACACTTTCAATCTCGCTTTTTAATTTGATATGTTCAACAGGCTGCATGCTCGTTTTCCTCGCAACACACAAGACACGCTGCAATATCAGGCAAAAACAATCCAACATGTTTCCTATCACCGATTTGAGATCAGAACGGTCCCAATATCCTTCTGAGCAGATCTAGCACTCTGAGCACACCACACATGACAGTAATATCTGTAAGGATGATCTAAAGAACAATTATGATAATCAAGGCATCCTTGTGATTGGCCCAAAATCTGCTTAAAAATCCTTCCGTGTGAACCAGCCTTAAGCTTTTGATTGAAATCATACTTGATCAGCTATGGCAAAATCTTCAACTACTGGCTGATGTATGACAAATGCTTACGTATGTGGCTTGAACCAATTGCGGCACAGTATAATGATGGTTGACCTATCGAATATACAAACGAATGCTGTAAATACACATATCAGTCTCTTTTTTCCACCAGAGGACAGAGATGTGTTGTGGAACACTTTTGACATGTCTGAAAGTTTTTTTAATTTCAATTCAATTCAATTCAGTTTATTTATATAGCGCCATTTCACAACAGATGTCATCTCAAGGCACTTTACAAAAAGAGTTATTACAATACAATGTTTAGTGTAGAAATTACAGAACCACAGAAGATTGCGTCGTGGAATTCTCAGCAATCCCTCATACTGAGCAAGCATACAGCGACAGTGGGAAGGAAAAACTCCCTTTTAACAGGAAGAAACCTCCGGCAGAACCAGGCTCAGCACAAGCGGTTATCTGCCGCGACCGTCTGTGGCT